>JAWWNI010000782.1:600000-982766 GCA_034642065.1 Darevskia nairensis | reverse complement strand
TCTGTCCATTCCTCATCTTCACCTAACTCTGCCCAAACTCACCCGTCACTAATTCCTCATCTCTTCCTTCCTTCTTTACTACGTTCACTTTCCTTTCCCTCTACTTACAATCCTCTCTGTGCAGGGGTTAAGCCCCCACTCTTTCTTCCAGCAGCCTGATGTCAAACCTAGTTGCTATTAATCAATTCTGCAAACACATTCCTTGTGGGTTCACCTTTCTTCCCCCTGCACACCGCCAACAACACATGCTTTTCCTGTCAATCTCTTATAACTCTTTACACTTCACACTAACTCCAAAACCCCTTTTTCCTTCCTTCCGCCTTTTCCTAGTGCTGAGGTGATGGCGGGTCTCTCACAACCTACCAGAGCCCTTTCCTTTCCCTGCCTGCCTGCAGTTCCTCTTCTCCACCACTACTGATCTCTCCAAGACCCGATCTCTCTCTTTTCTCTCTCTCAAAGGAAAACACACACTCTCACTTACTGGATTTTCCCTACATGCTTCAATCCACTCACTTTACACCCCTGTGCTTTCAAAAAAAAAGGACAACCTCCCAGACAAACTTGGATTTACCTTTGCTCCTTTCCTCTGTCTCACCGTCTTCCTCATCTCCGCTACTGCTGAGTTTCTCGGTCCTTGATCTTTTTCACTTTGCTTGCCTGCCTCTTGAACTCCCCCTCTTCAAAACGCTCTCTGAGTTTTGGCTCCATGTTCTTACTTGCCCTCCTAGCTGCCCTTGTGCATTTTCCCTTCTTTGTCCAACTTTTCCCCCTGCACGGTTTGAATCCCTCTTAGCTTCTCTAGTCCTCGCCTTACACTTTCCCTACCTCCTCCTACTACCTATGCCCCTTGACCCAATTTTCATCATCCTCATCATCTGGGCTACCACTCTTTTAACCCTATAAGAACCTTACAAGGAAAAACCTTACACAAGGAAAACCTAAAAAAAAACCTTCCAAAATATTCTGACAATTTTAAGGTCTGGGATACCACCAAATTCTCCCTCTAGCTATTAAAGAGGAACAGCCATAGAACACACATTTTGGCACACCAGGAAAAACACACCCAAATGCCTTATTTCACCCCATATTCAATAGGACCCTCGAACATTTGTTTCTGAAGAGGCAAAAAAAAAAAAAAAACACAACAAACCAATGAAGCTAGCTTGAAAGACACACTTTTCCCTTTTCCAAGATAAACTGCCGCCAAGAAAGAGGAGAGGAGAAGAAAACTTCTTTGCCTTTTATCTACTCCGCGCTCTGCTCTGCTTTCTGAGAGCTCCCCCTCTTTTAATCCAAAAGCCAGAGCAACCAAGTCTTGGCTGCAGAAAGCTCTGGCTGCGCGGAAGGGGCTTTAGAAAACCGTATTAGTAAACCAAAGATCACGGGTTTTTGGAAAACACACACACCTAGACCAAATTAAAAGAGGACTCAGGAGAGAGGGGAAAAACCTGCAGAGGCTTGCAATAAATACCCACTCTCAGAGAAAAAGGGAAAAAAATAAGAGGAGGACTTTTTGGACCTCACAATTCAAAAATACCTACAAGCTGGAATATAGACAAGAGGAGGGCAACATTAAATCTGTTATCCTAGCCAACTTTAACAATAACAAACAAATAATTGGACCACATTAAAATAGCTTTTTCTTCTTAGAATGGTGAATTGCAAATATTTTCAGCCACAATTTCTTACTTCTTTTACAATATTAGTGTCAAATAACAATCAATAGTTTCAAAATCGATACTTTAAAAGTGTTAACTTTGAATTAAACATTCCTCAAGAAAAACTTAAAAAACCCAACACTTTTCAGGACACAAGAGACTTTCCATAGGTGTCTATAGCATGGAAAGCCAAAGCACTTCAAAATTACCACTCAGTTCTGAACTGCTTTCAGACAGACACCGTGTTCCCATCACTGCGTGCCTCCTGCTACCTCAGGCAGAACTCACACTCTCAGTTTTCCTACACCTTTCCCTACACCTGTGGAGCTACCTGTCCTCTTTCAGATCAGCTCATCAACCTTCAGGAGTTTTCCTCCTCCTAACACTCCTCCTTGCTGTGCGGCACAGGGCAGAGGCGACCAAATTTATCCCCTCCAGGGGCTGGCAAAAAATTAGTTTGGTTGTAGTAATTCTGCTTGCCTCTGTTCTGCGCCCAATTTCATCTTCTCAACCATAAGGGGTTTTTTTGTTTTTTCAGGTTGGAAGTCTTTCTGCCTTTAGTTTAAAATCCCAATCATCCCCTTTGTTGGCATCCAATTGTCCAGAAAACACTGCAAGGAGGGGGTTGATTTGCTCCCCCCCTATATTTGGGAACACTCCTCACTCCTAGTATTTTTCCAAACTCCCACACACACTCTTCACATGCCTCTCACCCACACACCATTCATTAGAGTGTCCCCATACACTCCGGTTTCCCTCCCCCTTTTTTTTCTAGCGCAAAACTCTGCCACACCCTGCTAGCGGCACTCTACTGCACACTGCTAGCTACACCCCCTGCTAGCGGCACTCTACTGCACACTGCTAGCCTCAACCGGCGGCACTCTACTGCACCACTGCCGGTGGGGTTGATCAGACCCCCTAGCTCCCACCTGGAGCTTACCTTCCTCTTCCTCGAGGTTCCCTGGTTCCCCTGGTTCCCCTGCAGCTGCTGTTCCTTTCTCTCGCCCCTGCAAGTCTCCTCAGCGCAGGGTGGTCAGTTCCTCCTACAAAACTGGTAGGTGTGCGCACTTAGAACTGCCAACCCCGATACAGAGCTGTTCGCTTTGCAGTGACGCCACGAACCTTCATCCCTCAAGCCTTGGGGAACGCAAATCCCGGAGAGCCCCCAGGAAATGTAGCCTTATCAGGAAATTCAGGGGTTTGCGTTGCTCCCAGGTAGGGAGAGAAGGAGCCAAAAGGACATCGAGGTTTGGTTCAAAAGAGAAAGGCTTTATTCTGCCTTTCCGGAAAGGCAGAAGGTTCCGTATGATTATTCAAAACAGGAAGGAAAACAATCCGTTTAAACAAGACTTATATACCTTTCAAAGCACTCTCTCCCCCTCCCAAAAGGTCTATGACCATATTAGGGAAATCCTTCCTGCTTCCATGTATCACGAGATCCTGTAACCCATATAAGGAAGATACTTCCTGTGAACTCTGACTACTGACACCTCATGGGACACATTAATCGTACGCAAGTCATGTTCTTGGACTGTACTAATGAAGAGATCATCCCGTGCTCTTGTGCGTCAACAGTTGCCCTTGTAACTGCCGTCAGGATGTTTACAATCTTACACTGTCTCTGGCTGAGGCTTGCACCTTATCTTGTCCTCTGTTCTGAACAGCACAAGGCCCCTGTGATGTAAGCCTTTGTTCCACTTGCCTCTTTGTTACTGGAGCAAAGGTTACTACTTTTGAGCTAGTAAAAAGCTCCTTTTGAAACTAACAGTTAGGTGTTGGCCTGGGCAGTTCCAGGTGACCCAGAGTTTGGGTTACCTCCCCTTCAAAATAAAACAGAAAGGCTGTATGTCATAATGCATGATATCTCACTAGAGAGGTACAGCAGCATTCAACATTCCACGGATTAAAATTGGGACGCACATCTTTTGGTCCCATTACCGCAGCAGCTTCCTCAGCAAGCACTTCACTGGCAGCTCCAGCTTCTCCCTCCTCCTCCTTATCTTTGTTGGCTTCTTCTCCTCTTCTGGCGGAGGCGGCATTGAGCAGAGGAGACATGGCACCTGGGCCTGGCAGGAGTGGACTGGCCTGCACCACCAGCAGCTTCCCCTTCTCCCCTTCTATGGGTTCAGATGCCTTCTTTTGCATGAAAAGATGTGCATCTTTCAGTGCTGAGCTCTTATGGGAGCCTGCCGATTTGCGAGACAGAGCAGCACTGAAAGCAGGATTTTCTGGGATCCAATCAGAAGCTGGGATGGCTTCTGTAATTCCAGGATGTTCCAGTCAAATTGGGATGCTTGAAGGGTAAAAAGGTATAGGGACCCCTGACCGTTATGTCCAGTCACGGACGACTCTGGGGTTGCGGCGCTCATCTCGCTTTATTGGCCGAGGGAGAGCCAGCGTACAGCTTCCGGGTCATGTGGCCAGCATGACTAAGCAAGCTTCTGGCGAACCAGAGCAGCGCATGGAAACACCGTTTACCTCCCCGCTGGAGTGGTATCTATTTATCTACTTGCACTTGACTTGCTTTTGAACTGCTAGGTTGGCAGGAGCTAGGACCGAACAACGGGAGCTCACCCTGTCGTGGGGATTTGAACCGCCGACCTTCTGATTGGCAAGCCCTAGGCTCTGTTGTTTAGACCACAGCGCCACCCGCTGTTGAAGGGTATGGTACAGTAATTGCTGCTCCATCTCCGCAGGCGGACCTCATGTCCCAGGAAGACAGCTATGTGCTGCCTGGTGGGGGATGCTGTTTTGGTTAAATAACAACTGGAAGCATTTCCCTAGTGCTAGGAAATATACAACATAGCTACAACATACCCCATTATATACTCCAGGCACCCCCCAAACTTGGCCCCTCAGATGTTTTTGGGACTATAACTCCCATCATCCCTGACCACTGGTCCTGTTAGCTAGGGATGATGGGAGTTTGTAGTCCCAAAACATTTGGAGGGCTGAGTTTGGGGGTGCCTGATATACTCAATTGCACATATAGAGACCACAGGTACAAATGCTCTTTCTCACACACTCATGCACTCAAATGTCACATATACATCTCACCTTCTTTCTGTTCCAAGTGCATATCTCCCTCTCACACAGAGACCACATACACATGCACACAATCTCTTGTTCTCCTGTTGGTGACCTTGCTCAGTGAATGCCATTTGTTGGTGAGGGACATGAAATTGGACCTTTGTCATATTCCTCAGGATATACATGGGTCTTCAGTGTACATCTCAGTCAGCCCTAAAGCTCAATTAATCAAATAATTCTATACATCCCAGAATGGCTGAGAAGGACGTTTAGACTCTGCATTGCCTTTGACCTGCTCTCATTACAAAGACATGTATTTCTGGCATTCATACATTTTCAGAATGCTTCTGTAAACCTATTTCCAAAATGTAAGCAAGGAAATGTAATGTCAGGAGCAGCTAGGATCCCTAAGGCATTCTCCTTCCATGTCCCACAGTCTAGAAAGTACAGTGATAGAGGTAACTTTCCTCATCTCCCACTGGGCTGTGATTTATTAACATCTACCTGCTTCCTATTTTCTACTCCAGGTTCCTTAATCATGAGGCAATTTTGAGACTGATGGACAATTTGACTGCCTGGCTTTTCTCCAAAATCATATTTCGAAACGAAGAAAGAGATGGAGAGTGATGCTTTTTTTTTTTAGCGATATAATACTAACACTGTCAATATGCATAGCCAGTGGAGCAGAGTGGACTTTCAGCTGTGAGCCAGCAAGCCTCCAGTTCAAATCTCACTACAGCCATGCATTCATTAGAGAAGCCTTCGACAAGCTCCTGTCTCTCAGCCTCAGTCCCCTCACTCTTCCCTATGGGGATAATAACATTAACCTATCTTACCTTTATTTCTTTTACACAACAGGGATGTTACAAGGATGACTGAGGTCATTTATGTGAAGTGCTTTTGGACGTCTGTAACTTAATTAGGAATGCAAGCTTTAGGACATAATACCATACTCAAGTTCTCCTGGCTTAGGACACCATGCTGGAATACCCCATATGCCTGTGGGACACCTCAAAGTGAATATATGTTCGCAGAATGGCAGAGATGTTGTGGATGGGACATAGAGAAACAGTGGTCTTCTCTCTTAGGCCGTTTGTTATATGCTTACGTTATATCCTTTAATCCTTCAATTAACATCCATACTCCTGTGTAAAGGACCCCATGGATGGTTAAGTCCAGTCAAAGGCGACTATGGGGTTGCAGCGCTCATCTCCCTTTCCAGGTCATGTGGCCAGCATGACTAAACCGCTTCTGGCGCAATGGGACACCGTGACAGAAACCAGAGTGCACGGAAACACCGTTTACCTTCCCGCCACAGCGGTACCTATTTATCTACTTGAACTGGTGTGCTTTTGAACTGCTAGGTTGGCAGGAGCTGGGGCAGAGCAACGGGAGCTCACCCCGTCACACGGATTCAAACTGCCAACCTTCTGATCGGCAAGCCCAAGCACTGTGGTCTGTTTAGTGCTTCCTGCTTGGTGAGTATTCAGCATTTATAAATGAAGCCTGAATCAGGTAAATGCATTTTGGTCTGGGAGACACAGACCCTGATTGGCTGGATGTTCTAGTCAGTTTCAAGGACTAGCTGGACTCCGAAGAGTGTGGGGGAGGAGGCAGGGGACCAGGGGAACGGCCTAAGAGAGAAGACCACTGATTTATGGAGCAATTGGAGTGAGGAGAGTCAGGGCAGTCTTAACGGAAGAAGGTGTGCCAGATATGGTAGAAGAAGAAGAAGAGGCTGTTTGGCCAACAGATGGGTGCAGCCCAGCAGTGTTAAAAACAATTCCACTGAAAGTTGCTACAATTTGGCACCCTGTCCCTAAAATTCCTGAACATGACCCCGCTTTTATGGAGGACACATGGATCATCCAAAGGGGAGGGGACTTTCAACCTGGCACTAATTTATGTGTATCTTTTCTCTCAAAATCGCATTTTAAACCCACGGCTGAGAGTGACACCTCAACATGAAAAATCTGGTGGATAACCAAGTTCCAATCTGCACATTCATCTGCGAGGTGCAGGTCAGATAATAGTTCTCTTTATAGATTCACAAAATAATCACAAAGATCATATGCTTACCTGTATTCCAGTTGCTAATCTGTAATTTCCATACAAACTGAATGCACTATACAAGTTGCTTAATTGTTTCAGTGTTTTAAAAAGGCAACCAGCTCATTCAACTTAACAGGACTTACTTCTGTGTAGATATGCATAGAATTGTCCTGTGAAAAAAATAAAGGCAGATGATGAATGAACTATGCATTAATTGGTTGTCAATCCTAATGCACATTTTTGGCATTGTTGTTTCTTTACTACATTGAATAAATACCTTTTGAAAACATACTCAGTGTAAAATAGAAGCAAAATGGAATACAAAAGCATACATGGGTTACAGCACTTAAAAATTATAATTGCATATATGCAATTATAGTAATGTAAAAAGATGTAAACACTAGTACAGCCAGCAAAAGAAAAATGCAGTCATTAAATGCCAAGGCAAATTACGAAATGCCAATTGAAATTAAATGAAACAACAATGCCTTTTGGCAACCCAACAAATCCAGCATGGGGCTCTGCATTTGGAGGAGGAGGGCTATATGCATACCTCCTCAGATGGATAGGGAATCACATGGACAAATGCTTGCTCAATGCCCCAGGCCAACCAAACAGCTGGAGGCTGTGTGAAGTGTAAGAAACCTTCATTCAAAATTATTATCCTGCCAATCAGCTGTTCAGGGGGGATGGAGGCCAAACAGGTGGTAACTCTATCATCCTTTAAAACATTTCCTGATAGGTGCTCCCACAAGGCTGTCTGAGGCCTGAAAGTGAAGGGATCAGTTCCTTGGAACGGAGGGCCCTATACCCTGCCAATCTGCCCAGAATTAACCCAACTGACATCCCAACTTGGTGGCTGTTCCTTTTCATGTTTTCGTTCTGGCTCTGATTTCCTTCCTTCCTGTTCTAGTCTCACTTCTTTCCATCCATCAGTCTCTCCTCCCAGTTCATTTCCTGAGCTTTACTCTCCCCCTGCTCCTTCTTTGTTATCAGCTTCAGTTTTCGGAGAGCAAAGCACCCTTCATGGACCCTTGTTGCAGGAAAAGCCTGTCCTATATCATGAGTGAACAATGGCATACACGAGACAGAATGAAAAAGGAATCCAAACTTTATTTCTGTGCAGAGGTTTGGTCCAGCGGGATTGTTCCACAAAGACTGGACCCCAAACATAGGGCCTCACATGGTTTTATATACATTATGGATATTACAAATTATGTGAAGAATGGTTGAAGCATTTGGGACTTCATAGTTTAGAGAAAAGGCAACACAAGAGGTGGCATTATAGAAGTCTGCGAAATTATTCATGGCATGGGGAAAGTGGATAGAGAAAAGTTCATCTCTTCCTTTTGTGATTGGTTTAATTTTGCCTCAGTGCTGAGCATGTATGCTGCTAGCTGCCTTACATTTGAGGCATGTGCAAAGCCATTGCACCTACATGCCTAAAACCTTATTCTGGTATGGTTCTCCATTTTTCATTACCTCACCCTCAGTGAGTCTATCTACTTGCTGCGGTGGACCCAATGGGGCTCTTTTTAGTGGGCCTGACCCTGTCTTTCAAGTGTCAGGAGGTCCTACACACGAGTAGGAGTATGGCAGAGACACATGCCCAACTGTAAATCAAAGTAAATCAAACAGATGATGACTGGGATGCAAAGGATCTGCGACAATTCCCTCTGTTCTCTTCCTAACTCGGGTAGCATAGAGTTGGACTATCTCACCCTCAAGGTCCCTTCCAACTCTAAAATTCTATGATTCTATGTTTCTGGGATGAATCTTCTCTGCAAGAAAGTACAAGCCTCCAACAACAACAACAACCAAAACAGAAGATATAGGGCATTTAAAAAGCAATATTAGCGCAGTTATCTCTTTAAATTTTGGTTCCATTTCTGTTTTAAATGCAGGGAATGTTACTTAGCTGGAGATAGGAAAGATAAATAAAGCACACAGCCCCATGACTTTCTGCTTGCTTAACCATAATAATAAACTTGAAGCCATTCACTAATTACAATAAATCATGAAGCAAGACAGTCAACTGCTGTGTTACCTGTGCTGAAAGAATCACCAAAGTCGTATCTGCCTGAGTAGAATATTAAAGGAAAGAAAGACAACAAAATACTAAGCCTACTGAAGGTGGGGGGGGGGGCACTTCTTTCAAGGTGGTCAAAAAGAAATGCATAGAAAAGTGTGTTTTCAGAAGCAAGTAACAAAACAAAGGGTGTCACTTAACATTATTCCAGCATAATCCACTTTTTCAAAAGAACTGTTCAAATCCGCTACCTGGCAAATTGCTTCCTCTTGCAACTGCGCTCATCATTTAATGGTGTGTCATTATTACTATTCAGCACAGCTATGCCTAAGCGCAAAACATACCATTCTGGTTGCCTCACCTCAAAAAAGGATGTCGCAGAGTTGGAAACGGCTCAGAAAAGGGCACCCAAAATGATCAAGGGGTTTGAGCGACTCTCCTGTGAAGAATGGTTAAAGCATTTGGGACTTCACAGTTTAGAGAAAAGGCAACACAGGAGGCGGCATTATAGAAGTCTGCGAAATTATTCATGGCAGGGGGAAAGTGGATAGAGAAAATGCCATCTCTTTCTTTTGTAGCACTAGAACCATAGTGTTGACTTTATGCTGATTTGTTTCAAATGCACATGGCTTATGTCATGATATGACCCTTAAAATCTAACACACATGATTAGCAGCCCCCTGTGTCTTTTGCCAGGCTATGTCACTTCAGAGTACATGTGAGGAATCAGAAGTGTGCATGCGTATTTTGCTGGCCATTCACAGCTTTTTATTTAATGTTGCCTCGGGTCCTTATAAGTCATTTCTTAACATTCTCATTTGGGTGTGACTAGATTTTTCCTCCCTCCCTCAGTTGTGTGTGTGTGTGTGTGTGTGTGTGTGTGAGAGAGAGAGAGAGAGAGAGAGAGAGAGAGAGAGAGAGAGAGAGAGAGATAAAGAGAGAGAGAGAGAAAGAGAGAGAGAGAGAGTTTACTCCATTCTCACACAATTACCTTTCTATTCCTTCCCGACCTGGTCCCACTGAGGCTAGCATCTACTGAGAAAGCTTCACTTCACTCACGGTGAGAACCTTTTTCTTCCTAATTATTTGAATGTGTACATGGAGACAACCTCTTCTTTCAAAGATGAGTCACAAATGCCTTTCACCTTTTCCACGCCATGAGGAAATAGATGTAAGAACATGGTGGCAGGAAGGAGGTGGTTCCCATGTTATCGGGTAGTCATAGGTCAAGAATCATCACTGCACAACAGAACGTTTATTGAGGAAGGCAACTGCTGCTACTGTGTCTTTGAAAAAGCAAAACACTTGGCAATCCCTACAGTCATTCTGTTGCTGAATAATAACTTATTATCCAACTCTAAACATGCTCATTTTGTCAGTTCCTCTGTGTGTGTGTGCGTTTTTAAGGAAAAGGTAATGATGAGGTATGTCAGAGTCTTGGCTTGCTGCCTAAGTGGCTTTTGCTACCTAAAGCAAAGGCAGGCAGTGCTGAACTGCCTCAGGAATGGCTAAGCCTATTGTATAACCTGTCATTCAAGTTCCTTAGAGGACAAATATCCATCAGTGTACTAACAACATCATTAACTCCTGCCTCCTTTCACCATACCTGAATAACCCAAAGGCATTTTTGTCTCTCTCATGATTAAACAAGAAAGATTTTAAGCTAAAGTCACCCACTAACATTTCTTGGTTCTTGCATTGTGAGACATCATGGAGTGGAGAAATATATCTAATGTTATGAGTTGGGGGTGGGGGAGAAAGTAGGCTGTAACACCTGGGTCCAGCAAGTGTTAAAATATAAGCTAGGCTAGCTTCCCATGTTGAGGTGATCGCCTGGGTGATGGGCCATTAAGTGAAACAAAGGAAAGGAGATCTGTGTGAGAGGACAAATGGATAGGGCCCCTCCTCAACCTCAGTTAGTTAGAAGGACAAAGCCTCAATTTAGAGTTGAATTGCAGCAATGTGGGCCAGAAACAGCAAGGGAGGGAGGGAGGGAGGGAGGGAGGGAGGGAGGGAGGGAGAGAGAGAGAGAGAGAGAGAGAGAGAGAGAGAGAGAGAGAGAGAGAGAGAGAGAGAGATGCCAGATCTCTGCTTGAATCCAACAAAACCCTTTGGGGGTGTTAATGTTGCGAACCCCTCCATCATAGACTCAGGTTGTGCATATGTGTAAATAAACCATATATGATAAAAATACCACAGTCTCTGCTATGCCTTATTCCAAAAAGTAAACACAAACCCTGAGAAGCACTTGGACTCCTGGAATCTCACCCCGCTTGGAAATTGGGATGTCATGCAATAATAATAATAATAATAATAATAATAATAATAATAATAATAATTTATTTATACCCCACCCATCTGGCCGGGTTTCCCTGGCCACTCTGGGCAGCTCCCAACAGAATATTAAAAACACAATAAAACATCAAACATTAAAAACTTCCCTAAACAGGGCTGCCTTCAGATATCTTCTAAAAGTCAGATAGTTGTTTATTTCCTTGACATATGCTAGGAGGGCATTCCACAGGGCGGGCTCTATTACCGAGAAGCCCCTCTGTCTGGTTTCTTGTAACCTCATTTCTCACAGTGAGGGAACCACCAGAAGGCCCTCAGCGCTGGACCTCAACAACAACAACAACACATGCATGCACGCACGCACGCACAGCACTCTAAAGACTTCAGCTTCTTATATGTAGGTTGGAACCTACATATGAAGAATGAACCCAGGCAGAGTTAGGAACAACTGAGGCTCCAACCTTTCTGTTTAAGTCACAGGAAATATATCCATTAACCTGCCAGTGAAGCAAGTCTTCTGTCTAATTTAGAAAACAGTTTATCTGCACAAGATGCCAAAGAGTAAACAGAGGTGGAGTGGATTTTGAACCCAGGGAGGCCAGTGGTATAGAGGTAGCCATAGTCAACCCAGTTTCCTGATGGGTGTTCCTGTACGATGCATTATATATTGTATTATGAAATTAAATTCACATTCATTGCATTCACAGTTCCATGTGTTGTTGTGCTGTTGTTTTTAAGCCTGTGCCTAAAGCATCTTAAAGGTAAAGGTAAAGGTACCCCTGACCGCTAGGTCCAGTCACAGACGACTCTGGGGTTGCGGAGCTCAACTCTCTTTACTGGCCGAGGGAGACGGCGTTTGTCCGCAGACAGCTTCCAGGTCATGTGGCCAGCATGACTAAGCCACTTCTGGCAAACCAGAGCAGCGCATGGAAACGCTGTTTACCTTCCCGCCGGAGCAGTACTTATTTATCTACTTGCACTTTGACGTACTTTCGAACTGCTAGGTGGGCAGGAGCTGGGACCAAGCAACGGGAGCTTACCCCGTCGCAGGGATTCGAACTGCCGACCTTCTGATCAGCAAGCTCTAGGCTCAGTGGTTTAGACCACAGCGCCACCTGCGTCCCTAGATTAAAGCATCTTAGATTAACCTAAAATCATGTGCAAAGTTGGAGTGGGCCAATCTGTCTACCTCGCTTGCTCAGTTTCTCAATTTTTCCAATCTTCTTATGTGAAATTTTGGCTCAGCATTAGGCAGGATCAGGCCAGGCCAGTCAGGGCACCCTAACTTACAACAGCAAAGAGTGCTAGGAAGTGCTGACATTATAGTCCCGCACAGTCAAAATCCATTGCAGATCTCTGTTATGCCAGTGTGCACTTAAAAAAGTTAAGCCAATGGCAAGTGTTTCACCTCTTTATTATGAGTGCAGTTATTTTCACTAATGCTAAAATTCTTTGCAAAAACAAATGATGTGGGGGTTTCATTTAAGCCCTGGCTAAAAGTAAGCTAGTTATTCATTTGAACTTCAATATCACTGACTTATGTTCAGCATCAAAGAATCATATCCCAGATCTAGTTTAGGGCCTGACTTCAAAGAGCACATTGCTTTGTGCTGCCAGCAAATCATGCTATCTTAGTTGTAAGACATAGCCCGACAACTTTTAAAACTTAATGTTCAGGCCTTTTGAAAGGTAACGTCAGCACTCAAAAAGTCATTTATCTATGGATTTCATAACGCACACTGACATTTTATATTTCTCAATGTCTCTTTACAAGATTGCAATTGAAACTGTGTTCATTGCTGTTTTACAGAGTAAAGAATTCTTGTAACTTGTACAAAGCAAAGGGTTTTTTGAGTGGCAAAGAGTTCATAAACCAATAATTATAGAGGAGCTATACTGATTCAACCAAGTGACTGAGAATTCAGTTTGAGCTACCTCAACAAAGCATAAAGCAGTATGAATGTACAGACATAGAACAATACTTTTGAAGGCAATACGTAATTGGTTGCAGTAAAAACTGCTTAACATATATACAATTCCCAGTGAGGACTAACAATGGGGTTTTTTTTATTGTTTGTTTGTTTTTTTAATTCAGTTCTGGGATTCCATTTTTGTCACATTTTGTCACATTGCAATGTGACCAAGTAGAAAACTAAAGGATGCAAATGAAGATGTCAGACTATGCAGATACTAGTGGACTGGAGACTTATAGTTCCATATAAGTCCCATTGAGTTAAATTGGCAATGTCAAAAGCAGTTATGGGATCTCCGTTTTTCAGGAACTGCAAACAAATCTTTGGACTTTGATTGAAGTAGTTCCTTGGATAGTGACTACTGAGTGTGGCTTGAGTTGTAAGAGTGCAACAGGCAGCCTTTGCAAACAGAAGAACATCTTGGCAGAACACTGAATAGCACTCCCTTTTCAGCAAATACTATCTTAAAGCCTGGCAGCCGGACATTACCAGGATTTCAAAGGCTGGATCTTAGGCAAGTCAATGAAAACTCATTGCCATTTTTGTAAAAAAAAAAAGCTCGACAACTTTCGGGTTATCCTTTAAAAAGCTCAACAACTCTTGGGGTGTCCTGGTTTTACTTTCTGAAATATGGCAACCGTAAGCTATAATAAGTTGGTGGTGCTGTGGTCTAAACCACAGACCCTAGGGCTTGCCGATCGGAAGGTCAACAGTTTGAATCCCCCCCACGGGGTGAGCTCCCGTTGTTCTGTCCCAGCTCCTGCCCACCTAGCCCACCAACGTCAAGTGCAAGTAGATAAATAGGTACCGCTCCAGGCGGGAAGGTAAACGGCGTTTCCGTGCACTGCTCTGGTTCGCCAAAAGCGGCTTAGTCATGCTGGCCACATGACCTGGAAGCTGTCTGCCAACAAACACCAGCTCCCTCGGCCTATAGAGCGAGATGAGCACTCAACCCCAGAGTCGTCTGCGACTGGACCTTACGGTCAGGGGTACCTTTAACATTTTTAAGCTATAATAAATATGATTTCCAGAAAGTTGTTTGAATGGAGGAAACAAGTAAATTTAATTCCAAACTAGGATGCTTTATGCAATCACTGAATGCCCAGTTCTCCCTTTTAAAAGGAATCAGAACCTAATACATGTCCACTTAATAGTGGAAATGGAAATGTGGCCTATAAAAGTGCACTATAGCCCTGAGTTGGTGAGGGGAGCAGAGACAGACTCTTTCCTCTGCCTTTCCTTCTCAAGGTTCTACACCATCACTCAACTTACATTTCCAGACTCTTGCTGTGTTGGTTGTTGCTCATTTGTATATACCCACGTTTGTTCTTGATCTTTTGCTTCCAGAAAGGTCAAGCATGAAAATATTTTCTGCTTTCCATGAGGTGAGTCTCACATTAGTCTGAGCTAAAGGTGGGGGCAGGAGTATTAGGTAATGCCAAACCATTGTTACGGAAGCACTGATACCCAGGACCGGTGCTAGGGATTTTGGCGCCCTAGGCGAGGGGGCGGGCCACGTGATGTCATTGCACATGACGTACAGTGCCCCACCCCCTACCCGGCTGGGCGCCCCACGCCGCCGCGGTTTTCGCCGCTGGTTGGGGCGGCACCGGGCAGCGGCGGGGGGCGAGGGGCAGGCTGGCCAGCGCCCCCTCCGTTTTGGCGCCCCCGTCGCCGCGGTTTTCGCCCAAGCAGCTTGCTCAGCCGCTGGTTGGGGTGGCGGCGGGCGGCGGCGGGTGGCGGCGGGCGGCGGGCAGGCTGGCCAGCGCCAAAACGGAGGGGGCGCTAGCCAGCCTGCCCCTCGCCCCCCCCCCGCCGCTGCCCGGTGCCGCCCCAACCAGCGGCAAAAACCGCAGCGGCGCGGGGCGCCCAGCCGGGAAGGGGGCGGGGCACTGTACGTCATGCGCAATGATGTCATGTGGCCCACCCCCTCGCCTAGGGCGCCAAAAGCCCTAGCACCGGTCCTGGACTTGGCAGATCCTCTCATTCATCATATTTCAACATATCTAACATTTCCCCCAGTTCATACGTTGTCTTGAATCTTCTTTCCAGTTTTTTTTTGGGGGGGAGTGGATTTATATACCTCTTTATTTTAGGAAAACCTCTAAATGAGTTACAGGAAATATTGAAATGGTAAATTTAAAAAATACAGTGAAAACAATTAAAACATTTTAAAAAGTAATTAAAACAAACAGTAAAATAGATTAAAACACAACATCTATTTTTATGTTGAAACATTATTATATAAAATAAGATGGTTTTGAGCTGCATCCCTCCTGTTGGTTGAACAGCTGGATATTACTTCTGCTGGATAAATCTCACAATGCATTCCTCTGATATCTTGCTGATGTTTTATTTTTGCCAGCTGCTTCTGCCATTAGTCTACTGGGATCTCTATCACTGTTGATGTTTTCCATGGTGGGGTGAGTTGTAAGCTGACTCAAACCTGGCTTGCCACTGCTAGCTAGTAAAGCTGATTCTTATAAAGGCACTAATGCTAACAGGAACAAAACATCTCCCTGTTGGTTACAGAAAAGAAAATGCAAAAGGGTAATGTAACACTGCTAGAGAATCCATATCTTCAGTAGAGCAGACACTGAATAAAGAGATTTTTAGTATGAGAACACTTCACCCTGACCCCTAGTTTCCAAAGGCATGATTCAAAAGCTTTCTTATCTCCCCCAGTTGAAGAATGAGGAACATGAGGAGGTTTGGAGATCGAGGAGATCCAGCCACTTAGGGCATAAGAAAATGAAGAGTGTGAAAAGAAGGGAAGAAGGGCACCATGGGTCATCTTCCTTGCTGAACATGGACAAAAGAGTCCAAAGGGTTTGAAACAGAACAGAACAGAACCTTACCTTGCTTCTTGGGATTGCCACTTGGAAGTCAGCATAGTTGACCTACAAAATGGATCTCCATGCCTGAGCCAATTCTTCTTAGGATGCTGAAGACTGTTCACAGATAAACATTGCATTCCCTTTAATTGGCCCAGTTTGAATGCATTGCTAAACCATCAACTGGCACTATTATGAATGAGCTTGAGCAAGCCATGGTCTTATGCACTCTCCAGCCTCTCTCTTTTGCCAACATGACCACAAGGAGTAGATCTGAAGCATATACTTCTGGATTTAAGCTCATTGTGGTCTCTTGTTACACTAGCCATATACTGTGGCTAGTTTAAACTAAAGTTTATTGAGAAAATACAAAATTAAACCATGGTTTGTTCCAATAAACATGCTTTAATTTGAGCACCATATTCAGTCTAATTTTATTGTCATATCAAGAAGCTCTCAACCAGTGGCCAATGCCTAAGCATAAGTTATGGGAACAAATGTGCAATATGGATCCCCTTCCACTCTGAAAAATATGATGGATTGATTGGTGTCATTTGACTTCTTTGTTTAAGCTCCTAGATTAGGGTTTTTGTTTTGTTTTGTTTTGTTTTGTTTTTACAGCTATACACCATGACCTCACTGTATGAGGAGTTCTCAGCAAAGAAGTTTATCTTCTTGTAAACCACTTTGAGGTTTGCAACAATCAAGTGGTATATAAGTTTTATGAAATAAATAAATGCCTAACATATGGAAGGCAATGAAGTGGGTGGCAAGGATATGCTGTGCCTCTTGCATGTTGTGGTGGGGGTGGAATGTCTGAATAGAGCTGCTGTCCCCTCTCATTGGGAAACCAGAAATGGTTATTCTGTACGCCCTGCAGACTTGAGAGCTGTGTTCCAGGGTCTCTAAATTATATCACTGCATTTGCTTCTTCTGCTCCTGTGATCTCAATGGCACTGATTATTGGAGCTGTGTTCCAGGGTCTCTAAATTATATCACTGCATTTGCTTCTTCTGCTCCTGTGATCTCAATGGCACTGGTTATTGGAGCTGTGTTCCAGGGTCTCTAAATTATATCACTGCATTTGCTTCTTCTGCTCCTGTGATCTCAATGGCACTGATTATTGGAGCTGTGTTCCAGGGTCTCTAAATTATATCACTGCATTTGCTTCTTCTGCTCCTGTGATCTCAATGGCACTGATTATTGGAGTTGTGTTCCAGGGTCTCTAAATTATATCACTGCATTTGCTTCTTCTGCTCCTGTGATCTCAATGGCACTGATTATTGGAGCTGTGTTCCAGGGTCTCTAAATTATATCACTGCATTTGCTTCTTCTGCTCCTGTGATCTCAATGGCACTGGTTATTGGAGCTGTGTTCCAGGGTCTCTAAATTATATCACTGCATTTGCTTCTTCTGCTCCTGTGATCTCAATGGCACTGATTATTGGAGCTGTGTTCCAGGGTCTCTAAATTATATCACTGCATTTGCTTCTTCTGCTCCTGTGATCTCAATGGCACTGATTATTGGAGTTGTGTTCCAGGGTCTCTAAATTATATCACTGCATTTGCTTCTTCTGCTCCTGTGATCTCAATGGCACTGATTATTGGAGCACCTGCAGCCAGCTTCCAGTCTACTGCCTGGCCGTTAGGTTCACCTGCCTGCAAGTGCTATGGCGTTCTGGCACATATTGCTCTTAAAAGAGCACCCCACAAAGGGGGCTCACCTCTCAAATCCTTGCTCCGCTTTACTTTTGCTTGGCTTTTGTAAGTCTTACCGGATGTGGACACTCTGTAGAGACCCGGTGAAATAAATGTGCCCCCAAATTCTCAAGCACGACCTACAATTTAGATTACATTTTCCCATGATGATCATGAAGTCTCCCCCTGGTGCCTGAACAATCATTCCTTCCTCCCTTCTGCCTGCATACTAGGGCCCTGCCAGTGGGAGCAAAATCTCCTTATTAAGCAAAGTTTTAAAACTTAGGATTATTGAAAACACATGCAAAAACGTTAGACCATTAAGCTTCTTTTGATTTAGCCATCTGTCTTACGGTATAAGCTATGAGCATCATAACCCAATCACAGTTTTATTTCTCAGTTTAAAGAATGGCAAAAGTTGCAAATGATTACACTTTGAGAAACGTTTGCTGTAAATGAATCCTAAAAGCAATTTGTATTGCTCTGAATATTTAATGTTCATGCAGTATTAAAATTAGTAATTAATATTTACAACATATATACCATATTTTTCTGTGTGTAACACGCCTCCGTGTATAACACGACCCCTATATTTGGGGCAAAACTTACTGGAATAATAAGAAATCAAGAAAACAAACTTTTTATAAAATAATGGAAATCGTTTATTGAATATTTACAGATAAATTGAAAACAAATAAGAACATTGGCAGGATTATTGTAACAACCTGCAATTTGATAAGTATATATTTAAAGTAGATGTTTAAATGAGCACATTAAGTTAATTTGGATATGCAGAAGATATTAAAAATAAATTGAAGGAACAGCACAAAGAGAAGGAAGGAAGTCAAGTTTTGAAATGTTAAAATGATTGTAAAATTAGTGAAATGTATAAACCTGAAAAGCATAAATAAAATTAAAAACAAAAAAACAAAACATTCCCAGGACCTGGAACACTGATATTGTAGGGTTCTATGTCCATGGGAGAAAATGTTCTCTTGGGAGAAAAGCAATGACAAACCTAGATAGCATCTTAAAAAGCAGAGACATCACCTTGCCGACAACGGTCCGTATAGTTAAAGTAGTGATGTATGGAAGTGAGAGCTGGACCATAAAGAAGGCTGATCGTCGAAGAATTGATGCTTTTGAATTATGGTGCTGGAGGAGACTCTTGAGAGTCCCATGGACTGCAAGAAGATCAAACCTATCCATTCTGAAGGAAATCAGCTCTGAGTGCTCACTGGAAGGACAGATCCTGAAGCTGAGGCTCCAATACTTTGGCCTCAGAAGAGAAGACTCCCTGGAAAAGACCCTGATGTTGGGAAAGATTGAGGGCACAAGGAGAAGGGGACAGCAGAGGACGAGATGGTTGGACAGTGTTCTTGAAGCTACCAAATGAGTGTGACCAAACTGTGGGAGGTAGTAGAAGACAGGAGTGCCTGGCATGCTCTGGTCCATGGGTCACAAAGAGTCTGACACAACTAAACAACTAAACAACAACAATGCCCATGGAAGCCTATGTGCACAGGTTTCCTCCTCTGGGTGTCCATGTTCAATTTGTAGACATTTGGGGTGGGAGGAGTCATATGCTGTATCGTTTTAATATTTGATTGGAAGCCGCCCAGAGTGGCTGGGGAAACTCGGCCAGATGGGCGGGGTATAAATAATAAATTATTATTATTATTATTATATGCAGAGCCATCAGCTTGGGCCTGTTGCCCCATGATAATGTGCACACTCATGTGATGGAGGCTACAACCACACAGATATCACCTTGGAGGTTCCTCCTCAGGTGAAACATCTGAGGAATTTCAAGGAAACCCTCAATCATTCAATGTGCCCACCAGGATATTTCAGGAGAGCTTCACACTTCCCTTGATACAAGAACTAGCAAAGAAACAAAAATACAAATAACGAACACAGGGCCGAACTGGAATCTATCCGCAAACACAATTTACATTGAACTTATGAATGTAAGAAGTACATTTTACTGCCTTAGGTCTTAGTCAGAATTCATAAGTAGCCTGGGATGAGACATAGACAGAAATAGCATGTGCTTAAGGCCAAGCTGTCAGATATACTCGACTATAGAGTGCGATTGGAAAGATGGCTTCTTTACATCATCTTCTCTTGTCACAGCTGTGAGAAGACCACATATGGCTGACCCTGTTCTTTCTATTAAGCAGAGCAGAGGCAACCTTCCTTCATTTGTTTAGATGATGAAAATGAAGAATGTGCTTTTAAGAAGAAGAAGAAAAAACTGTGTGCAAATGGGAGAAGATTGCACACATTTTTGTTCAATTGGAATACTTCAGTTTTCTTGCACTCTTTCTAAAATGTATGAAAAACATTCACAATCCACATTTTCACCAACATTGGTCCCCAATGTGAATTTAGCAATGTATTCTTCAACGGCGAAGCCTTTCTTTGTGTTCCTTCCTTTTCTGAAGTGAGATTAATTGGGGAAAGAACAATTAATCAGGAAAAAACAACCCATAACTTTTCTGTTGTAGCTCTCATTCTTTCAAACATTTGTCTAGAGCTGCTTTCTTTTCCTCATTCTTCTAAAAAGTCTTCTTGTTGTTGTTTTTCCTGTTCTCAGCTGCTGATCGTGATTTGGGAGTTATTCTTTTATCTTAATTTTCATGAAGGGCTGAGACCAAATAGCTGGTAAGATTTGCAGACCCATATTTGAGTGGCAAGCTGGAGTGATTTCTCTGAGTTTTTCCAGAGAAAGCACAATTCAGGAAGACTGCTCACTGTGGGATGTGATCCATGAGAGGCAGTCAAGTACAACATTCCTTGTAATGCTAGAGAATACATGTGAGGGAATGTTTGGTCCAGCCAGTCAAAACTTCCTGTTCCTCCTGGCTGAAGCATCCTTCCTTTTTCATGTGATAGAAGGTGGGTGTGACCTTACCTGGCCAGGTAACAAAAGGACGAGTCATGCAGCACCACTTCCTTCTTTTTTACTTCCTTCATTGTTTGACCAGCTTTTACCTAGGACTGCTCTGCTAGCTTTCACATGCAGCAGAAGCACTGGGATTATTCCCCCATATGGGGTAGATCCACATGTACATATTTGTAACTAAGTCTGCCTTCAGGAATCCAACTGTGAACTGATGTGAGTAAACTTCTTTTATTGACTTTGAATAAGATTGTGGCATCTTTATTCTTTTAAGAGGGATTTAAGGGAACCTACCAGGAACGTACAATTCAATCTGAGAGAGATTGAATTGTATAATAGTGAGAAGCTCACGCGAACCTGCAACCAGCTATTGCTGTGCATATAAAAGGGGGAATGCAACTCTGCTTCATAAAGGAACTTGCTAGCACAAGTTAGGAAGGATATTAATAAACAATATATCCTGTCCTGCCACCCTGAACATTCCCACACTCACTGCTGATAGCAACAGCAGTTCTTCATTTTCCCCTTCCCCACATGCACCATAATCGTCAGAGAGAGTAGTATTCATTTTTCCCTAGCACAGTCCCTGCTGTTTCCTTTTCCCCAGACTACCTACTTGTGGCATTTTTCTGGGGCATTTTAGAGGGGGGAATGGTTGCCAATATCTCTGCTCCCACGCCAAGACAAAGTAGATTGCCATCCTATCTGTGAGTGGCAAAATTGTGTAGGGAATGTACCGAATATTCTCAGGAGTGCGTGTGTGGATTCTCTGACAATTTCAGGATGACCATAACAGAAAATATCTCAGAAAGTTATCTTCCAAGAAATGTTGGCTTAGTTAAATGAATGAAAATGAATTGCTAGGTTAGATTGGTGTATAAAGAAAGTAGTGGGCTAAGAGAGGAGGCGTGGAAGAAGCAGAGGCCAAGCCAATAGCTTCCTTCAATAATACTAAATAAATAAATAAAATCAGATCCACACCTGTACCACTTTATTAAGAGGAAATAATTTGAAGGGGTCAGTACACTGGTGTTTTTTTGGTGGGTTGTTGTTGTTTTTTGGGGGGTGGGGGGTGAAATTCTTGAACAGTTTGGAGGGAACCAAGAAGAAAAACTTCAAACATTTATCATAAAATCATTCTCTGGTAAATTTTGATCCAGCCCCTATAACATTCCTCTCATCTCTGTTGCTGACAATATATGGAATAAGTGGTTGTGTCACGCCAGAGATCATAATTGCTAACTTCCAAAAATAAATAACTGACTTGGGATTAATACATGGCTCATTTACTATACTGCTGTGCTCTTGCATATTTCCATTACTATCAGGTGCCAATATGACTAATGCGTTATTGCGAATTTCTTCAGCGCTAAAGGAGCTAAAAAAAAAGTGATAAAGCATGCCGTGTTTCTGATGAAGACATAAACTGCAATCCTTCTCCTTCCAACTCTTTGCCCATACAGACAGGAAGTTCTGCCATCCACCTTCCAACTGTACATCCAATATATGAAGGAGATAAACTGGGCCCACTTGCCTCTGCCCCCAAAGTCATATGTCCCACCAGGTCTGCCCAAAATATCCACATGTTTAGTGTGGCATTTGCAAAAGGAACCAGTGCACAAACAGCTCTCCACCACAACAGAAACCTCAATCATGCAAGGTTCTTGATTAGATGGAGAACCTGCATACAGTGCCAGTGTGGTGTAGTGGTTAAGAGTGGTGGACTCGTAATATGGGGAACCGGGTTTGTGTCTCCACTCCTCCACATGCAGCTGCTGGGTGACCTTGGGCTAGTCACACTTATTTGAAGTCTCTCAGCCCCACTCACCTCACAGAGTGTTTGTTGTGGGGGGAGGAAGGGAAAGGAGAATGTTAGCCACTTTGAGACTCCTTCAGGTAGTGATAAAGCAGGATATCAAATCTAAACTCTTCTTCTTCTCATAGGAATCCAAGTGTTAGATGCTGAGGAAGAAGAGGTGAGTGACCTCCTTCTCTCCCCTCCCTCTCTCCTAGGAGTGGAAGATATGCAGTGGGAGACAGACAAGGAGGCTGTTGAATTATTGGGGAAGCTAGAGGAGGCAGATTCACTGGTCACTGCTCAAAAAGGAGAGCGTTGTTTGTGCAGTTGTGTTAGCAATAGTTAGTTCCCGTCCCCGCTCCTCCACATGCAGCTGCTGGGTGACCTTGGGCTAGTCACACTTCTTTGAAGTCTCTCAGCCCCACTCACCTCACAGAGTGTTTGTTATGGGGGAGGAAGGGAAAGGAGAATGTTAGCCGCTTTGAGACTCCTTAGGGTAGTGATAAAGCGGGTTATCAAATCCAAACTCTTCTTCTTCTTCTTCTTCTTCTTCTTCTTCTTCTTCTTCCAGCATATGTGATATGGCATGCCCATACTGTGGGGATGGCGGATGCAGCGTGGGGGCACACCCCCACCTCAGCATAAGACATGCCACAGCGTGTCTAGCCGCCATGCCCACTCCCTGACCTTTTCCTCCCTCGCAGAAAGCTTTGCTTAATGTTTCACTTGGCTAGAGCGTGACGAGTGAAGCAGACTTTCGAGTATCAGGGGGACATTTGGGGGAAGCACCTGGTCTGACACGTGTATCGCTAACGCTAGAAATGTGCCCTTGCTGGAAATATGTTAAATTCAGGGTGGTTTCACTACTGTTTCCAACTGTTGATTTCTGCTAATAAAATGAGGCTCTGCAAAGCTAGCCGGCAGGTTGCTTGCTCCTGCACAGCTCACATGCATTCAACTCCTGTGTCGTCCTCCGTTATTTCTACACATACAGTCTTCTTTCAAGCACTGCACTGAACAGGCGACTATCAAAGTAGGGGGTGATGGGCACAGTCCTGCTCTCCTCCTTGCATCGGATGTGCACATGGGTCATTGGATGTACTGAGGGAAGTAACTTCCCTCAGGTGTCAACAGAACCCTTCCTCTGTATGCTACCACCATCTTGTGTGTGCAATTTTCATACTTCATTGCCAGCAGGAAATTCACCTCAGATGAAGGCTCCTCAGTGCTCACAGTTTTTGTAAACCTTCATCTCCTTGGTCCTCAATATGCAAGCGCTTTTCGGATGAAGCAGGAATTCAGCTGCATATGGGGCCTACGGATTCATCACCTGAGAAGACAGGCAAACTAATGCCAGTGTACTGGAAGAAGTAAAGATAACCAGTGTCAAAGCGATGATTCTTCAACATCAACTTCGTTGGACTGGTCATGTTGTGCGGATGCCTGATTATCGTCTTCCAAAGCAACTACTCTATACCGAAATTTAAAATGGAAAGCGTAATGCTGGTGGGCAACAAAAGTGGTTTAAAGACTCTCTCAATGCAAATCTTTAAAAAGTAGTATAAACACCAACAACTGGGAGACACTGGCCTGTGAGCACTCCAATTGGAGAACAGCCTTTACCAAAGGTGTCATGGGTTTTGAAGACGCTCAAACTCAGGACGAAAGGGAGGAATGAGCTAAGAGGAAGGCATGCTTGACAAACCCTCACCATGATCAACTCCAGCCTGGAAACCTATGTCCCCACTGTGGAAGGACGTGTGGATCCAGAATTGGCCTCCACAGTCACTTACGGACTCACTTTTAAAACCGTATTTATGGAAGACAATCTTATTCGACTACGAGGGATCGCCAAAGAAGAAGATGTACTGATCTTCTATGTCAGGCTCAGCTCATAGTAAAATCACTGCCTCCAGTGGCAGTAGGTCATCCAGAACAGCAGCAAAATAGAGATGGAGGAAGAAGATTCACATGCACACCCCACAATCTACCGCCCTTGGAGATACATGTGTAGAATTAATATTGTATATATATTTTCAACTTGCAAATTGGGTATCTTCTTTTTAATGGCTGTTATTCCAAGCAGACTCTTAATGATTGAAGAAACATTCCTAACTCTGGTCACACACAGCTGTGTGATTGGATAAAGGAGAAAGAAGGCAATTTCTGACAGATAAGATGAGTGATTACATTTTAAGTAATGTAATGTGTTGCTATCTTCTTGTCTCTAGGGCAAAATATTCATGTTGTAATTGATGCCACTGTTTCTAACTCTTTGGCCATATTTAACCTTTCTTTATACCGTGTCTTGTGCAATGAAATTTTGAAAAGGAAATAAAATTGTGGGCAGCTTTGATGGAATTTCATTTAGGAACATGTTAACATTGGGGTCATATGTTGTCTCCAGATCATACCAGAAACCAATGGCTCTTTTTATGGTATAGGCTCTCTCTGTTAAGCAGGTGATGTGGTCTTTCAGTGTATACTCTCTAGATAATGATGTTATGGGTATGATAGGGATGATTCAATCATGATCCCTATCATGGACGTCTCTCCCATCATTCCTGCATCTCTGCATATATATTTGATATATCTAACTGGATGTTTTATCGCCTTTCCAAACTCAGCAAGTCCAAAAGTGAATTACTTACCTTTCTTCCAAAACCTCCCTATCTATGATCACCCTCCATATCCTTTGAAATACTCAGTGCCACCATCTGCAATATAGACCAGGCCAGGCATCCCCAACCTTTGGCCCTTCAGATGTTTTGAACTACAATTCCCATCATCCCTGACCACTGGTCCTGTTAGCTAGGGATCATGGGAGTTGTAGGCCAAAACATCTGGAGGGCCGCAGGTTGGGGACTGCCACAGCAGTTGATTTACCTTTGATTTCCCTGTCTTATTTGCTTCATACATTTAATCTTTGGTCACACCCACTACATAAATTTAAAGCACTCTTAGATTACTTTCATAGTCATGGCTTCCTCTGAAGAAGCCAGGGAACTACAGTTTGTTAAGAGTGTTGATAATTATAGATTTGTGAGTTGTCTCCTAACAACTCTGGTTATTCTTAACAACTATAGTTCCCAGAATTATTCGGGGGGAACCATGACTGTTAAAGTGCTTTAAATGTGGCTGTGACCTTTCGCAAGTCATATTGCTTCTCCCTTTCAAAAACTGCAAAACTCTACACATTGTTCTCTGCTCTTCCACTAAAATTCTGACTCACCCATCTCCTACCTTAACTTGCAAGCTTTCTCTCCTTAGTCTTCCTCAGTTACATCTTATTTGCCTCACTTCTGTATAGAATTCTGCTGCCAAAACAATAATCTGTCTTCTCACTCAGACCATGTGATCCCTTACTGATATCCTTCCCCTTCCATATCCAATACATATTCCATCTACTTTCCTTTAATCATCTTCATTCCTCATTAAAGGTAAAGGTACCCCTGACCATTAGGTCCAGTCGCGAACGACTCTGGGGTTTCAACACTCATCTCGCTCTATAGGCTGAGGGAGCAGGCGTTTGTCCACAAACAGCTTCCAGGTCATGTGGCTAGCATGACTAAGCCGTTTCTGGCGAACCAGAGCAGCGCACGGAAACACCATTTACCTTCCCACTGGAGTGGTACCTATTTATCTACTTGCACTTTGATGTGCTTTTGAACTGCTAGGTTGGCAGGAACAGGGACCAAACAATGGGAGCTCACCCCGTTGTGGGGATTCGAACCGCCAACCTTCTGATCGGCAAGCCCCACCCGCGTCCCTTCCTTCCTTATTACTGACTTCCAAAAGATAGCTCCTCCCAATCTCCCTTCCTCCACCCCATGAATGGAACATATTAGACACACACACACACACACACTTCATTGGATTTATCTGCAGTTGACTATACTTGATGATCAACGGCTGACTGTATAAACTGATTCAACTAAAAGGTATTGGTTGTATTCAACTAACCTTTGCTCAGGGTAAACCCAATGAAATTCATGACCATAACTATATTAGGTACATTGATTTCAATGGATCTACTCTGTGTAAAAGTTACAATTCATTGAACTGATATGAAATGGAATGAAAGGTCTGTCATCTGTCATGACCCGTTCTACAAGTATGTCAAACTCTTGATGTTGCAATGACTGTGGGCTACTTTACACATACGATTGTCACTTAATATCCATTCACAGCTGAGCATGTAGATTGACTCTCAACTGGAAAGCATAATTGCTGCGACAATATGAAAGCTCAGTTGATCAGTGATCACATCTACACATGCAAATCATCACTTGTTGCTGCACTCATCGATTGATGAACATGCAAGTATGAAGAAATCCAAAGGGTGAACCAATGTACTGTATATATTTAAGAAATGTATACCTCATCCATCAGTAGAAACTCTCCATTCTCATAATCTCCCTGACACAAATTCCTTTTTGGATATAAAATGGAACTCATTGATGAAGCAATCATATTAGAAAAGTTAATACACACAGGCAATTAATGTCCCCACCCATTTTTCATGTAGTAAATTGCAATAGTATTTCAATTATTTGGCACCCCTCCCATACTTCTGCATTTTAGTATACTCTCTGTTGAGAAACCCTCCAAACTGAAGTTTTAGTTTGGTCTGCTAAGGTTTTCAGTCTAATAGGCAAGTGAGTCATATTCCCCAAAGTGGCAATCTCTGTGGAGCAACTACAAAACACCAACCTAAGCAAAAGGTTCCAGCTCATTACGAATCTATTTAATATAAACAACCAGGAAAGCAAAATGCTATGCAGTGCCTATTTACATTTACTTGTCTGTTATTGTTCATTCATGCTCAGCCCCTGTGTTATTACCAGATGGCACCTCTTCCTCTCTGCAGGAATTACAATACAGTCTTAGAAGCAAATCCCTTCTTCTCAATATATATTTTTCATTGTTGTGTGTGGGTGGAAAGAAGAAAATAGCAACTTCCTGTTTATAAAATGAAGCCCGTTTTTGGCAAGTGGGAATCTCAACCTCCCCACCCCACCTTGAGGCTTAAAAAGGTAAAGGTAAAGGAACCCCTGACCATTAGGTCCAGTCGTGTCCGACTCTGGGGTTGCAGCGCTCATCTCGCTTTACTGGTCGAGAGCCGGCGTACAGCTTCCAGGTCATGTGGCCAGCATGACAAAGCCGCTTCTGGCGAACCAGAGCAGCACACGGAAACGCTGTTTACCTTCCCGCCAGAGCGGTTCCTATTTATCTACTTGCACTTTGACGTGCTTTTGAACTGCTAGGTTGGCAGGAGCAGGGACCAAGCAACGGGAGCTCACCCCGTCACGGGGATTCGAACCGCTGACCTTCTGATCAGTAAGCCCTAGGCTCTGTGGTTTAACCCACAGCGCCACTTGGGTCCCTTAC
Organism: Darevskia nairensis; assembly: GCA_034642065.1. NCBI lineage: Eukaryota > Metazoa > Chordata > Lepidosauria > Squamata > Lacertidae > Darevskia > Darevskia nairensis. Next base: position 955,107 of record JAWWNI010000782.1, on the reverse strand, counting down.
CTTGAGGCTTGGGACACTTTAAACTAAACTGCATGCTAAAAGAAAAAAGAGTATTTTCATAGAAGGCAAATTCAGGTTTACTCTTTGTTTATCAATATGACTTTCCCCCACAAAGTTGCTAGACAGCTGACAGTTCCTAAATTAAGGGTAGGGAAACTTTCTTTTTCAATTGAGAGTAAGATTTTCTTAAGGGTGCGCATGTTTTGAGGGCTGCATCATCACTACATTCTGTTTTAGGGAGGGAGAGAGAGAGGACTCTGACCCCACCCACCACTGACAAGCAGTTCTCAAAATATATAACCCTCTTAAGAATCTTAAGAGAAAAAGTGGGGTGGCGGTAGCGATTGTGTTCTTAAGAGAGAATTTTAACAACTCCAAGCATACAATCTGAACCTGCAGCTTATTCAGGTCTTAAACAATCCTTTGACCTTGTTTGAAGTTTTAGGAGTATCAGCAGGAAAGCAAAAGTTGTAACTTGTAGGAAAACTGAATAATAAGGAATGGGTGGGGGGTGGCTGTAGTAGTGATGATGATAATGATGATACCCCACACATCTGGCTGGGTTTCCCCAGCCACTCTGGGTGGCTTACAGCACATAAACAATTGTAAAACATCAGACATTTAAAAATCCTCAATAGTAGTGATGACATTAAGTTGAAATTCTCTCGCTCTTCCCATTCCTCGTCTTTCCCCCATGTTGTCTCAACACTGAGTCAGAACTTCCAGTTACCACACTTGAATGCATACTCAAGCTTCCTGAATGCACACATTCCATCTATCCACACCCACAATCCATTTACACCCACACTTCCATTCACACACCCCATCTAGTCATTCACACACAAACACCCCTGTTCAGTCACACAAACACCTCTGTTCCCACCTGTTCCCACCTGCCATAACAGAATCCAGCATTTACCAAATCAGTTACTATGGGGCCAGTGGAGCTGATGGATGATTCATTGTGCTACAGACCCATCATGACCCCCAATCAGATAGTGCAGGCCCCAAGCAAAGGTCTAGCTAGTGTCGCAACCTTGCAGTGTTCTGGGCATAAGCCCTTGGGCAGATAAAGGAATGCTTGGCTCCAAGTTCCAGGCCAAAGGAACTCTTAAAGTCTCTACTGTGGGAACATACAAAGGCTTAGTTGTAAAGAATCTGTCTAGTCTATGGGCTCTGTCCAGTGTCCTGAAGAAAAAGCTCTCAACCTCCCTCCTAGGCCTGATGAAACCTTGTCAGTCTTCTCATTCTGCTACAGACTGCTTTCTGGATTTGTACCCTCTTTACTTGCCTATGGGTTCTGCTTTGCCAGGACAGGACAACCCCATCCATCTGCCCAAATGCATCCATTCACACACAGCAACAGGAGTTTTCTGTCTCTTCCCCCATCCCAGCTGTAATCCCGAAGAAAATTCCTGCCCAATGCAATTATTAAGCTTAGAAGAAAGTTTCTATTTACACTAATGGGAGTTTCCCCCTCCCTGAGTTAATTGCTGCATGGGAGGGATTTATTTTTTTCCATTCAGGAAAGAGTTCTCTCTCCAGCTGACTCTCTGGCATTTGTATGACAATTAGGTTTGGAAATAAGCTCTTGTTTGTTTTAATGTGAACTCCCCCCCACCTCAAGCCAAATTAGAGCCAATGGGAGCTTTTATTTCGAAGCCTAACTTTTAGTTTAGCACCTAGCAGAGGCTAATCTAAGTCAACACAATTCCTTCTGCTTTCTTTCTCTCTATCAAGACTGCTACTCTTTGCAGATTTAGGGACTTTCATCAGGCCTCTCTCCCCCACACTTCCTGAGTTTGGATAAAGCTCTGAGTAATTTGAAAGATTGCTCATTTCTTTTTGACATTTTGGTTGACCCTAATAAAATCCTGCTATGATTGTTGGATTTTCCCCAGTAGACCAACATGCATACCTATTGGTTTGCATCGAAGAATGCCAAATGTAGCCATCCTTGAGATTATAACTGGAGATAAAAACTATATTCTACCATCCAAAGATGAAAATTTATGCCTGATGGGAAGGAGGTAGGATACTTGACATCAAACCACTAAGTCATATTACCCCAAGCCAAATTAGAGCCAATAGGAGCTTTTATTTCTAAGCCTAACTACCACACAGGAGACAGGGCCAAGGAACAGAGGCCATGTGCAAATCAAGAGGCAGTGTGGGTGGATGGTTGCCTATTCATGTCCTAAATTCTGATCACTTGCTTTGATAAATTATTGTGAGCTGCCCTGAGGGCACAATTCATGAAGGGTGAGATATAAATTATTATATACACACACTCTCTCTTTTCACAAAATAAAAAAAAAATACTTCCAGTAGCACCTTAGAGACCAACTAAGTTTTTTCTTGGTATGAGCTTTTGTGTGCATGCACACTTCTTCAGATACCACACTTTAGGGAAAATATCATGAAAGTTGACCTTAAGGTGGGGTGACCCTTGGGCAGAATTTGTCTCCACTCTCCTTCGTATATAGAATCACAGTCTCTCCCCCACCCACTTACTTTATCAGTGAACAACTTAATCTGACACCTATGCAATTTAATTTTGTGGCAATTTTCTTTTAAAAAAACAATCTGTAAACAATTTTTGTCATTTCCATTTATAATATTTAACACTGTACCTCATCCTAATATTTTATGAGAGGACTGCACAAAAATACTTTGATAAATAAATAAAAATAATTCCCGGTAATATTAAAAAATGGAGTGACAAGTCTAAAAATGACAATTAATCTTGAATATTGGAGAATATTCATTTAATTTCTAATTGGGGCAAGTCTAATTAGGTCATTCAGTGTAAGCAGAAAATCCATTTCTTACCAACCCCAATTCATTTTTTTAGTTGAGCTATATTATCTTATCCTGGATAAAGGTACTGCAGGAGAAAATATGGGAAAATGTACTTATTCTCCAAAACTGAAATGTTATACCTCATTGTCTGTGACAAATTAGTATTATCCTCACTACTCTATGAAATACTTGCATTCACAATAAAAGGTATTCCCTTACAGTGCCAAGGCAATACTTTTATAGCCTGCTGCTAGTGTAATATTTTGTCTCAGCAGCACTAACACTAATTGAAACAAATAATTAGAAATACCAAGAGAGGTAACAGTTAGGAAATTCATTTAACAGGACATATTTCAACAATCCTGACAGTGGTTACAATAAAGGCACTTCTCCTTCTTCTGAAATAGCTTGTCAGCAGAAAAAAGAAATCAATATTACTCCTAGGCATTAAATAACTCTTTGCGTACTGTATGTGGTCTGTGGGAAATGTGGTTGATTTTGGTTCTTCAGATATCTTTTGCAACTGTCTCACTCGTGTTAGCTACTTGCGACACTCTGTGGTAACCCTGCATAACTTGTGATTCAGCAAGACAAAGACAACCCACCAGCCATTTATGGAAACCCTCTTCAAATAGTTGCAAGCAAAATCAAGTCCACTTCCTTGACTCTGTTCGAACGCTCTGTCCTAGGATGCTGTCACCATGCCACCACTTCTTATAGCAAAAAAACATTTCACAACATATTGGGAAAGCACAACAGGATAGCAGCTGGTATGAAGCAGCATCCAATGAAGATTACTAGGCTTCCCATCCACCACAAATGACGTTAAGAGCTTCTTTTCATTAATGAGGAGTCGGGCTAGACAAGACCCATGATTTCACATATGAAAATGATGCCCATACAGAGGTGCCAACTTGAATAAAATATTGGGGGGGCCCAGGTATGCCCCGCCCCACAAGATGTGGCACACACACTCCATTTGAATGGCAGTACCCATTCACTTCGGGGGAACCCAGCCCCCTCAAATATTTTACGGAGTTGGGGTGAAGGGACCTCAGCCCCTCAGTTGGCTCCTATGTTTCCATACATTATGGGGACATAATGAGGTATGTGGGTGGCACTGTGGTCTAAACCACTAAGCCTCTTGGGCTTGCTGATTGGAAGGTTGGTGGTTCAAATCCCCACGATGGGGTGAGCTCCCATTGCTCTATCCCAGCTCCTGCCAACCTAATAATTCGAAAGCACGCCAGTGCAAGTAGACAAATAGGTACTGCTGCGGAGGGAAGTTAAACGGCGCTTCCGTGTGCTCTGGTTTCCATCACAGTGTCCCATTGCACCAGAAGTGGTTTAGTCATGCTGGCCACATGATCCAGAAAGCTCACTGTGGACAAATGCTGGCTCCCTCGGCCTGAAAGGAAGATGAGTGTTGCAACCCCATAGTCGCCTTTGACCGGACTTAACCATCCAGGGGTCCTTTCCCCTTTACCTTTACCTTTTCTATTCTTCAGAGGATCCTGGAGCTAGAAATGTCTTTGCCAAAGATGTGAATTCCTTCACGGGAACTTTATTTATGAAGCATTTGTAAAATCCACATTTTTCCAACCTAGTAGGCACCTGGTCACCTAATTTTGTGATTCTACAATGAAGATTTTGCTGTTGACCGGTGCAATTTTTTATTCTTGCTTTTAAATATTTTACTGTTATATTGTTCTTATTGCCAGGGCTGATTTTAACAAAATCCTTATTTTATATTTATGTTGTGAGCCCCCATGGGAAATTGTTACAGGATAGAAAGGCATTATAAAAATGAAAAAAGTTAAATAAATTCTATGAATGGAGGAAATGGAAAGCCGAAATAAGGTTTCACATTCCCCTTAGGAAGATCATGCACAGAAATGTTAAAGCTAAAAATGCAGGGCAGATTACCTATGTTCTAAAGAACCAAACAGAGCCCATCCTGTTAACTATGGTGGCCCACCAAAGATTCTTTGACAGAAAGATGGTCAAGCACCAAATCAGAAATTAAAAGGCAGCCTGGTGCTTGCCCCCAAATAATAGATAACCTTTGAATGTTTAAAAAAAAACCAAACCTTCAGAGGATTCTCTAAACCTCCTTCTCCTGCTGTCTCTCTCCTACCTCCAAAGCCAAAAATTCCCCTCTCATTTTAGGGAAAGGTATCTGATGAAGACCTCCAGCAAAGATTTCAGCTACCCATAATGTAAGGCAAGTTAAAGTTAACGAATGGTTAAGTCCAGTCAAAGGCGACTATGGGGTTGCGATGCTCATCTCGCTTTCAGGCTGAGGGAGCCAGCGTTTGTCCACAGCTGGGACAGAGTAATGGGAGCTCACCCCACTGTGGGGATTCGAACTGCCGACCTTCTGATCGGCAAGTCCAAGAGGCTCAGTGGGATACAGGTATTGGATAACTATGTCTTGGAGCAAAGGTAGTAAACGTGATGCTCTCCTGCTGTTGTTAGTCCTAGGCAGCGGGATGATGGGAGATGTGGTCCAATATCATCTGAAGGGCATCATGTTTTTTATTTCTAACTTGCACAAGGGGCATTAGTTTGGATAACACATTGAAAAACAACCATCAACACAGGCAAGTAATGCTGGGGCATGGAATTTATAGAAGAATGCAAGAAGTGTTTTGTTATGTTTAGCAATAGTAACCAAATAAGGCCACTTCTCTCAATCACATACTATATTCAAGACGGTCATTAGCAAAATGGCTGCAACCCTGGGTTCTCTTCATTATGTTATATTTATTCATTATGACTGATCATATTAACATTCCTTCCTTCCTTCCTTCTCTTTTTCCATTGGACTATTTGTGTTTCATGTAGAACACATGTTTTCTTTGCATGCAAATGTCTCGCTCACTGCAGATGGAAGGGAAAGGTCCTGCAGTTAAGAATCCTGGGGTTAAGAGGAGATTCAAATATCCTTGCTAAAAATACACACTGGTAGAAATTAATGCAGTTAATGGTGTATGAATGTACGATTGAATGCAGCTCTATGGCAACAATGTTTTCCTCTTCAAGAGTCGACTGGAGCTGACTATTGCTCTCGTCTTAAACATCCAACAATAAAAAAACACAACTCCCAGCATGATTTAAAACCTTGATATTCCAAGGTTCCAAATTTAGAACCCTGATATTCCAAGATTCCAAATCATGCAGGGAGGCTACATACTAATAGCAGGCTTCCTGCTTCAGAAGTTACCCTTGCAACCCATGAGGGCAACATGGATCAGGTCATTGTAACGTGAAGCAGTGGGTGGTGGAGCGGCACAGGTATGGCGGTGTTGCACACTTGGCTTCTGCCCTACATGCAGGCAACACTAATCTGATTTCTAGTGTGGCCAATCCCAGTGCTAGAGGGTTGGCACTGTCCATTAATCCTGGTCACCAGATGTCAGGGGCTGGACTGAGGAGGAATGGTGGGGAGCACCCCTCCTCCTGAACCTTCCCGAGAACAGGAGGACAGTATAGATTTAGAACAGTGGTTTGCAGAAAGGCAAAGTTCAGAGGCTGCAGAGGGTAGAAGATGGGAAATATTGGAAGAGGAACAGCAGGAAGAAGATGAAGCACCACCAGGAGAGAGACAGCTGACAGACTCAGTGTCCTTGGAAAGCATTCCTGACCCCTCCTCTCCCAGGACCAGGCATATTGAGGGTAGTAGAACAGAGAGCTCAGAGACAGAAAGCTCAGATTAGCCAACACAGGGATGACGTATAATAGGAGAGACGTAGGGAGGTGGGACTTTACTTGGAGCAATTCCATTATGTAGGGAAGACTGCATTCCTTCATCACTCTCTGTGAATTATGGTATTGTGTAAATTGCTTGGAAGAACTTTTATCATTTCTCTGCTTCTTGGCTGCCACCATGGGAAGGATCTGATTCCCTGAAGCCTGACACCAAGGAACAATTCTGTAGCACACTTTAAGATTATGATGGCGGCTTCTTCTTCTTCTTCTTCTTCTTCTTCTTCTTCTTCTTCTTCTTCTTCTTGCACTGCTTGTAAAGACAGGCTCCAATGGATTGAGTGGATGAGACCAATAGTGGATACAACAGTCAAGAAGGCGGTATCTGCATTTGCTGTAGAGGGAAGTGAGGGGCAGATGAAGCTCATCAACCTAGGAAGTTAGCTCATCTAGCAGAAGGAAAACACTGATCACAAACCTGCAGTGTCTTGCGGGATATCTTCAGGAGAATAAAAGGCCAAGGAGTAACCCCTGCACAAATCTGGAGTGCAGTATCTAAGATGGCATCTTGTACGCCTTCTTCTGGCAACTCCTGCAGCCAAGCTGGTGCCAAAAATATTGCTCCAGTTTCCTTTGGACCACATCAGCAAGGCCGAGAGGAGGGTTCTTGTCATCTGGGTAGCCCTGGACCTCCATACACACTGTCCAGGTTTGTGGGTCATGTCAGTACTGCTAACACAACAGTTTTGTATCACCTCTGGAGGCACAGTCTATTATCTCTTAAGACAGATGGATAACAACAACAACTATCATTATTATTTTATTACCTCTAAGGCCACAGGGCAGGTTACAAGAATTGAAAATGCAACATGAAAAATAATTTTACAACTGACAGTTACAAAGGATAAAATCACAAAAATAGGGTGGGTCACATATTTGCCCATCCCACACCTCATATCATAAACAGTAGATCATATGAGTTGTGGGACAGGTGGGTGTGGTTTTTTTTTTTTTTTTTTTTTTGGAAAAAGACCTCACAGGCCAAATTAGGACCCCTGCCAAGCCTGAGGTTCCCCACTACTGTTCTCATTCTTATTGTGCTTGTCAGATTGTCACTCCTCTGCCTTATATTTGGGGTGAATTTGCTCCACGCGCATTGCCAGTGTGAAGAAGCCTGGGATGTTTCACCTGGCTTCAGTCAGGGCTAGCCAAACAAAGAGGGAAGAGGCTGGCTTATAAAAGGTAGCTTCCCCCCTCCAAAGCCAACCTCTTCATTTTTGAGCAGCAAAGGGAGAGCACCTCTGTGTTGCTGAAGACTTTTAGCAGAACACTGGGGGTCACATAAAGGAATCAACAATTCCATCTGTCATATCTACAGGGCTGATGGCATCCACCATTCCATCTTCACTCCTCAGGCATCTGCTGCAGGACCTGGCAGGTAGGGTGAGGGTAGCTGAGCTTATACTAGCTCCCTTTAGTGGCATGTAGTGTGACTACGCTAAGGTAGGTTAGACTACCCTTATTGACATTGATTGAATCCACTATGCCTCCTCCTCTCTCCAAATACACACCTCTGATAAGAAGCAGAAAGTGGAGGGCAGCTCGATCCCATAAAATACACTGGGCGTCCCAGTTGTGTTGGACATATCCCGTGTCAGCCCTTGTCTGTCCTATCATTTGCCAGGGACAATAATCCCTTTTCATACATTCAGTTTCACACCTGCAGATTCAGATACTGCAGTCCAACAACAGAAATTTCAAGCGAACCTGTTGATCATGTTTCAGTCGTTAAAATCCTAAATGTCATATATATTACTTTTAAGAATGTTAAAATTAACTTTTTATATATATTGTAAACAATTATTCATTTAAGGTGTCCGACCCTGAAGAAACTTTAGTGAAACGGGGATAACATAAGCTGGCCACCCGTTGGAGCAGCAGTCGCGGACTCCTCAAAGACCGTATGCACTTTACAACTTTGAACTTTTTGCACTTCGGACTTTGCACTTTGAAAGCTTTTTGCACTTTCTGAGGCACTTCATTTGTACAAATCTCCTCCGGTTGCATATATACATATATAAGATTTGATTGTTTCACGGTTTGTCTTTTTGCCTATTTGTTATATTCCTCTGTACCGTGTTAGTCTATTTTGTATCAGTCGTTAAAAGAGCAGGGAAGTTTTTCTTGGCAAACTATAAAATAGAATCCAATTCCAACTTGCACAATGTCAAAACAAAGGCAGGATGGATTACAATATGGGGAAAAATGGATGCTTCTTAATATAATGGAGAGCTCATCCTTAAAGATTAATGCTTTTATTTATTTGCATTTTGCAATCTTTAAAAAAGAAGCAGCCCACACAAATATTTTCTTGAAAATTAAATGACTAAGGAAGGGGAGAGTTATAGATATTTTTATGCTGATGATCAATGGAAACTACATTTAGTTAATTATCATAAGATCATACAGCAGAACAACTTATGTATGAATGGTTTCATAACGCTTAGTGAATGACAGTTTAGCAGCCATTCTAAAACCATTCACAAAATGGAAGGCACAAAATGAGTTCTAATGTCTCTGCAATGTGTTAAGGTCCTTTTTATGATTAGCATTCAAAATGAGAATTCGATCCTATTAGGGTATTTATATGTTGTTCTCTCTTCTCTCAGCTGATATACCCATCAATATAATTTCTCTCTTCAAAGCCCAAAATAACTATACCAGAATGGAAGAAGTTTGGCAATGAAGATTCAGTTACGGCTCTTCAATTTTTTTAAAAAACCAACAAACATGACCCTCAATGGCAAAATGTCTGATGATTGATCTATATTTGGGGTGGGGAAAAGGCTGCATGAAAATGTAGGAAGAGCCCGCATCCTAACCATGGCCGGCCTGAAAGTCCACCAGCAGACCATAAGAACGTAAGGACAGCTTTGCTGGATTACGCCAGTAGCCAAACTAGCACGGCACTTTTTTCTCACAGTGACCAACCAAAGACCCTAGGGAAACCTGCAAGCAGAACCCAAGGGCTTCACCTCTCTCTCGACCTGTGATCCCCAGAAACAGGTATACTGCCCTGACAGTAGAAGTAAAACACAGCTAGCATGGCTTGTGAAGAAGAAGAAGAAGAAGAAGGAGAAGAAGAAGAAGAAGAAGAAGAAGAAGAAGAAGAAGAAGAAGAAGAAGAGGAGGAGGAGGAGGAGGAAGAGGAAGAAGAAGAAGAAGAGTTTGGATTTGATATCCAGCTTTATCACTACCCAAAGGAGTCTCAAAGTGACTAACATTCTCATTTCCCTTCCTCCCCCACAACAAACACTCTGTGAGGTGAGTGGGGCTGAGAGACTTCAAAGAAGTGTGACTAGCCCAAGGTCACCCAGCAGCTGCATGTGGAGGAGCGGAGACGCGAACCCGGTTCCCCAGATTACGAGTCCACCACTCTTAACCACTACACCACACTGGAAGGAGCAGCAACCAGCAGGATCAAATCACCTGCTCTCTGTTGGGGGGGAGGAGATTGAGAAACGGCATCTCCTGCTGCTGCTGCATCCTCCTGACCATATGCTAAATAGGGCTTCTAAAAATCCTTCACCCCCACCAGCCCCAAAATTGCTTCAGGGGTGGATACAGAGAGGGGAGGGCGGACCTTGGGGTGTCCCAGGGTAGATCAGGGCAGATTGGAGCCACCAGGCAGATGGAAGAGCTGCACACAGCTCTACTAGTTCCTACGCACACTCACATGCCCCTCTTTCCTTCATCCAGGCAAGCAAGAGGCATTATCAGAGCTCAATGGCACATTCTAGCCAGCCCAAAACACTCAACGAGCATAAGAGGAAGGAATGGTGAGGGATGTGACTGAGAGCTTGAGGAGGATGTTTGGTCCCCAGAGCCAGATAAAATGGGTGTCAGGGACCGTGCCAAGGAGGGCTGCACTGAGGAACAATGGTGGGATCCACCCCGTCCCCCTGCTCCTGAATCTTCCCAGGAGCAGGAGGACAGTATAGATTTGGAACAGTGGTTTGCAGAGGGGCATAGTTCAGAGGGCAGAAGCTGGGAAATACTGGATGGGGAACAGCTAGCAGAGGAAACATTATAAGAGAGAGGGTTAACAGAGTCACAGTCTCTGGACAGCATTCCTCCGCTCAGCCCAAGGTCAAGAAGAGTTCAGAAAGTCTCAGAAGAGAAAGCACAGAGGGTACAAGCTCAGATTTCTAGACGTAAGAGTGACGAAGATTAATAGGGGTGGAGGGGGGTGACCTTAACTGGGAGCACTGTCATTTTGATTAGATGCTTTCTTTTGTCCTTCGCTGTGATTATTAAAGAATCTAACTGGTAAGAATTCTCTTTCATTTGATCTGCTCATTTACGGCCATGGGGAAGAAAGCTGATTCCCCAAAGCCTGACGATGGGCTAGAGGGCAACATTTGGCTCTCCGGCCTTCAGTTGTCCAGTCATGGGCTGCTGCTACCTTGTTCTACAATGCATCTTAAGAAATATGATAAATCATGTAGTATCAGCTTTTCTCCAGATCCATATATTCTTCCTCATCAGAGAGCTGGTATCAGCTGTAGCTGCCTTGCCATCATACAATGTGTGAGATGCTCCTGCGGTTTGGAACTACGGTGCCGTTCCCCAACCTAACACTCCCATCCGGATAATGAGTGCCAAGTACTCGCTCTGCCAAGAAATAAATGTCTAGTTCCCACCAAGATGTTCTAAAACCAGAACAATAAGTGCCTTGTGCCCGCTAATTTGTTCTCGAGCCAGGAAAAGCAATGTCTATTCTGTGAGCCAGGAAAATGATATAGTCACTGTTTTCAGCTGGAACAAAATGACAACTCTAATCCTCGAGGATGGAGAGGAATTCAGCCCTACCCCTATGAAAGATATTACTTCTTAATGATCAGTTCATATAAAGTTACCTATATGTTTCTCCTTACATCACTGGGAGAGATAAAAGCTCGAGAATTACTGAAAAGCGAGGTGGGGAGAGGAAAGGAGAGTTGAAGATGACTTCTTTACTTCAAATTTATACCACCTGATGTTTTTGTTTCCATGAGATGGCAAAGTATAGCAATGTTGCAAACCTTTGCATTTACCTGCCTCTAAATATAAACTTGTGCACCTTGTGGAGCTCAGCTATATTGCAAATGGAATACTATTTCCTCAAAAAAAGTGATTATCCAGCTTGGATAAAAAACTGAGCAACTGCTCCTCACGCAATACTTCTCTAGCTCTTTAAATGCTCCAGTCACAGTGTCTCAGGCATCAGGGGCCCTTGGGACGTGCAGTTTTCCCAGTATCCTTGAGTCCTAGTCTGGCCATTAGTAACTCTAGAGGCTACACCCCACCCTTTTTAAAAAAGTGTTTAGAAAAAGTCTTCCAGCCATTCACAAGCTGAATTGAGACACATTTATTTATATTAGAAAGAGAAAGTGACTGTCACGGTCCGGGTTACAGGCAGTCGGAGTCCCGGCTCGGTACATCGGGACTGGGGTAGAGGTCGGGAAGAAGGAATCAGCAGTCCAGGGGTCAGAAAGCCAAGAGTCCACGAATGAGAAAACCAAGAGTCAGGAAGCCAAGAGTCCGAGGGTCAGGAAACAAGGAGTCAGGAAGCCAAGGGTCCAGGAGTCAGGAAGCCGAAGCACAGCTAGGTGGGTAGCATGTTGCCAGGGCCGGCGCGTCCATTTAGGCGAACTAGGCAGTTGCCTAGAGCGCCAAAATGGAGGGGGCACTGGCCAGCCTGACCCCCGCCCCCCGCCGCCCGGTGCCGCCCCAACCAGCAGCGGAGCAAGCAACTTGGGGCAAAAACCGTGGCGGCGGGGGCGCCAAAATGGAGGGGGCGCTGGCCAGCCTGCCCCTCGCCCCCCGCCGCCGCCGCCCGGTGCAGCCCCAACCAGTGGCGAAAACCGCGGCGGCGTGGGGCGCCCAGCAGGGCAGGGGGCAGGGCACCGTACGTCATGCACAATGATGTCACGTGCCCCGCCCCCTCGCCTAGGGCGCCAAAATCCGTGGCACCGGTCCTGCATGTTGCTGTGGCAAAGAGCCAGAGGAAAATGCTGGTCTTATATACTACTACGAGTCTTCTGTCAAGCCTCACCTGTGCGGCTGTGCCTTGCCCTTCCAGGCCAAACTAGGAAGGCCCCAGTCCTGCGAGGCCCTACCAGTCACAGGGCCTGGCTCCTGCATGCACTCCTGACAGTGACAAGACTTGATGATGTCATTATTGACATAGATTGAATCCACTATGCCTATACAGGCTCCCTTTAGTGGCAGGTAGTGTGACTACGCTAAGGTAGGTTAGACTACACCCTTATTGACTTTGATTGAATCCACTATGTCTCCTCCTCTCTCCAAATATACACCTCTGATAAGAAGCAGAAAGTGGAGGGCAGTTTGATCCCAAAAAATATACTGGGCGTCCCAGTTCTGTTGGACATACCCCATGTCAGCCCTTATCTATCCTATCATTTGCCAGGGACAATAATCCCTCTTCATACATTCAGTTTCATACCTGCAGCTTCAGGTAGTGCAGTCCAGCAGCAGAAATCTCATGCAAACCTGTTGATCATGTTTCAGAGCATTATCTAATTATATCATTATATCCAGTCCGATTGGTGATGGTAACAACAGAGCCCCCCGCCCAAAAAACACACACACAAAAACAAAAACAAAAAGAGTTTATTACTCCACGCCAGCGCCGCTGCTAGAACCTTATTGGCACAAAGGTGGAGAACAAGTATAGTACCAAGCAAGGAAGAGTGCAGTGAAAAATATTTGAATATGCTGAGCTGGCTGGTCTGACAAGCAGGATAAGAGAAAATGAAGATAAGGAATATAAAGAGGAATGGATAGTGTTTATTGAACATTTTCAGAACCAGTATAGACAAATACATAGCTTGGCAGGTCTTGAGTATATCCAGCAGAGTTGAAATAGATAGAGTATGTAATAGATAACAAATTGGATGATTAAAAAGATCTAGATTAAGTGGAGTACAGTAGTAGAACAGCAAAGGAACCAGGAGAAGTGTGGAAGGTAAGTAATATGGTATATTTACACATGCTGTATTTGGTACAAAGTTGTAAGTGAAACGGGGGAGGGGGGTTAAATATGCTCTCTGTTCCTGTTTTTGAAAATGCAATTTTTTATTTTTATTTTTTGAAAAACACCCTAACCCGCGAGGTCACAATTTCACAAAAAATCTGATGTTCTCCAATTCACTCAAAAATGGTGCCAAACTGTTGCAAATTCTCCCCTGAAAGGTTTGTAGTGGAAGCAGAAGGTTTTTTATCATAGGACAAAAAATCAGGCCTTGGCAACTTAACCCGCAGAAAAATTGGTTTTTTTGAAAAAATCCCTGACCGGCGGATCACACTTTCACCAAAATTCTGACGTTTTGCAATTCACTCAAAAATGGTGCCTAACTGTTGAAAAAACTCCCCAGAAACGTTTGGCGTTGGAAAGAGAAGCTTTTTTTATCATAATCCAAAAAATCAGGCATTGAAAACTTAAGCTGCGGAAGAAAGTTTTTTTGAAAAAATCCCTGACCGTCGGGTCACAATTTCACTAAAAATCTGACGTTTTGCAATTCACTCAAAAATGGTACCAAACTGTTGCAAACACTCCCCAGAAACGTTTGGCGTTGGAAAGAGAAGCTTTTTTTTATCATAATCCAAAAAATCAGGCATCGAAAACTTAAGCTGCGGAAAAAAGTTTTTTTGAAAAAATCCCTGACCGGCGGGTCACAATTTCACCAATAATCTGACGTTTTGCAATTCACTCAAAAATGGTGCCAAACTGTTGCAAACACTCCCCAGAAAGGTTTTGTAGTGCAAACAGAGGCTTTTTTATCATAATCCAAGAATCAGTATATGTTTCCAAAGGGCATTTTCAAGGGATGTAATATTAAGTTCCATTCTTATCGCTGCATTGCTTACACAGTTGGGTAATTTCAGTAATCTCCTTAGAAATAGATTTTGCATAATCCAAGAAATCAGGCATCGAAAACTTAAGCTGCGGAAGAAAGTTTTTTTGAAAATCCCTGACCGGCGGGTCACAATTTCACCAGAAATCTGACGTTTTGCAATTCACTTAAAAATGGTGCCAAACTGTTCCAAATCCTCCCCAGAAATGTTTGGCAGTGGAAACCGAAGCCTTTTTATCGTACTCCAAAAAATCAGGCATCAATGAATTAACCTTCGGAAAAATATGTTTGAAAAAATCCCTAACGCGGCGGGACACAATTTCACCAGAAATCTGACGTTTTGCAATTCACTCAAAAATGGTGCCAACCTGTTGGAAATCCTCCCCAGAAAGGTTTGGCGGTGGAAACAGAAGCCTTTTTATCATAGTGCAAAAAATCAGGCCTCGACGACTTTACCTGCGGAAAAACTTTTTTTAAAAAATCCCTAACCCGGCGGGTCACAATTTCACCAGAAATCTGAACTTTTCCAATTTACTTAAAAATGGTGCCAAAATGTTGCAAATGCTCCCCGGAAAGGGTTGGTGGTGGGAACAGAAAAGTTTTTATCATTGGAAATACAATCAGGCCTCGGCAACTCAGCCTCAGAAAAACTTTTTTGGGGAGAAAACACTAACCCACAGAGTTAGAATTTCATGAATAATCTTACGTTCTCCAATTCACTCAATAATGGTGCCAAATAGTTGCAAATTTTCCCTTGAAAGGTTTGGCGGTGGAAGGTGGAAACAGAAGGCTTGTCATCATAGGGGGAAAAATCTGGACTCGGCTACTTAACCCGAGGAATTATTTTTTTTGAAAAAAAAACCTAACCCACCAGGTCAGAATTTCACAAAAAATCTGACGTTCTCCAATTCACTCAAAAATGGTGACAAACTGTTGCAAATTCTCCCCTGAAAGGTTTGGCGGTAGAAATAGAAAAGTTTGTATCACAGGGGGGAAAAAATCAGGCCTCGACGACTTAACCTCGGAAAAACGGTTTGTTTGTTTGTTTGTTTTAAAAAAACAACCCTAACCTGCGGGGTCACAATTTCACCAAAATCTGACAATTTCACCAAAAATGGTGCCAAATAGTTGCAAATTCTCCCCTGAAAGTTATGGCTGTGGAAATAGAAGAGTTTTTATTATAGGGGGTGGGGAATCAGGCCTCAGCGACTTATTCCGGGGAAATATGTAAATAAATTGGATTGCAGTAGTAAAGGTTTTCCTTCCTTCCTTCCTTCCTTCCTTCCTTCCTTCCTTCCTTCCTTCCTTCCTTCCTTCTTTCTTTCTTTCTTTCTTTCTTTCTTTCTTTCTTTCTTTCTTTCTTTCCTTCCTTCCTTCTTTCTTTCTTTCTTTCTTTCTTTCTTTCTTTCTTTCTTTCTTTCTTTCTTTCCTTCCTTCCTTCCTTCCTTCCTTCCTTCCTTCCTTCCTTCCTTCTTTCTTTCTTTCTTTCTTTCTTTCTTTCTTTCTTTCTTTCTTTCTTTCCTTCCTTCCTTCCTTCCTTCCTTCCTTCCTTCTTTCTTTCTTTCTTTCTTTCTTTCTTTCTTTCCTTCCTTCCTTCCTTCCTTCCTTCCTTCCTTCCTTCCTTCCTTCTTTCTTTCTTTCTTATTATTACTAATTGAATTTATATAACCCCCGTATACTAGGCGCTCAGGGCGGTTCACAGAATAAAATCAAGATATAAAACCACAAAATACATAATAAAAATAAAAACAACAACTCAATAGCGCCCCCTTTCTCTACCCAGTTCATCACCCTCTCTCAGTTACCCAGAAATTGACTGAATGTTTTCATTAGAAAAATTTCAGCACAGCCCTTTATAGCACTTACAGAGGCTATAGCGGGATGTGTTTGTACACCATGAGCAAAAAGGCATCTACCAAACCATCGTCAATCCCCTTCAGTACTGAGATGCAACACTGATTTTCAAGGTCAGAGAGAAGGAAAGTTCCAAAATTTACTCAACTGTGATTTCTGAAAGGATGCCCCTTGAACACTGTTAACTAGTCTACTATCTGACATGCCATGGAAGTTGCCATCTCCCTTACCCCCCCCCACCACCCATTGTGAGCAAACAGAATTGTATTTCTGAACTTCCCCTTTGCAAACCAATGGAAATTACTAATTACACATTTGCAACATTAGCATGAGAGTGGACACATATGGGAGCAAGGGCAGAGTCAGCTGTGAATAGCATCTAAACGAATGCATGCTGAACTTGTTGCAATTTCTATTTCTGCGTGCAAAGCAAAAGAACAGTTCTATTAGTGGTTCCAATCGGATAAAATAAAATGTGGAATAAACTGGCAGTCAGGATTCCTCCTCAAGGGAGAAATGGTGTGCTAATACTAACAGGACCTACTCAAAAACTCAAAAAATTACAAGTAAGTAAAATATGGTGTGTGTGTGTGTGTGTGTGTGTAAACCAAGCTACTTAGTGAGAAAAAATATATAATAAGGAATCCTTGTCTGAACCACTTAGATTTCCATTCCCCTTTAGACTATAATAGATAATAAAAAAATGTTGCGGCCTCATTACCTCAACAGAAGATAGACTTCAAATGCATGAATTTAAGTGCTTGGTAGAAAAGGCTGAAGGATACCGTGACATAATATATGGAAATCGTCACTTCAAAACTATTGACTTCAACACTAAAATTAAAGGTTCCTCATTTATACTGAGATTTCTATTCGGCTTCTGCAAATGGCAAAATGAGTCCACAGAGATAATTTCCATTTGGGTGCCTACTTTCAAAAACGGAACTATTCATTTAATGTGGGCACAATGCAGCCAAATTTGAGCACTTACAAGCAGGGAGTTAAACCAAACCTAAATAAAAACCTTTGGGTTATTTTATTTTATTTTTTTACCCTTGAAGGACAATTTCTGTTTTATTCCACTTCATATTTTTTAAAAATCTTTTATTTATACTTTTCAAATTTATACATTTCCTTAGTTTTACAATTCATTTAACGTATCAAAATTTGACTTCCTTCCCCCTTTTTCTGCGGTTCCTTAAATGTATTTATTTTATTATCTTCTGCATATCCAAATTCATTTAACTTGCTCATTTAATTATCTACTGTAAATATATACTCTTAAAGAACTGAAGGTTGTTTAAAACCCTGCTAATGTTTTTATCTGTTCGCAATTTATCTGTAAATATTCAATAAACCATTTCCATTCTTTTATTTTTTTAAAATGTTTGTTGTCTTGATTTCTTATTTTTCCGGTAAGTTTAGCAATTTCTGCATAGTCCATAAGTTTTTGTATCCATTCTTCCGTTGCTGGGACTTCTGATTATTTCCATTTTGGGGCAAGTAACATTCTTAATTCTGTGGTACCATACATAAATCAATTTCTATTCCACTTCAGTGGTAAAAAACAACAACAAGAAGCCATCTAGTCCAGCATCCAGTTCTCAGAGTGGCCAGTCAGATCATAGAATCATAGAATCATAGAGTTGGAAGAGACCACAAGGGCCATCCAGTCCAACCCCCTGCCAAGCAGGAAACACCATCAAAGCATTTCTGACAGGTGGCTGTCAAGCCTCTGCTTAAAGACCTCCAAAGAAGGAGACTCCACCACCCTCCTTGGCAGCAAATTCCACTGTCGAACAGCTCTTACTGTCAGGAAATTCTTCCTAATGTTTAGGTGGAATCTTCTTTCTTGTAGTTTGAATCCATTGCTCTGTGTCCGCTTCTCTGGAGCAGCAGAAAACAACCTTTCTCCCTCCTCTATATGACATCCTTTTATATATTTGAACATGGCTATCATATCACCCCTTAACCTTCTCTTCTCCAGGCTAAACATACCCAGCTCCTTAAGCCGTTCCTCATAAGGCATCGTTTCCAGGCCTTTGACCATTTTGGTTGCCCTCCTCTGGACACGTTCCAGCTTGTCAGTATCCTTCTTGAACTGTGGTGCCCAGAACTGGACACAGTATTCCAGGTGAGGTCTGACCAGAGCGGAATACAGTGGTACTATTACTTCCCTTGATCTAGATGCTATACTCCTATTGATGTCTATGATAAGCCCAAAAGCAGAACCAGAATGCAATACCGTAGTACTCTTCCTTCTTGCTGTCCCCAGCATCTGCTATCCTGAAGCATTAGTGCCTCCAGCTTTATGGAGGTAGAACATTGCCACTGTGTCTAGCAGCCAATGGTAGCCTTATTCTCCATAAATTTGTCTAACCCTATTATTATTATTATTATTATTATTATTATTATTATATTTCTCATCATCATCATCAAACCTTTTATTGGCATCACATACAAACATCCATAGCAATCAAGACAGAATTACCACCTCCCCAGTGACACAGAACATTTATCAAATGAAAAGGAGCAATGCAGTCTAACGTTACGTCTCCAGGTCTCCAGGAAGATCAGACGCCTGCAATGTGTTTCGTCGACAAAAACCAAATAAAGATATTCAGCCACTAACTTAGTGAGCTCCTGATCATTCCCCAGTAATAGAAAAGGTATGACCTCCAACTCTGGTTTCCAATTGACGATACAGAGTTTATTCTATTTCTATGCCGCTTTTTATTCAAATAAACCCCAAAGCGGCTTACAAACAAAAGATAAAAATAACAAAATGGAACATCAGAAATATAGCATAAATCATACAGAATACTTAACAAACCATCAGTAAAACAATCGCAAATCCCAAATAAAACAATTCCCATCTATGTAACACTATTAACAAAACAACTAAAAAATAAGATAAACCTCAGTTACACCAAAAATCATATTATAGGATTCACAAAGTGCGACAGCATTCATATCTATAAAACAATGTTAGCAACATTAACAAAATAGCAACAAAACAAACAAACACACAAAGCCCTGTTGAATTTGTACATGTGCTCTCCCCTTCGATATGACTCATAAACTTTCATTCTATTCAATGCATTGAAATACACCTGCACATAAGGTTCCTGGCTGCAACTCCCATCCAAAGGATCCTTGCAATGGAGGTGGACAGCACAAAGACTCTCTCCCCTCGCATCCTTTCTGCCACTATGACACTTCCATTTTCATAAATGATAGATGATACTTCATAGATGATACTTGCATGTGTGTTCAACTCTAGCTTCCTGGCTAGGATACATTTTCTTAAAGTCTTCCAAGCTGATGGCCATCAATGGATCTTGTGGGAGCAAACTTCATAGTTTCTCTATGTGCTGTGTGTTGATGTATTTTCTTCTATCAGTTCTGAAGAACATCCAGCTTCATTGGTGTCGGTCGTTTGCAGATCAGAGAAAAAGGGTGAAACACTTGGCTAACTTAACAGTAAGTTTCTTCATTAAGGAAAGCAGGACAAAAGAACAGAGACCTTTAAAGGTTGCTCCTGTCTTGGTGAAGCAGTTGTCCAGGCTGGCTTGTAGCTCCCCCTTCACCCCCTAGCCTTCTGTGTCATAATAATAATAATAATAATAATAATAATAATAATAATAATAATAATTTATTATTTGTACCCCGCCCATCTGGCCGGGTCCCCCCAGCCACTCTGGGCGGCTTCCAACAAACACTAAAATACATTAAAATATCACACATTAAAAACTTCCCTAAACAGGGACAATGACTTGACACAGTGAGTTTCAATCCAGTATTTAATTTGGTTCTGCTAGTTAAATTACGTTTTATAAATTCACATCTCGTCTAGAATCAGTTATTGATATGAATCTGTCAATAATATATTAAACCTAAACTATGAAACCACCATTAGAAATAATCTAGTAACCTATAGAACTCTGCTGGGCCCTGTAACCATAAGTTTTGGTTCCTGTTTGCCTAAATAAATTCTTACATTATTTCTTAGTTGGAAAAGATAAAATACTAATTGTGTTACTTTAAAACAAGAAATACACATATATACACACAAACACACCCAGTTTCTTCACCTAGATTCTGAAAGATACATATAGTATTAGTTTCAGTGTATATACTACAAGAGGCTTCATCCATTTTTAAGCCACTTGGACTGTAGGGATTAAATAAACAAACAAATAAACCAGAGCTTTGTATTTAACAGCTAGTCTGTTAGCCAAATGCAGCAAGGAATTCATGTATGCAAGTGAGAAGGCTTGCAGGAGACGGAACAGATTTCTCCTTCACAGAAGACCTTCCATAGTGGCAGTAAACTTCCCTCAGTCTGTGGTGAGCCCCAAGGGATCTTCTCTGTGTCTGTCTGGCTCTCTGCTCAGCAACCTGCAGTAAACACCTTGGAGAGTGGGGGCTTGCAAGGTGTCAGTAGAGAAGCTGTCAAGTCTGACTCCTGTCCCTGACCTATGCTAGGGCACCTGCCTGTTTCCTCTTCTTCATTATATATCAAGCTCTCTGCCTCCAATACTTTCCAACTCATCCCTTCCTCTGGGATGTGGCTGGTTTCCAGGGCCGTCTTTAGCATATGCGCCGCCGAGGTGCAAAGATCCGCCCAGCGCCCCCAAATTTAGTTTAAAGGTAAAGGGACCCCTGACCATTAGGTCCAGTCACGGATGACTCTGGGGTTGCGGTGCTCATCTCGCTTTACTGGCCGAGGGAGCCAGCATACAGCTTCCAGGCCATGTGGCCAGCATGACTAAGCCGCTTCTGGCAAACCAGAGCAGCGCACGGAAACCCGCCGGAGCGGTACCTATTTATCTACTTGCACTTTAACGTGCTTTCGAACTGCTAGGTGGGCAGTAGCAGGGACCGAGCAATGGGAGCTCACACCGTCGCGGGGATTCGAACTGCCAACCTTCTGATCGGCAAGTCCTAGGCTCTGTGGTTTAACCCACAGCGCCACCTGGGTCCCTACATTTAGTTTAGCCACCCCCAAATTAACTTTTATTGAGCTTTTTTTGAGCTCACCTGTAACAACGACACAGCGGGGGGAAACTGCTTTTGTTTCCTGACTCGTTGGGAATATTTGCCTCTAGGGCATAACAGAGCGATGGCGTGGGGACTTTTGCTGCATTGCTTTCACTGCCGCTGATCGAGAGGGGCCAGTATACAGTAGGTATACATTTGGCACCCCCCAGAATTTGGCACCCGGGTGCCTCGCACCCCTTGCACTCCCCAGGTAAAGACAGCTGGTTTCCCACAACCAGGATCCAGATTCAAATTCCTTCTTTCTGTGCTTTCCCTGTGGGGCTCTTGGTCAGGTGACTTCTGCCACTCCTCCTCATCTAGCCAGCCCCTGACAACTGGAAAAGTTCACAGATGTCTTTAGGTAACTGCATACCAAGCTACTTAGAGCAGGCATCCCCAAACTTGGCCCTCCAGATGTTTTGGGACTACAACTCCCATCATCCCTAGCTAACAGGACCAGTGGTAAGGGATGATGGGAATTGTCATCCCAAAATATCTGAAAGGCCGAGTTTGGGGGATGCCTGACTTAGAGCTTTAAAGGTAAGTAGAAGCACTTTGAATATGGCCTGGGAGTGAACAGGTAGCAAATAAAGTTCTTTTACGTGCATAGATTGGGCCATGCAAGGAGCTGTTCACAGGTTACTCCAGTCTTCAGCCCTCTTTGGCCTTATCATTGACTGAATGAATGAATACAGTTGAGCTGGTAATTGGCTGGTATGGTGATGTCCCCCCCCCTCCTTTCAATAGATAAAGACTCAGGCAAAGGGGCAGTCTTATAACTGGGGAACTCAACAGCCTACAAAGGCTAACAGTTGGTAGCCTTAGTCATTTGGTGGGAGGAAAGCTAAAGAAAAAAAGATGAGGTCAGTATTCTGTACTCTGGGGGGAAAGGAGTTAGGCAATGACTAGGAGATGGAATGGTGGAGGAAAATAAGAGGGAACGTATAAGACTGTATAAGAATATTGATTAAACAGTATGATTGGACTTGTAAGTTCCTAATGATGATAAAAGGCTTGGATTTCCTGTAGACGTAGTGGCCTTACTGGGTTTCCTCTTGAACCATGTGGCAGACTTGAAATAAAAACTGTGCTAAATAATAATATGTAAATAAAAGGGAAAGTAAGCTGTAACAGGCCACACCATTTCTCATGCAAATGAGAAATGCTGGTTATTTTCTACCAGAGAGTTTGCGTTCCCTGGACTATAAATGAAAGAATGAAACTTGAGGAAATAGGCCAAGAAATAAGGATCACCAAAGAAGTGGTCACAGCTCTTAAACAGTTGTCAAACCATCTTGAGTTCAAGCCTACTACTTCCTGTTCAAATTCTGCTAAATGATACAGTTCAATATGGGAACACAGAGATGCAATATGAGTTCCAAAAAGCATTTAGTTTGTTCTTGAAGTTCTCAGAGGAAATAGTTTTGGGGGAAATGCAAATTTTCCTGAGAAAGGGATGTGTGAAAATCTACTTTGATGTCATAAAAAGGAAATGGTGAACTATTAATGACAAGAGAATTGTATTTCCACTTGACTTGCTTTTGTCTCTTCCCTATTATAGTCTGTTCTGCAAGCAAATCCCATATATAAGCATATATGCAGAGAGTTAAAAACCTAAAGGGAAATAAAATATATTACATACCTGTCATACTTGATAATGCAGACCCAAGGATAAAAATATGATGGAGCTGAACACATTGCATATTATCATCATAAACATTTGCAGAAACTGTGTGTCAAGAGAATGTAACTGAACAAGCAGTATAAATAGGTGAGAAATGCAAAACAATTGTCTTGGAGATGCTGAACAAAAGTCTTCTTCTGTTAAATATAAGGAGAGATGCTCCCAAACTTCATCTAAAGTGAAAAGGCTTCAAATAAGACTAGCAAAATTTATCAGAAATATTCTGGCACACCCCTAGTGTATTGATTTGAGTAAAGAGTGATGAAAATTGGGCCAGATTAGCACATTCCCCCAATAGAGTCTCACAGAAGTAGAGAAAATGAGAGATTGGTGAATTCTGCTATATTGTACAGCTGTTCATCATTATGATGCCCAAATACAATACCGCAATATTCTCCCGTCTTGCTCTGGACCTTAAATCTTATGGGTCTTCTTAACCACTTTTCACAATCCCAGAATGTCCCAACAGCTTGATGTTGGGCACCAATGAAGTCTTCTTCTCTCCCTGTTCCATGGAATTTCCACACTGCTTCTTTTTAAAAAATGTAGCCCCCCTTTTTTTTTTACTTATGTAAAGCCTTAATTTTTTTTAAGTGCTTCAAATTAGAAGCTGAAGTGCATCACTTGGAATTTATCTTACTGGTACTGAAGTGTCCAAGTTAGGTCCATCTGGTGGTAACCCGTGGGCTTGAGGCAATGTTATTTCTCTACTTGTGAGAAATCCCATAACATTAAAGGGCATCATACATCAAAGCCAAGGGGAATTGCTAGCATCTTGAAATGGTACATATTCTCTGAGATTACTTCTCATTTCACAATGCCAGCTTTCCTCAGGAATGGTCCTGTGTGCTAGGTTAGGCTGAGTACCAATTATTGGCCCCTAAATACTCAGAAAAGGGATGCGGGTAGCGCTGTGGGTTAAACCACAGAGCCTAGGGCTTGCCGATCAGAAGGTTGGCGGTTCAAATCCCCGCGACGGGGTGAGCTCCCTTTGCTTGGTCCCTGCTCCTGCCAACCTAGCAGTTTGAAAGCACGTCAAAGTGCAAGTAGATAAATAGGTACCGCTGCAGCGGGAAGGTAGCCGGTGTTTCCGTGCGCTGTTCTGGTTCGCCAAAGCGGCTTAGTCATGCTGGCCACATGACCTGGAAGCTGTACGCCGGCTCCCTCGGCCAATAATGCGAGATGAGCGCCGCAGCCCCAGAGTCAGTCACGACTGGACCTAATGGTCAGGGGTCCCTTTACCTTTACCTAAACCCGTGATGGCTAACCTTGACACCCCAGATGTTTTGGAACTACAACTCCCATCATCCCTAGCTAACAGGATCAGTGGTCAGGGATGATGGGAGTTGTAGTCCCAAAACATCTGGAGTGTCAAGGTTAGCCATCACTGACCTAAACCCTCAGAAAATGCATTAGTGGTTAGACTGGGATTTGAAGAACCTGAATCTCCTCAAACTTAGTGTAGCATTCTAGCCACTACAACAGTAGTGGGGAAATTCTGTTTCATAGGCCTACCAAGCCTACCTATTTGCCCCAAAAGGCTGATTGTACATGCCATTCTTACCTGCCCTACACACAAAAATGAGAAAACACATTGTCTTAGCTGTTGATCTTTTGATTGAGTGAACCTGAAGTGGCCTTCTTATGAGTAGATATGCAGAGGACTTAACTGCTAATGTGGTATTCTTTTGCTGCATGGCGTATGATGAAACAGAAGGCTGAAGGCTAAAATTCTAATTTGCCAAGGACAGCCATGGATGAATGAAGCACCCTCTGAGAAATATCACAAGTCATCCTTGAAATTCTTTAGATTATTTGCCTGAGAAACAAAGCACCAAATTTTCCTCATATTTACTCTGGCTGAAACTTGTTGGCAACATTTTCTTTAAAAGAGCAGTCATTTTAAATAGAGCTTCCCAACCACTGTGATCTCTACATCCCGACCCTTATTAAAAACCAAATTCCTTCCTACGGTGTGCTAGTAAAAGTCAGTAGCAACTGGTCCTCTTCGTCTCACAAAATACAAAGTAAAAGCCAATCCAAACATTTATTCCAGACTGTAATATATCAGAATGAGAAGGCATTATTTTCCGAGACCCCATGAGAGTCAAGCCTTGCCATTACCTTGCCAGGGTAGCTTTGCAAATGCAGAAAAGTCTGGTTAGAAATCCACATGCAAATATGTGATTTACCTCAGGTGCATCTTGAGGTGGTACAGTCCAAAGATGGCTGTAGCATGTTACCATTTAATTTCTGAATTTGTTCTAAACCAACAGGCCTGAGCAGGAAAGTTAGTAGTCACAGTGTTATGTTTTCCATCTATTTTTAAACAGTGCACTTTGAGTGAAGGAAAAGGAAGGCCTTTTTTTTTTTTTTGCTACTCATTAATTAAAAACAGAATAGGATTACAAGAAATGAAAAGAAATGTTGCACAGTGGGACCTCCTTCTTAAATCATGCATACAACCCTAATAATAAATACCGTTAGAAAAATGAACAACATTCTGTCTGTTGCTGCTACTATTTTATTTGTCTTGCAGACTTCGCTGATTCCTCTGCTGTACCTGTTGAAAGCATTCCCTGCTGATGTTTCCTGCCTGCTCAACTTATATTTCAAGGTGTCCATCCCACTGCTCCCTGGCTACATACCAATATGGTAAAATAATTGGAGTACCATTCAGAGTTTTATTTCTGACTGCCAAGAAAACATTGATTTTGCTAAATACTGTCTAAAGAACCAAAACTAGCACATTAGGCCCACTTCAAACATTGCATATTAATGAGCATGAATTTGTTTTCCATATGCTTCTGCAGTGGGAAACCATGACCGACAAGGTCCCAGATAAGCTTGAAGAGTGCATCTGTTGTGGATGGAGTTGTCCCTCCTACTCATATCTGGAGCCACTAGTAAAGGTAAAGGTAAAGGGACCCCTGACCATTAGGTGCAGTCACGGACGACTCTGAGGTTCCGGCGCTCATCTTGCATTACTGGCCCAGGGAGCTGGTGTACAGCTTCTGGGTCATGTGGCCAGCATGACTAAGCCGCTTCTGGCAAACCAGAGCAGCGCACAGAAATGCCAGAGCGGTACCTATTTATCTGCTTGCACTTCGTTCTTTTGAACTGCTAGGTTGGCAAGAGCAGGGACCGAACAATGGGAGCTCACCTCGTCCCGGGGATTCAAACCGCCAACCTTCTGATCAGCAAGCCCAAGAGGCTTAGTGGTTTTAGCCCACAGTGCCACCTGCATCCCACACATTATCCTTCCCGCCTGCATCCTTCCCGCCTAACTGGAAGGAATCACTTTGCTTGTAAGCTTCCCAAGGACGTCTGGATGGTGACTGCAAAAATGAGTGCTAGGCTAGATGGGCCTTTGGCTCCTCTTACATTCTCCTCGGTCCAGTATACCTGAAGGAGCGTCTCCACCCCCATCGTTCTGCCTGGACACTGAGGTCCAGTGCCGAGGGCCTTCTGGCGGTTCCCTTGCTGCGGGAAGCCAAGTTACAGGGAACCAGGCAGAGGGCTTTCTCGGTAGTGGCACCCGCCCTGTGGAACGCCCTCCCACCAGATGTCAAAGAGAGAGAAAACTACCAGACTTTTAGAAGACATCTGAAGGCAGCCCTGTTTAGGGAAGCTTTTAATGTTTAATACATTATTGTATTTTAATATTCTGTTGGAAGCCGCCCAGAGTGGCTGGGGAAGCCCAGCCAGTTGGGCGGGGTATAAATAATAAATTATTATTATTATTATTAAAATATTGCAAGACTGGGGCTCTCACAAGAAGATATCCTGATGTCGATGCATGTGCTAGCTACCGGTACTTTAGCTGACTCTGCCTCCTTCTAAGCCTCCTTATTGGTTGGTGTGACAGAAGAAAAACCATCCACGCTAGCTTCTCCCAGGCTTTATATATCAGACCGTTCATCACCCCTTCCACCTTTCCTGCTGGGCCTGGTCAGCATTCAGATAATTCTTTAGTCGTAGACGTGGTGGCCTGTTCCTGTGACATCTCTGAGCATTGGCAGTTGGGGGCTGTACTTTCTCCAGCCATGCATGGGTGGGGCTGGTGACTTTGACCAGTGGGTGATCAGTGGCTAAATGTAGTGATGAGTGGCTTTAGAGATTAGTAGGTGGTTGGGACAGGGTGAGTTGGTGGGAGAAGTGCAAGGAAGATATTATTTTCTAGCTTATATTAACATATTTGTGATGAGCACTTTGTTCTCCAAAAGTCATATGTCCAAGCCTGGAAACACATGTCTACTTCCAGGTCTCACAATTCTCTGTTGCATGTAGCTAAGAGACCCCAGTTAGGGATGTACATTCACATGAGCCACATCCACCGAGTTCAATATGTGCACTCATGAACCACTGATTCATACATTCATATATGTATGCATTGTCAGCGTTTACCCCTCCAGGGGTAGTTTGTGAGACTGCCCCAAAGTCAGAGCAAAGCCGTTGCGCCCATCCCTGGCTACAGGGAGTCTGGTGGTGCAGTCATATGTGATTGTTCCCCAGATGAAGAACAACACACACAAGCCATGATTAAGGCTAAACTATTTATTGTAGAAAAGTGCAGAGAGAATCTCTGCTGCCAGCTCAGTAAGTCAGAGCTGGCATAAAGCGTCCATCCAGCATCAGGTCTAGCCAGAAGAGAGAGCACAAAGGCTAGGATTACAATAGTACAGTGAATCATAAACATCACATGTCGAGAAAGCAGATAAGATAGCTTTCTCATGGGTTAAGGCAAAAGCCATATCAGGCCTCGCTGCAACTGTTTGCCGCTCGGCTTGGGCAAAAATCATAACATGCATTCCCTGATTTTTTACTATTTATATTCAAACCAGCTACTAATCTGTTTGAAGTTCCCACCATAATACATATAATGTATACAATATTTCCCCCCTATAAGGCAATGCACACAGTAACATGGGACCCCCCATGACCTCTAGACATCAAGCTCTTTCATTGATGTGTTAATATACAGGTAATAATCTATTGGTAATGTGCTTATTTCAAAAACCATAAGCCAATGTGTTATACCAGGCTTCCTCAACCTCGGCCCTCCAGATGTTTTGAGACTACAATTCCCATCGTCCCTGACCATTGGTCCTGCTAGCTAGGGATCATGGGAGTTGTAGGCCAAAAACATCTGGAGGGCCGAGGTTGAGGAAGCCTGTGTTATACTTTCTGACTAGCATTATGGTGACTCCTGAGTTTTGCAGAGGTAATTTCAAGGATAAAATTGTTTAATGTTCTGTTTCCTTGACCATGTGTTCCATTTCAGTTTCCCACTGATTTACACCCCGCCCCGCCAGACGAAAAAAATCTTTCGTGATTTTTCCATGCTGATTCATGCATGAATGTTTTGACCTTGATTATCCATTTAGGGGTGATATTTGTAATGTAAATGGGACATGAAAAATACGACATCACAGACAAAGCTTGCACATAGCATAAACCACACTTTTTCCAGTGCAGTCGCTGCCAATCCACAATGCATGTAGATTGATTAATTTATCTACAGTTGACTGCTATGCTTGTGATGACTTGGCAGCTGAACTGACTCCCCTAAGGAGCATTGTGCTGAGCTGATGTGAAGTGATACACAAGTTTCATCTGTGGTATTGCTTTTGTGATTGCCCAGTCACACATACATGTCAATCACGGCTAGATGATTGACGAGTAGCATGCATGTGTGACCCAGAGGCCCCTCTAGATTCATGTGCATTCATTGTGATTTGTGCTCAGGATAGTATCAGGGCAGCTGTACACAATCCAGGTTTCAGTACTGTCCATGCCTGCAAATGGCAGACATAACACACAGTTTCCAATCAGTGCATGTCCTATGACTCACTGAACTCACTGTAACTTTTTATACTACAAATATCTCGTTGTTGTTGTTTTGTCCCATCCAGGTGGCAATAACATGGTAACATGGAGCAAGAATCCCATCAATAACATTCTTTGGAATATACCTGCAATAAAATACCACTAATTAGTAGTGGTTAGTAATACTAGTTCCAAGCATACAGGAATCAAGGATCTATGTGTGTTTTTAGCCAGACTTCTGTGTTCTCCCTTTGCTCTTTCTCGCTAGAGAAAATAGAGTGGGATATATAGCTATATAGATATATAGCAATCACATGAAGTTTCTTTTTTAAAAAACAACAAACAAACATTGACCTGTTCACCTGGGAGCTGATGGCAGAGATCAGAAAAATAAAATAAAATAGCATTGTAAATTGGCACATGTAGACGTTGCTTAGACAGACAGCAATCTAAAGTGCAGTTTTATTTAATTAAGTTGACAGATAACATCTATGGCTCCGTTCTAGGCTTTCGTGAACCATTACTACAACAGCAAAGTTAATGGGAAGTTTTGGAAGAAGATACAGGAAAGAATTGTTTAGAAAAATACATAAACGTTTGACAGATTAGGAAGATGCCTTATACTGAGTAAGATAATTGGTCGGTCTAGCTCAGTACTAGTTCCAAAATGAATGACAGCAGCTTTCCTGGATTTCAGACAGGAGACACTACCAGCCCTGCCTGGAGATACCATTGAAGATTGAACCTGGGACCTTCTGCATGCAAAGCAGATGTTGTACCACCGAGCTTCTTCAGAAATTAGGCAAATTTTAAGCTTGTGTACCCAGAAGGAAACCCCATAGTATTGAAAGTACAGTATCCAAAGAAGTGTTCATAGGATTTAGAGATGTTGCTGAGCTCCTCTTTGGGCTCATAAATACAAGTCTTTGGGGCTCGTAGTACTTATCAGAAACTTTGAATTCTCCCTATATCGGATTAAAAACTGAGTCAGAAAAGAATTCCACATCAAATATTTCTATTTGACCCAGAAATAGACAAATATATCCAAAACTATTGGTTGTAACCATCTTCTTCTTCTCTTCTTTGGCGATCACTCGTAGCCGAGTAAGATTTTCTTCCATAAACATGGTTTTAACAGTGAGTCCGTAAGTGACTGTGGAGGCCAATTCTGGATCCACACGACCTTCCACAGTGGGGAGATTGGTTTCTGGGTGGGAGTTGATCACAGTGTGGATTTGCCAACCATGCCTTCCTCTTAGCATGTTTCTCCCTTGCATCCTGAGTTCGAGTGTCTTCAAAGCCCATGACACCTTTTGTAAAGGCTGTTCTCCAACGGAGAACAGAGAACAGCCTTTGTAGCCATAGGCCATTCCAGGAAGGACAATAATAAAATATAAAACAAGGGTGGGTTATGATTTTCAACACAGGAAAACAACAGTACATGCCAACTAAGTAAGTCAATGGCATTTGCTGGATCCTTATCACGGTGAAGACTTTCCCTGGCTTTGGAAAAGCAATATTCACAAATTACCTTGAAATATGATGATGTGTTTTAAGAAAAAGTGTTTTTAATTATGTCCCTGTCCCTATGTATAAGAAATTTGCAATCTGCTCACCAAGGGAAGCTTAATTATCATGGCTTACTATATGGTCTGAGAAACAGTAAAAGCCTATATATACTGAGTTGGGAAAGGGATGCGGGTGGCACTGTGGTCCAAACCACAGTGCCTAGGGCTTGCCGATTAGAAGGTCAGCGGTTTGAATCCCTGCGACAGGGTGAGCTCCCGTTGCTCGGTCCCAGCTCCTGCCATCCTAGCAGTTCGGAAGCACGTCAAAGTGCAAATAGATAAATAGATACTGCTCCAGCGGGAAGATAAGCGGCGTTTCCGTGCGCTGCCCTGGTTCACCTGAAGTGGCTTAGTCATGCTGGCCACATAACCCGGAGGCTGTCTGCGGACAAACGCCAGCTCCCTCGGCCAGTAAAACGAGATGAGCGCTGCAACCCCAGAGTCATCGGTGACTGGACCTATTGGTCAGGTATACCTTTACTTTTAGAGGGACCCAGGTGGCGCTGTGGGTTAAACCACAGAGCCTAGGGCTTGCTGATCAGAAGGTCGGCGGTTTGAATCCCTGTGACGGGGTGAGCTCCTGTTGCTCGGTCCCAGCTCCTGCCCACCTAGCAGTTCGAAAGCACGTCAAAGTGCAAGTAGATAAATAGGAACCGCTCTGGCGGGAAGGTAAACGGCGTTTCCGTGCACTGCTCTGGTTCGCCAGAAGCGGCTTTGTCATGCTGGCCACATGACCCGGAAGCTGTACGCCGGCTCTCGGCCAATAAAGCGAGATGAGCGCCGCAACCCCAGAGTCGGACACGACTGGACCTAATGGTCAGGGGTCCCTTTACCTTTACCCTTTACCTTTACTTTTACCTTTACTGAGCTGGGACTAAGCCTCATTGAGTCCAGCTGGACTTCCTTTTGAGTAGACATGAAAAATATTGTTCGGTAGGCAGACAAGTTCAGAACTATTCTTTTACAAAGTGCAAGAATATACAAACCCTGAAACCTTTTCTTAGTTTTTGTGTGGCTTTTTAAGAACTTTATAAGTTATGTGGCTTTCTTCTTCACCTTCAAAGTCTCGCACACTCATGACAACTATAATTGAAAATACATTTTGTGTGACTAGAAACAAGTGATAATCTAAAGAGGGACTTAAGTGGAATTAAGCAGGCTTTTGGATTTGCAATGGCCTTCTGTGCTGGAGAGATTTACACCTTTAATTAGCCGTGTAAATCTGCATCAATGCATTGATCCAGCTGTAATCAACAACCCCATGTGGTTTATGGTTGCAAATGAGGATTCCATTATTCAAGAAGGATGTCTGTCTCGAAATTTTTAAACAGTGTCATAGCTACACAACATTTCTACATGTATACACATTTTCCCCTAGCCAGAAATGTGTAAGAGCAAATGCATATATGTTATCCTTTTTCTTCTGCTACAATGAATTAATAATAGAGGGAAGAAAGAGGCAATTGCCCCAAAGAGGGGGAAGTGGGGATTGTGCAAAATCAATGGTGGGTGCAAACAACCCTTGTTTGCTTGTAGCACTGCCTCTGCCATCTGGAGAATAGAATAGAACTCCCACCAGTCCTAACAATTGACCACATTGTCTTGGCCCAACTTGAGAAGGACCTTGCTGGTTTATCATATGTGGTGGAAACGGAAGGTAGTAAAAGAGTTTTGTGAAATGATATATAATGAGTTGGGTGTGTGTGTTTAAAATAACCTTTTCTAAAAAAAAAACCCGAAGCCTTCCTTTTAGGAATTCTAGGTGTTGAAATCCCAAGGGAGCAGAAAAGTCTATTTAGGTATGCAACCACGGCTGCGCGGATGTTATTGGCCCAGAGATGGAAAGAAGATAAAGTCCCTACCAGAGAAGAATGGCAGATCAAGTTGATGGATTATGGCGAAATGGCTAAGAATCAGAAATCAGGAAGACCCAATTTTGATAAGGAATGGGGGAAATTTATAACTCATCTTAAAAACCATTGTAAACAGTTAAAATCGTTAGTAGGATTGGAATGCAAGAGCATTTTCTCAAAACTGACTTGTCCTTTTTAGAGCAACAGGCCACCATATGGCAAAACGGTCTGTACCATTTCAGACTCCATTGTCCCATGTAGAAACCTGGCAAGTCAGGAAGCAGCCCATTCTAGCTGCCCATTCTGCCTTACATTCTCTCTCTCTCCCCCCCCCCCCATTTGTAGCATTTTCTCCACCATGGGAAAGCATTCGGTAGTATGAACCCCTACTTAAAATCTGAAATGGAACAGTCCATCCTAAGTTTCAACCCATGATGGCCTGTTGGTCTACAGCAGGCATCCCCAACCTTCGGCCCACCAGATGTTTTGGACTACAATTCCCATCATCCCTGACCACTGGTCCTGTTAGCTAGGGATCATGGGAGTTGTAGGCCAAAACATCTGGAGAACCGCAGGTTGGGGATGCCTGGTCTAGAGGGCCCAAATGTCAAACCAGAAAGCAGGGGCGTAGCGTGCCGCTTGGCTGCCGGGGGCGGCAAGCCAAGCGGCACCCCAGGGGGCTGGGCGTCACTCCGTGCGCATGGCGTCACGACGCGCATGAGCACGAAGCGACGCTTCCGCCCCTTGCCTCCATGCTGCGGCGAAAAAAGTCGCTGAAAGGGGGGGGAGAATACAAAGCAGGCGCTTTCAAATGCCTGCTTTGTTCCCCCCCCTTTCAGCGGCTTTTTCCGCCGCTGGGCTCCCTGGGCGGAGCCGCGGCATGGAGGAGAGGGGCGGGCCAGCGAGGAGGTTGTGACACCCCTCCTGGCTGGCCCGCCCCTTTCCTCCATGCCGCGGCTCCGCCCAGGGAGCCCAGCGGCGGAAAAAGCCACTGAAAGGGGGGGAAGGCTATTTTCGGTGCTGCCGAGGCAGAGCCGCAGGGGCGGCCAGCAAGGGGGGGTGTCACGTCAACGGCAAGCGTGACACCCCTCCTTGCTAGCCGCCCCGGCAGCGCCGAAAATAGCCTTTAAAAGAAAAAGAAAAAGCCCAGGGCGGCTTTGGAGGCTCGAGGGGCGGGGCCCCCGCCCCGAGTGTCACCCCCACCAGGGCACTGCCCGGGGTGGCCTGCCCCCTTGCTACACCCCT
The DNA here is from genome assembly GCA_034642065.1 of Darevskia nairensis. NCBI lineage: Eukaryota > Metazoa > Chordata > Lepidosauria > Squamata > Lacertidae > Darevskia > Darevskia nairensis. The sequence goes on along the minus strand of JAWWNI010000782.1, from coordinate 921,599 downwards.
GCAGAAAGGATGTTTATCATGTAGCTTGTCCTTATACAGGTGTTTCCCTCCCCTTTAATAGATACCTGGCATTGGAGAGCCAGGAGTGGGACCATGGGGGGGGGACCTTTATCACCCTATCCTTGTCATGGCAAAATTGCAGTGGAAAGAAAGCTCCACTTATGTCAATAGAAGGTTCTTCCCACTGAAAATTTCAGGGAATGTGGGGAGAGTTATTTTGATGGGGCCTTGGTGGTGCCAAAGAGATGAGACACATTTTCTCCACCTCATGATCCTCATGCATCTTCTCCCCCACCTCACTTGGCCCTCAGAAAAAGGAGAGACCATATATTGCATTAAACATCCCACTATATTTCATAATGCTTCTTTTATACCCCGCTCAAAGAGGACCTTTCAAGTTAAGAACATTTTCTTCATTTCACCAAGCTTTCTCTCCATAGGAGTCAACTCCTAGGGGCCAAGGAGTCTTAACCCCCCCCCCCAATATATGTGAGCCCCCCCCCAGTTGATGGGCATTTCTCTCTCTCACACACAGAAGAGAATATGTAACAACCTTGCTACTTTTTCAGACTTAATCCTGCTTTCCCCAAAGCTCCTTTCCATCTTTTTAAATCTCTTAAAGAGTAACTTTGATATACTATATTTAAAAAATGCCACCTGATGATGCTTTGTCTATCTCACTGTTTGGCCATGAGGGTCACCTTCAGTCCTGGTAAACAGCAGACACGGGAGGAGGGCACTTGTGTGTCTGGTCTTAAAAGGGCTTCCCACCCCCATACCAACTTTCTCGAACGCCATCCCTAGGGCTCTATTATACGCATGCATGCTGAGTCATCCGTCTCAGCATCTTACCTGCATAAGCTAGTGCTCCTTCAAGACCTAATTTGCTTGCATTCAGTTTCTTCTAATTACAGCTGCTGACCCAGTGGAAGTTGATCACTGCTAATTAGTACATTATGAGGAAATAACCTGTTACCTAGAAACAGTTTCCATACTGCTTCTAAAATGTGGCGTGCTAAATTACTATGCAGCCGGCTTTTTAAATTTTCTACACAACGCCATGTGTGCACAAACACACAAAACCATATGCAGTCATACGCCAATCTGGGATCAGAACAGGGGGTGTTGAATAGAACTTTAATCATGGAAATGCTCAAAGGGGGGGGAAGCTCAAATGCTTTGAGTCTGCCTCTTATGTTTAAGTACCTTAAAGCTCAGAGAAAAAGCAGCAAGGACAAAGCTTATTATCCTACATACAGCCTCTTGATGCTCTTGTACAGCAAAGGAAATAAATATTTGTTTTTCCTGCATTGTGGTAAATTAATGCCTCGTGGCTGGTGCCAGTACTTGGAAATGCCAGGCAGCTTCTGAGAATGACTGAGGTTAGCAAAACACACCATGCCCCACCAATGTGCACTTGGTTCTCCAGGTCTCATTCAGCAACAGAAAGGGGAAGGGAAGCACCTCCAAGATGGTATCAAACATGTGTTGAACATAGATTTCTTGGACTGCCTGCTCTGGGGGAGCAGAGCCTTGGCCTTCAGGGGAAGGCACCTCAGATCTGCTGCCCATTGCTTCATTCCCCTCATGCCCTCAAGGCTCCCAATGCAAGGAGCAAATACACTTTCAAATGGATGCTTGCTATGTTGCAAAACTGGCCAGCAGGCAGGCAGGTCTATTTGTTGATTGATAAACTACCTGCTCAGAAAATATCAAGGCGGTGTACAACAATATTTGCAAGTCGAATACAGCACACAATACCCTGAAAACAATAAGTAATTGTTTTTTAAGAAAAGGGTTTGGTCAACTACGTAAGCCCACTTCACCGCGCCCATTGATATACCATACTTTTTCATGTGTAAGATGCTCTGTGTATTTTTGGGGTGGGGGTGGGGGTGGGGAATGCCAATAATCACTCACCCGATAAAGAAACGCTGAGAGTCCCATGCGTCGCAAAAGCAAACAAGTGTCTGCTTGCTCGCCGACAGCAGCCACCCCATTTGTTGAAACAGAAGCCAATAAAAAAAGCCCTTGCTGCAAACACCAATCACCCACCCAATCACCAGTGACAAGCTGCTGCCCGTCCACCGTATGCACGATTCGTGTATAAAGACGCCCCCAGATTTTAAACATTCTTTTTGAGTAAAAAAATCCTTTGTTTTATACAAGGAAAAGTATGGTAGTTGACCTTTATTTCAGCTCCGCCACCTGTCAAGTGCATCTGGTTCCATAATGTGTTGAATAGGTGTGTGTGTGCCTTTTTTTTTTTTTTTGCTTGCTACCTGAATTGGCAAATAGAACATAGGTAGTCTGATTACGGTAGTGAATGTTATGCAGGAACCCAAGACATACAATGCAGCAGAATAATTGCTGAGCACAGTGGCACTAACTCCAGAGGGGCGCAGGGGCCCAGGAACCCACAAAATTTTTCTGTTGGTGCCCAGCCTCCATCCCCCAGCCTCCACTGTCCACCACTTTACCTCTGGCACTACTACAGTGACTGGGCTGAGACATGCGCCTCCGCTGTGGGGCCTCTGTTGTAGTGTGAGAGCCAGTGTGGTGTAGTGGTTAAGAGCGGTAGACTTGTAATCTGGTGAACCGGGTTTGCGTCTCCGCTCCTCCACATGCAGCTGCTGGGTGACCTTGGGCTAGTCACACTTCTCTGAAGTCTCTCAGCCCCACTCACCTCACAGAGTGTTTGTTGTGGGGGAGGAAGGGAAAGGAGAATGTTAACAGCTTTGAGACTCCTTCGGGTAGTGATAAAGTGGGATATCAAATCCAAACTCTTCTTCTCTGTTGGGGCCCGCTGTCACTGCGGAAGTGCTTCTGGAGTGTGTCTGCAGCTGGCCCCCCAAGAGGCCACACAGTGGAGGTGCCAGCCCTGGCCCAATTGCCACCACAGTGCTGGAGCTCACTGGGGGGACCCAGCCAGATGGGCGGGGTACAAATAATAAATTATTATTATTATTAATATTATTGACATCATGATGTTGCAGCACTGGTCACCCACAGTCTGGGGCCTAAGCGTAACTGCAAAGTCATGTTGAGAAGTGTGAAGCATGATGTCAAGAATACACGTGCTCCCTTTTGTATAACTTGTAGATGAATCCACATTCCATGGTTCCTAGTGGGTGGAGGAAGTCTAGTATCTTCAGAAAAAAAGTGTACAGCTGTGTGCACAGAGGCCAATGGCTCATAATTCTTTCATTCTAAGTGCATGTCTTTTGCACCTGACCCTGGTTGGTGGGTCTCAAGGTTTGAGAGGGGGAAACAAAATAAAATCCTGCAAACCTGAAGTCTTTCCTTCCCTGCTGAGCAATATCTGCTTGGTCTCTTCTAATGTTCTTGCGCATTCATTTTTGTTCCATAACAATGCACTTCCTAAAGGGCTGTGTTCATCCATAGCTCTAGGCTAAAGTTTGCTTAGCGTTTTAATGCACTCCAAAACCAGGCTTCAGCCAGCCCTAATAGCAGCATTATTCTGAAACACTTTGCTCTTTTCTGCAAAAAAGAAAGTCAAAGCAACAAATGCAGGCGATGTTCCCGCTAATGTTTAGAGTGCCTCTAAAATGATCGTCCCCTTGAACTAGATTTTAGGACTGGAATGATGAATGTTAATTAATAACATGCCCTAATTCAAAAGAGCATCCTCGGGGACAGCAATTAAGCATGAGCTCAAACTTAAATCTGTTCGAATGACATTGTGAAATTGAATGGAGATGGATGTGCTGCAGAATTCTCTGTATATTTACTCAGAACTAGCCCCCTGCTGTGGTTAGGATTGCAGTATTACATGCTGAAACCGTTTCCCCCCTATGCATTTCCATTGAGGACCTTTGTAACGGGAGATGGGTTTGTTTAAATAAACAAACCTGTCTTTCAAGCAAGCATGAAGCAGCTATACTGGAAAATACAAAGGTGTACAGGTATATTCCTGTAGAAACTCTTGAACATTTGGAGGGCAATGAAGATGGGGGTGGAGCTAGCATGCTCATGTGCCTTCTGCCTTCCTCCTATGTTCATCAAACCGCCATAATGAACACTTGAATTCTGAAGGTCAGAACTGCAGTGACTCACAGTCAGTAATTGAATAATGGAGACAGAAAATGAAAGGAGAATGAAACAACGTGTCCCAAAATGAGCAAAAAATATGAGCGGGCATGATCCAGCGAAAGATAGGTAGATTACGGCTTCAAATTCTTAAAGGGGGAATGGGGAATGATTTATCCACCAAAGGTCAGGGAGTAAAAATGCAAGCCACTATTCTTGTTATTATTTTTATGTGTGTATTGGCTGATCGCTAAACACAACAAACTTAAACTGACTGACTGACTTTAAAATGGCTGCACATTTTAGGGACGCTTGCTAACCGAAGTCCCTGTGTTGCCACTAGTATTTTGGAGTCATTCTATTAAGCCTCCCCCCAGGGCCGGATTTAGGTTTGATGTAATAAATAATAAATAAACTTTTATTTGTACCCCGCCCTTCCCAGCTGAGACCGGGCTCAGAGCGGCTAACAATCATAAAACCACAACAAACCACAAAACAATCAGTTAAAAATGCAAATTAAAATACAATTTAAAATTTAAATTTAAATGCCACCTCATTTTAAGCAGCCCACCAACAAACCAACGGAATAAAACGTCAGGGTTAAACTCAACCCAACCCAAAAGCCTGGAGAAACAGGTTACCAGACTTTTTTCAAAGAATCCGGGGACCCCCCCCCTTTTTTTTTTGAAAAGCGAAAAAAAAAAGTTATTAAAATTTTTATTCATTTTTTAAAAAAAGAAGTAATATCTTCTCTTCTGTGGTCTCCTCTGTCACGTGGCCATCCTCTGGGCCCTGGCCTACTCTCTTGGAGCGTTAGCCACCGTTGAGTAGGCTTGGGTTGGGCCTGGGCTCGGCCACGTGTCCTTGCCCTCCTGGTGCTCTCCTACCCCTCTTCCTCAGTGGCGGCAGCAGCGCAGCAAGCTCGGGGCTCCCCTCTTTTTTCTCCCTCCTCTTTCTCTCATTTCCTTCTCCTCTCCTCCTTCTCCCTGCATCAGCTCCAGGGCTTTTACTGGCCCCAGAGCGCTGCTGGGCAGTTGGCCGGGCGCTCTCACTCCCGGCTCAATTTGGGTCGCGGGGGTGTTTGTGTCAGCGGTTCCCCCTGTTGACGTGTCGTCGGGCATCCCCGGTTCCCACTCGGCAGTGGCAGTGGAAGTGGCAGCGGCAGTCTCAGCAGCCCGGAGACAGACTGGTAGCACAGTTGGCTCTGGCTGACTTCAGGAGCTGCTGGCTGCTGTGGTGCTCACCATTTTGCCTGACCGGAAGTTCCCATATGATATGTCTTCTGCCCTTGAACCAATCACGCAACATTCATTCCCTACTAATAAAACTACACCACTTAAAATATACATCCAGGGACATTAAATGAAATCCAGGGACATTCCAGGGATGGATTTTGTCCGGGGACAGATTTGTAAATCCGGGGACTGTCCCCAGGAAATGGGGACATCTGGTAATGAGGCCCTAAGCTATTGAAGGTAATGGGGCCCTTTATATGTCCAGCTGTACTTTGTCAACAACAATTTGTCGCTTTTTTGTGTTGAATATATGCTATATGGTAATTTATGGACCTAATAGGTATCTAAAGCCATTTGTTTTTTATCTTATAGTTTGGAAATGTACATCCAGGTTTTTCTTTTACTTTACATATTTGGGGGCCCCCAAGAGAGTGGGGCCCTAAGCTAAAGCTTGTTTGGCTTATATGTAAATCCGGCACTGCCTCCCCCTTTGGTCCTCTTAACTCAAAAGGTGTGCAAATTACAGATGCTGTTGTGCTGATCCTCTTCACCTTGAAGAAAGGAAGAAGGAAAGTGAGAAAGGCAACATTGTTGGGGTACTGAGCTCCTAACTGATATTGGACCCCCCAGAAAAGACCCAACTTCAACAACTGTCTGGAGCCATCCCATGAAACACAATGAGACCTACTATCCTAGCAATCTGACAGATGAATGACTGCACATCCCATTTCTGTGAGGGTTTTTTAAGCTTTTGTATTCAAATATATAATGGTTCCTATTCCTTCAAGGTATTCTGAAAATCTGTACTTTTTAAAAAATGCAGTTTAAAAGCAATTTAAAGTATGACACATATTCATGGAATCCCTGGAAGATTTCCTATGTTCCACATACAATTCTCTCTGTGTGTGAAGCAAATGACTAATTGTAAGGAAGAGAAGAAATAATGAAGTTGATGAGATGTAAAATATGTTAAGCATTCAGGAATGATCATTTTTCTTCTTCGGTCTCCGTTATTTAATTACCGGTACTACCTGTGAGTGACTGCAATTCTGAGCTTCAGAATTATCATTTTGACCAAAGCGATCAAAGGGATGTAGAAACTCTCCTATGAGGAAAGTTTGGGACTTTTCAGTGCAGAAAAAAGGTGCATAAAAGATGACATGATAGAAGTTTAGAAAATTATGCATCTCATTGAGAAAGTGGTTAGAGGAAAGTGTGTACACACACACACACACACACACACACACACACACACACACTTTTATTAAAAGAAATTCAAACATTTTCACAATACACAAATCAAATACATTTTTTTTCCATAAATTGACTTCCTACCCTCATCTCCACAGTGTTCTTATTCAAACATTTTCTACTGTATTATAGCTTTATCAATTACAAAAAGTTTATCTATTACAATTTTTTGACATTTTTCCTCCTCTGCTTTTATCTTGAAACCTGTACGCAATTTTATATTTTCTAAAATAGTCCACAAAAGGCCTCCATCCTTCTATAAAAAGTTTGTCATTTTGACCTCTTAATTTCCCTGTCAGCTTTGCCATTTCTGCATAATCCATTACAGCTGTACCTTGGAAATCGAACGGAATCTGTTCCGGAAGTCCATTCATCTTCCAAAACCTTCGGAAACCAAAGCGCAGCTTCTGATTGGCTGGTGGAAGCTCCTGCTGGGTGTTGGAAGATTCAGGACAGATTAAAAAATATATATGATTTTTTTCACACGATGCATATTTAAACTATGGCATTCACTCCCACAGGAGGCAGTGAATGTCACCAACCTAGATGGCTTTAAAAGAGAATTATTCAAATTCACAGAGGATAAGATTACAATGGCTTCTAGCTGAGGTGCCTGTGCACTGACTCCACAGTTGGAGGCGACAATGGTTCTGAACACCAGTTGCTAGAAACTGCAGGAGCTACTTTAGGGCCTCCCAAAGGCAACTGTTTGTCTACTCTGAGAAAAGGATGCTAGACTAGATGGACCATTGGCCTGATGCTGCAGCCTTTTATGTTCTTATGAAAAACTGCCCCATCTTTCACTGAGAGCATTTTAAAACTGCATTTGAAACCACAATCAGTAATTCTATTTTCCTAGTGTCTCTTTAATGTGTAAAAGGCAAAGGACCCCTGGACGGTTAAGTCCAGTCAAAGGTGATTATGGTGTTACAGTATTCATCTCGCTTCCAGGTTGAGGGAGCCGGTGTTTGTCTGCAGACAGCTTTCTGAGTCATATGACCAGCATGACTATAAACAACTTCTGGCGCAATGGGACACCATGATGTAAGCCAGATCATACAGAAACGCCTTTTACCTTCCCGTCACAGCAGTACCTATTTATCTACTTGTGCTGGTATGCTTTTGAACTGCTAGGTTGGCAGGAGCTCACAGACCAACAGGAGCTCACTCCGTCACGGGGATTTAAACCGCCAACCTTCTGATTGGCAAGCCCAAGAGGCTCAGTGGTTTAGACCACAGCACCACCCGCGTCCTGAGAGCCAGTGTGGTGTAGTGGTTAAGAGTGGTACCCTGTTTCCCCTTTTTTAATACGTAGTCATAAAGTAAGCCATGGCAGGGTTTTTTTACCTTTGTGAGAAGTAAGACGTACCCCAAAAGTAAGCCATGGTGCCGCCATTGTTCCCGTCGCCTCCTTAGCCCCTCCTGCGTGCGCAGGGAGCCAGCGAACCAGTGAGAGGCATGGGGGGGAAACGCGCCTGTTGCGGAGTTCTGCCCCGCCTGCTTAGCGTGCAGGGAGAGGCGCGCGGGGGGGGGGGAGACGCCTCTTCCTGCCCCACCTGTTCCCCGTGCGCAGGGAGCCAGCGAACCAGCGAGAGGCACAGGGGGGGAATGCGCCTCTTGCAGAGTTCTGCCCCGCCTGCTCAGCGCGCAGGGGGAGGCTGTACTGTACCATACTGACGTAATAAAAATAAGACATCCCCCGAAAATAAGCCACCCTGTGTTTTTTTGAGGGGAAAAAATTATAAGACGGTGTCTTAAAAAGGGGGAAAGACGGTAGACTCGTAATCTGGGGAACCGGGTTCATGTCTCCGCTCCTCCACATGCAGCTGCTGGGTGACCTTGGGCTAGTCCCACTTCTCTGAAGTCTCTCAGCCCCACTCACCTCACAGAGTGTTTGTTGTGGGGGAGGAATGGAAAGGAGAATGTTAGCCACTTTGAGACTCCTTTGGGTAGTGATAAAGCGGGATATCAAATCCAAACTCCTCTTCTTCTTCCTGCCTGTAATATACATTTCTATATATTAGTTTCCATAACTTATGCATTTTGAGGTGCCATTTCCCCCAAGTGTGTAGATTTTTGAACACATTTGCCTGGAGAACTGTATTGCAAAGCTGCCTGTGTTTTGGTTCACGTATTGTTTCAGAAATTTGGGATTAAGTGTGAACGGAATACGGAATCAATTTTCTCCCCTCTCCCCATGTAGGAGTAAGGCTTACATGGATCTTACTTCTGAGTAGACATGCACAGTATTTTGCTGCCAGGGAAGGTGTCCTCAGGAAATAACATAAAGAAAGAGAAGAAGTGATGTAAAATGCCAAAAATTAACTGTGACTATTTCAGCTGGAATTTGTCAGAGCATTAGAGGACCTGAGAAGAAATAAATCAGCAGTAATAGATGACATGGCAGGTTTAATCAAAGAAATGTCTGAATGGTAATGTGCCATTTGATTTTTAGGCAGGAGAGGATATAATGTTACCTATGTCCCAAAAGGCACATGCAAAGAATGCAGGACAACAAATATATTCAGCCATGTGTTTTCTTAAATAATAAGAAAAACCAACAAAGATCATTCAAAGGACTGGAACAAAATTAAATGACAAGTAGAAATGAATTTGGTTTTAGGAAGTAAAGAGAAATACAGAAAGCTGCATATTGAAAGAGAAAAGGCCAGAGATTGGGAAATACATTTATATAGCATTTATTGACCTAGAAAAAAAATCCTTCAGCAGCCTTGGCTGAAATAAAATGTTCACTACATTTCAGAATACAGTCTATGAGGAATGGATTATGTATAAAAACCAGGAAGCTATAATTAGAGTAAATGATACTGAACAAAAGGCAAAAACGAGTAAAGGGGTCTATACTCACTGTCCTCAACATTATTTAACATTTATAAAGAATGCAGCCAATGCAATAAAACTGAGTAGTGGATTTGGACATTAAAGTAAAAGGGGAGGAAATAAAGTGACTATGCTTTGTTGATAATCTGAGGGGCCTGGGAGTGCTTCTGCTGTTAAGGTGAGCACCATTACAAGCTTCAAAATTAAATAGCTTATTCTAAAACAAAAAACTTGAAATTCAGCTCAAATAACCTGACTGATCAGGTCCATGAATGTGCCAAATTTCAAATCAATCTGATAGACAGCAAGCTAAATGGTGCCCAAAAGTGACATTTTGACCCTTTCTTCTGGAGGCACATCATACATTCCTTTCCAATTTTTGTGAAAAGAACGGATGTAACTTTATTCAGGCTTGCAAGGGAGCAGATGTTTCCATTGGTTTAGGGAAGTTCTGGGAAGCGGCTCAAAAGTTATTAAGGTTTCCTTCCCTGTTTAAAGTCAATGGAAACAAGTCACTGGCAAGGTGTGCAGGGCATGACAAGAATGAAAATCAAAGTTAGTGGTCCTGGAGAGAGTGAAATGATTGGAGAAGGAACCATTTAGTGTGTGTTCTATGTAATAATACCTCATCCTTTCATTACAGGATTTAACACAGTAGTGTAGTGGGAAGGTGAGAGCTTGCCAAACTTTGGGGGCCTGTGGGCACATTTAGAAACCTAAGAAACTGGGGGAACTTGCCCCACAACCTAATGCACCCTCTATGCAACCCCCACCCCCAGCAAAATATTGATTTTATTTAGGTGGGGAAGGGTGATTGTAAATGTTAATGAAATAAAATGTATTCTTTAATGTCAGCTGAATTATTTGATCATGTTTATGTCATAAATGCCCTGTCCAATGGATCTCCCTTTCCTAAGGGGCTGGGGTTACAGCAACACAGAAAGCTACCTTATAATAACATGTCAAACCACATGCCATATGCCATGTATCATAGAAGCACAGTAAAGGTAAAGGTAAAGGGACCCCTGACCATTAGGTCCAGTCGCGGATGACTTTGGGGTTGCGGCGCTCATCTCGCTTTACTGGCCGAGGGAGCCGGCGTACAGCTTCCGGGTCATGTGGCCAGCATGACTAAGTCGCTTCTGGTGAACCAGAGCAGCGCACGGAAACGCCGTTTACCTTCCTGCCGGAGCAGTACCTATTCATCTACTTGCACTTTGACGTGCTTTCAAACTGCTAGGTGGGCAGGAGCAGGGACCGAGCAACGGGAGCTCACTCCATCGCGGGGATTCGAACCACCGAGCTTCTGATCGACAAGCCCTAGGCTCTGTGGTTTACTCACAGTAAGGTGAATAGCAAAAACAAATTTCCATCGTTATAAGCCACAGAACAATTCAATGATCTCACCAATCTCCCTACGAACCAGGCCTTCTTAAGACACTGAAAGGATCAGTTTCAGTTATGGTTGCCTGAGGATGCAGGCAAACTGCTTGCAGTATGACCAACCACCTTCCCCCTTGACTCTTGCTTATCTTGGTTTCTTAGGGCTAGTCACAGGGGTTGACTGGGTGGATCCTGGGAGTGATCTATGCTTCACTGAGGGAGGGGTACGAGGCAAATCCCCTCCTTAAGAAGATGTCCCTGAACCCAGAAGTATTAAACAACTAACTCCCAGTGGCAAATATCCCCTTTGGGGGCAAAGTGTTTGAGAAGATGGTGGCAGTCCAACTTTAGGCATGTTTGGAGAAAACTGATTACAGTCGTACCTTGGTTCTCGAACAGAATCCATTCTGGAAGTCCGTTCGACTTCCAAAAACGTTTGGAAACCAAGGTGTGGCTTCCGATTGGCTGCAGGAGCTTCCTGTACTCAATCGAAAGCTGTGGAAGCCACATCAGATATTCAGGTTCCAAAGAAAGTTTTCAAACTGGAACACTCACTTCCAGGTTTGCGGCGTTCGGGAGCCAAAATGTATGATTACCAAGGCGTTCGACAACCAAGGTACAACTGTACTTAGATCCATTCCAGTCTGGCTTCAGGCCTGGCCAGTGAAATCACCTTGGTCACTCTGGTTGATGATGAAAGATAGGAAGAATTCATCTCTGCTAATTCTCCTCTACCTCTTGGTGGCCTTTAATACAGTTGACCACAGTGTCCTTTTGGAACATCTCAGGGAGCTGGCAGCACTGTGCTTTATTAGTTCCGCTCCTACCTCTAGGGCTGTTTCCAAAAATTATGGGAAGCTACTCTTTAGCACCATGGGAGTTGACCTGTGGTGTCCTGCATTCTACCTTGTCCCTCATGCTATTTAACATTTACATAAAGACCTGGGGAGATGTCATCAGGAGATTTGGAGTGAAGAACCACGGTTAACTGGCTCCAAGTGATTTGGGGGATCCTCACTAACATATCTGAGCCTTTTATAAACAGCACTGGATTTTTAAATATTTGTGATTTTTTTTATTAATGCATTGAAAAATGTGTGCAATTTACAGCCCAGAAACAAGTTCGCAAAGTAGCTTACACAGTTAAGAATTTGCAATAAAATTAAAGGCAACTGAAACAGACTACAAAGCTTGGCAGCAGGAACAGCCAATCCAGAAAACAGCAGTGAAACCTAACAATCAGCCTACATCACAAAGTCAATCTGAGTGCTAGTCTTAAACAGCCAGCTAGTCAGGGTGGGGGCTCCTTAGGCAAATAATTCAATAATAAATAAATAACTTAGGAGAAAGTATGAAGAAACCTCTCCCCTTCCCTTGTCCATCAAGCATAGGATGTTGAGGACATTCAAAGGAGGGCTTCCCTTGAATACTTGAGAATGTGGGGCTAGATATTGGAGGGAGTGTTTCTCCAGATAATGCTGATATTCTATATTCTATAACATCATCACAGTAACTGAAGCAACAACAACCAAGGGACAGGTCCCTGTCTCTGAACTGCTTACAATTTAAATTATTGCTGCTGTAAAATAAGTCATTTAATTTCTTTTTTTTTTGAGGAAGCTAGGATCCAAAGTTCCAAACATATTGATATCCAAATCTAACAAACGCAACCTCCTATAAATTGTGCATAATGGGAAAATCATGCAGCCAGAGAGGCTATAATCAATTCACAGCATGGAATGACCCAGCACTGGATTTCTGCAGGCAAATGAATACATTAGCAAAAAGTTGGAGAGCTACTTCTGACATATGTGGAAACACTCAAGGGGCAAGCAGCTATTACTCTGTAGTAATCATCCTACCTGCAAGCTCATTAAGTACAAAACTAAACTTGTCTCAGAGACGTTTTTAAAAATATCAAAACAGGGTATCAGAAAAAATATGAGGGGATAGTCACAAAACATGTTTATATCTATATGCTTAACTGTCCTGTAGATCATGATAGATTGAAAAGAGGCGTATGAATAATATTTTGAAAAAATGGATATGAAATTTCATACTCGTGAAGTCTTGCCTACCCAGCTGAAACTGAACAAATGGAACAAAAGAATATGCTTATTAGCTCTTAAAAATCAGAAAATCTCTTATTCTGCATAAATGGAGACTATGATTTGGGGCATCTAATGGGAATATTTGCAAATCTGGATATCCTAAGCATGTCGAGAAAACCTTGCATGGGGGTTGTATATTAGTACAGTCACTGTTATTTATCACTCTTCCTCCAATAAACTCAAGGATATTTTCATTTTCCTCTAATGGGTTCGGTGGCACTCTCCAGAACTGTTGGCTTGTTCAGCATCACTGAACCTCTAAAAATACAAGAAGCTCCCTGAGTCAGAAGTTTCTATTTCAGCTCATGAAGGCCAACATCAGTGGTTTCCAATCTTTTTTCAAAGAGGGCCAGATATGTAGAAGTGAGGGCTGTGAGGGCCGATCACAGGGCCAACCAGAGTTGTTGACCTTTTTTTAGGATTGAAGTTGTTGAGGTTTTTGGGGGGATTTTACCCCAGGATTAAACTGACCGGTGGGCTGGATTAGGCCCCCGAAACAGACTTTGGACATGCCTGGCCAACATGAATGGCAAGGAGGAATCACTAGGACACTCATATTCACTATCCCTTTCCATTTGTTAACTTGTAAAAACTTATTTTATTCCTCAAATTACACAAAACTACCAATTGTTTGAAATAAAATTGGCAACTACACAAGAGGAAGCCATTACCCCATAACGAGTTACAGTGAGGACAACATGCAAATCAAATCATCAATGCATTGTAAACCCAAGGCTTCTGATTAACCTTTGTTTTTATTGTAATCAATATTTTTCACCACTATATAAAAAAAGCATATATTGTCTATACCTTCATTCTGGGTGTCTTAAAAATTCTTTTAATTTAGCCATATCTGCACACTCCAATATTTTATCTCTCCATTCTCTAATCACTGGGGTAGTATGTGATATTTAGCAAACAGGGTTCTAGCCACAACTACCGGTAAAAGATAAACAAGTTTCCTATGTTCCAAATTAACTGAGTATTTCACATAATTTAATAAAATTATGAAATGGAACTTCCCAACCTAAAATCTAAACCCCTGTTCTTTTAATTCCTTTCCAGTTCTTTCTTGAAACTTCGCATCTCCACCATGCCAAAACTTAACACCAAAGAAGAATGCCCAAAGAGGTTATAGTCCCCTCACACACTCTGAAGTTGATGGTTTGCTTAGTTTTCAAAGTGGCAAAGAATTTAGCCCTTGCATCACTTATTTCTCGGATATAATGAAGTGGTAATAGACCTTCCTAGCTTTGAGAACATTTCAGCTCCTATGTCTAATTACAATTTTTCAAACTGTATTCATGGGGAAAAAAACTAATCACTGTAACAATAGTCTTCAGGAAATTATACAGCAGAAGCACAAAATGTCAGCGATTTAATATTTTCCATGGTTCATCACATTTTGTATTCCCCCATGCATAAGCTGATCACATTTATTTTTCCACCACAGGGGTGTATAACTCCAAAGAGCAAAGCCAAACCCACAAACACATCTCAGGAAAATGAAGTTACCTTGGCAACTAACAAACTGTGCTCTGCTGCAGAATATTACACCATGCCTAGGTACCTCACTCTTTCTGGGAGGAATGAATCAAATAAATGACTACTTGAAAAAGTAAGTTCATTCATTTTGATTTTCAGCCTGTAGGAATTCGAGCTGAAAGAAATTATTTTTGATCCCCAAAATTATTCCTAAACTCAACTGAATTATCATGGCAAATATTCTAGATTTGCAAATGTTTGATAGGTATTTGCTGGTCAACATTATTTTAAGTATTTAAGTATTTATTTTTCTTTTTTGCATTTGTCTATTATTATTATTATTTTATTTTGACAAAGTAATAACCATAAATAAATCAGAATAAAAAATGTGCACCTCACCACCAAGAACATTCCATTGTAACTATCCAACCTCCCAAAATTTCAGCACCTCTTGTGATGGTTTGACGCCTTCCCATTTTAACAGTACAGATTCTACAAACACCTTCCATATCTCGTCGAAATCATTTCTCCTGCGTATTCCCCGTCTTACCTTAATGGCACATGTTAAGTTATCATTAATAGCTATATCCCACACCTCTTTATACCATTCTTCCATTTTATATTCTGCTTGCCCCTTCTACTTCCTAGCTATCATAATTCGTGCAGCTGTCATTAAATTTGTGAGCGAGTCTTTCCTGGCCTGTGAACCTTCCACCCCATCGTAAATTGATAATAATGCTACTCCTGGACTTTTGGTCGAAGTATTTATTTCTGAGATTTATACACCACTTCATAAATAGTGACAAAAATATAACAATAACAGAAATATATCAGTATCAAATAGAACAATCTATTTATTGTTCAGATTTTATTTTTGACATTTCTATTCTGCTTTTCTTCCAAAGAGCTCAAGAGCAGGTCAGACTCCATCTTCACAATCAGATCATGGATGTGGGAGATCTTATTCAGAGCTGACCTGGCATTCAACAGCAGCCACAGACCTGAGGGGTGGCTGGTATCACAAACTTTGAAGGTGACCCGGAAACTACAACTAATCCAGAATGTGGCAGCCAGATTGGTGACTGGGAGCGGCTGCCGAGACCACATAACACCGGTCCTGAGAGAGCTACATTGGTTCCCAGTACGTTTCCGAGCACAATTCAAAGTGTTGGTGCTGACCTTTAAAGCCCTAAACGGCATCGGCCCAGTATACCTGAAGAAGCATCTCCACCTCCATCGTTCTGAGGTCCAGTGCCGAGGGCCTTCTGGCGGTTCCCTCACTACGAGAAGCCAAGTTACAGGGAACCAGGCAGAGGGCCTTCTCGGTAGTGGCACCCGCCCTGTGGAACGCCCTCCCACCAGATGTCAAAGAGAAAAACAACTACCAGACTTTTAGAAGACATCTGAAGGCAGCCCTATTTAGGGAAGTTTTTAACTTGTGATTTTGATGTATTTTAATATTTGTTGGAAGCCGCCCAGAGTGGTTGGGGAGACCCGGCCAGATGGGTGGGGTACAAATAAAAAAATATAATAATAATAATAATAATAATAATAATAGTAATAATAATAATAATAATTATTATTATTATTATTATTATTATTATTATTATTATTATTATTATTCTAAACATCGCAGTGGTGGAGTAATGTTATGGTCGATGGTGTCAAAGGCCGCTGAGAGATCCAGCAGGACTAGGAAACAGCTCTCACCTTTGTCCCTAGCCCGCCGGAGATCATCGACCAGCGTGACCAAGGCAGTTTCAGTCCCATGATGGTCTGTCCCTATCTACAGACAGAATGGTGTGGATCTCCTAAAAAAATAATAATTTGGATCTTATTTTAAGCCATTTATCTCATTCTATTTCAAATAACAATATAGTCAATGGATAGAAATTACAAATATGAAATGAAGGTACTTGATTCATTAGACTGACCTATGTGCATTATCATCAGACTTTCCAACCCCTTATTTTAGTTGAAATGGAAATTACTTCCCTCACACACGCACGCACACACACACACACACACACACACACACACACACTCCTCCTGGCTTTCATGTCTGATGCAGAAATTTTTAAAGTGTTAGTATACTTGAAATCTTTGGTTTCCATTAAAAGGATCAGTCAGTCAGTTGTGCAGCTAAAAACAGTCTTTAAAACTTATTTAGTTTTTGTTTTGTAAAAAAAGAAGGAAAAAGAGAATTTGCATTTGAAAGATAAAAGAGAGGCACATGTTGCTGCTAATCAGTTGTTTGATTAGTGGGGAATTAATTCCAGTTTTTCTAAAGATGCTTAAACATTCTCCCAATTTTCTTAATTGTTTGTTTTGCAAGACAATACATGGAGCATTAGACTGAAACCAAGAACTATTCAAAAGAAGCAGATCTGCAATTATTCAGCCAGTTGTGTTAAATTTACTCCTGATTTTACAAATATATTTACAGAAGGGGGTTGTCTCCTTCATATCTCGGGCTTTTTGGGTGAGTTAAAGTAAAACGATACATTTAGAATGTTAAATCTCTCTCTTGCTCTCTCTGCCTCTTAACAAATCCTGTGGATAGCCAACTTTTAACAAACTACTTATTAGGATGAATTATCAGCATGACACACGCCATTCTGGTTCAGTGTTGTATGTGTGCATGATGCAACTACATCGGCAGGGCAGATGGTTTCAGCCCTTCTCATTGAATAGGACCCCTCACTCCAGTGAGATCCATTATGGAAAAGCGATCCATGCATTTAGCTGATCATCAAGTGTAAAAAACCAAAAATAAGCAACACAACGACCAACGATGGTTTGAAAGTGATATATATATATATTTTCTCTTATGCAATAACAAAAAGGCAACGGACAGTGTTGCCACTGTTACGTTAGTATCTAACCATACGATAGAAATTTTCACAGAGCAGTGGTCATTATGACCACTGCTCCGTGAAAATTGCCTTTTTGTTATTGCATAAGAGAAAATATATATATAATCACTTTCAAACCATCGTTGGCCGTTGTGTTGCTTATTTTTGGTTTTCTGCTTACAGAGTGCAACACGCAGGTTTTTTTGTCGTGCATCATCAAGTGTAAAGCAATCAAATGTAGAGCTAACAAGTGATGCACATATTTGTGTGTAAAAGCACTCAATGCCCAGGTATTGAGTCAGATTTTTTTTTTAAAAAAAAAACTCTTAAGGGACAAAAGTCCAAGGATGGGGACGATTGCTAATACAGTGGTACCTTGGGTTAACAACTTAATTCGTTCTGGAGGTCCCTTCTTAACCTGAAACTATTCTTAACCTGAGGTACCACTTTAGCTAATGGGGCCTCCCGCTGTCACCGCGCCGCTGCCGCACGATTTCTGTTCTCATCCTGAAGCAAAGTTCTTAACCCGAGGTAATATTTCTGGGTTAGCAGAGTCTGTAACCTGAAGCGTCTGTAACCTGAAGCGTCTGTAACCTGAAGCGTCTGTAACCTGAGGTACCACTGTAGCAGGCAGCTACTGGGCTACAACAGCTGGCATGTGCATAAATGACTCTTTCCATGTAAATTGCAATGTAACTACCTATGTAGAAATCAAATCCAACACAGTCATTGCCTTTTACTAGTTCTAGATAAGGCTTTCTGGTGGTGAGATGAAGGGAAGGAAACAAACACAATCTTTTCCACCATAAAGTCTATACCCTTGCCATCATGGAATATTAAAATGACATAATGGGAGCTAGTAATATAAGGAATGCTTTTAAGCCCATTTTATACACAGCCCAGCTTTTCAAGTGCTTTATTTATCACTGAGTGTAAGTGATTGCCATTCAACTCCCTTCAGTATACGGAAGGAGAATGGCTCCACAAGGACCAAGACATGAACATAAAGTGCAACCTTCTAGCATGTGATAGATTAAAAGTGCATATATTCATTAAAAAAAACAAGCCTGCTGTTTAGGTAGGAAAATAGGGAACAATTTACTTTAGCCAGAGTACAGTAAATGGACACAGATTAACATGGAGGGATGCAATATACTGGATGAATTAATTTTCTTGCAGATAAGTGGTTGGATAATTTTATAATTGGATTTGTAGGCACCTACATGACTCTTGTCTTATTATATATACTGTGAGGTTTGTGCAGACTCTGAGAGGCCAATGGGACATTGCCATAGCCACATGATTCACTTCTGCAACACCTCTGCAGGCCACAGCTCTGCTTTCCACCTTACTTCAGAGTTTCGCCTGGCTGGGATTGTATACATGAATTCTGGGACACGAGTGGCACTGTGGTCTAAACCACTGAGCCTCTTGAGCTTGCCAATCAGAAGGTTGGCAGTTCGAATTCCCACGACGAGGTGAGCTTCCATTGCTCTCTCCCAGCTCCTGCCAACCTAGCAGTTCAAAAGCATACCAGCTCAAGTAGATAAATAGGTACCACTGCAGTGGGAAGGTAAATGGCATTTCTGTATGCTCTGGTTTCCATCATGGTGTCCCGTTGTGCCAGAAGCAGTTTAGTCCTGCTGGCCACATGTCTGTGGACAAACACCGGCTCCCTTGGCCTGAAAGCGAGATGAATGCCGCAACCCCATAGTCGCCTTTGACTGGACTTAACCGTCCAGGGGTTCTTTACCTTTACCTTTTACCTTTATCTAAATTCTGATAATGCATCTTCCTTGCCTTGGTGGAGAATTGAGAGGGGTGGGTAGAAACTAGCCTATGGTGCATAGTGTGGCAGAGGGATAGTCCTTCTTCTGGTAATTTGCCCTCTCCATTCCTGCCACTTCTGGTAGCAAAGAAGGGAATGCAGTATTCAGGCTGAAAAAGGTTCGGTTTGGTTTGGTTCGGTTCACTTCACTTCACTTCACATCACATCATATACTGCCTTTCTATATTACTATATGAAAGAAGCATCCCACATTCCTTGGCACATAAGCCATCCTATTACTTGTTCCCCATCCCATAGGCTGAGATCTCAATGACTTGTAATAAAACAAATAACTAGGAGAAACTGCTGCACAAGCATGCAGTTTAAAAGTGATTTTAAATATCACTTCCTCCCAGCTTCAAATCTATGCTGCCATATTCCGAAGTACATTGAGTACTTGACATTTCCCACACCAGGCTCCACATTTGGCCTCAACAATGAGGGCCCCCCGGGGCCCAAAAAAAGAAAAAGATTGGGGGCCCGAAGATTCTTGGTTCTCTGGCATCGGCAGCTATGCTGCTGTCTTTGATGTGCTGCATATGTGGGGAATATTCACATGCAAAGTTAACTCTGAAATGAAGCTTATCCAAAATGCTGACTGCCAACTCACTACCGTGCTCATAGCTGGCAGTTGGGGGGAATTTAACAATTTGGAAAGAAGGGGTGCTTAAGGGGGCTAACCTTGATTACAGCGAGTGGTCTTGGCATCTTTGCAAAATGTGACATTGTGGAGGGTTTATACTGGTCAAGTGTTAATATCTACATTCTGGAATATGTCTGTTTGCATTTCCCATTCTGCATGATGAAAGAAGCAGCTTAGCAAGTTTGGAATGGGACAACTTGCTCGGGAAAGATGACTAGGGGCGGAAGATGAGAGAAGCTGAAGAAGCCATCTTGAATGTGCCAGTTAACAGCTTTTATGAATGCCAAAAGTAAGAGGAAATGGGTGCAATTGAATTACATGCATGAATTCAAAGATATTTAGACAGTTTAACATATTCTTGTAAAGTGCATTGAGAATGTAATTTCTGGGTGCATTGCCAAAGGCAGCACTTTTGCCAAAAAAACGTTATAAGAGGTGCACATAAATTATTTCAGCATGCATTTATTTTTTATTTTTTTTACATAATGACATTGCTTTGTAACAGCTTGCTGTGTAACAAATACAGATTCACTCTGTATCAAAGACTCTCCTAAGCTGAGCTGGCAGACATTGACTCTAATCGGCGGCACCCTTGTTTTCATTCTGAGCATATCAAACGGAATGACCGAAGCGGTTTCCAGCAGACTGGAACATATTGATTGAAATACTTTAATTTGGGGTGTCTCCGTCAGGTTAATGAATTAATGAAATAGAAATCATATTGGAAATACCTGCATGTGGAAAAATCCTGCTCTATAAAATCAGCAGAGGGGAAAATCTGCAGAAGGCAAACAGCAGAGGTTCTGAATGGAAATTAGATTGTCTCCTAACGTGCAACATTTTTATTATTAAGGTCACCTGTGCTTATGTTTGCTGTTCTATTTATGCAATTATTTGTTTATATTGTGCCTGCTTGCTAATTATCCCAGAGTAGTTTCTCAAACTTTTGTTACCTGCACATTCCCTCCGCCATTTTTGGATTAAAACTGGGTCACACAATTCTTACACTCAAAAAGATACAGGTACATATCTCTCTCTCTGCAATCAGTTTCCAGAACAATTGACAGACATCACATTGGAGCTGTTGAATAGCTCAATCATTATTGCCTCATGCTGCGTAATGGTGATGTCTTATAGATTTCCTCACACCTGTTAGCTGCAGCAGAGGTTAAACCAGGAAATCCCAGTGAGTCGCCCTTCCCTCTCTTGGGAGCACATTCTGCCCAAATCCTGGCAATGAGCGCAAAAAGGAGGACAATACTAAGCTAAGGGGTGGCCAAATATGTCAGTTGCTTTTTCACTCTATTTCTTTTTAACTTTTGCCCGAACTTAAGTTTATTTTGCCCCATTTCTGCATCAGAGTATTGTTGTACATGAACATTTATCAGATTATGCATATTTTTATTTATCAGACTATGCAGCCAATCAGAAGCCACGGAAGCCCCGTCAGATGTTCGGGTTCCAAAGAACATTCACAAACCAGAACACTCACTTCCAGGTTTGCGGCATTCAGGAGCCAAAATGTTCGACTCGCAAGGCATTCGACTTCTGAGGTACGACTGTACATTGTTTTTGCTAATATGAGCTTTGTAGTGTGTACTTTCCCCCAATATATGTTTTTTGTATGCATTCCTTTGGGAGATCTGCCTTGCAAAATTTGGTGTTATTTTTGAAGGGTAGCCGTGTTTCAGTTTGTGTGTTGTATGAGAAGTGCAAATTAGACAGGTTTGCATTAAAATGGAAATCAAATCATTCCCCCTTCATCTCTAATAGGGCTTCTCCACTCTGAGTGGCCCAGAGTGGTAGATGGCACACCCAATATATTTTCTTAATTTGTCATGACACACTCTCTCACTCATTGTTTGAAAGTCAGTATGGTAGCAGGAAGAAGCAATCCGTTAATAGAAATCTTTTTGGCCTATAAAAAGGTTGGCAGGTCTATTTTGAAGTAAAGTCACAGGCAGGGATGACATTGGAGAACTAAGTTAGAAAGATGGTGTCAGGGGGCTGCCCCCCCTTCCAGCCCGGCTTTGAGTGAGTACCGGGAACAGCCCGCGATCTTGAAGACAGATT
This sequence comes from Darevskia nairensis, assembly GCA_034642065.1. Taxonomy (NCBI): domain Eukaryota; kingdom Metazoa; phylum Chordata; class Lepidosauria; order Squamata; family Lacertidae; genus Darevskia; species Darevskia nairensis. The sequence continues at coordinate 899,844 of JAWWNI010000782.1, read as the reverse complement.
CCTCCTCCCCTTCGGGGGAGAGCTCTGGAGAAGGGGAAGCGGTGAGAGGGCTCCAGCCAGGCAGGCAGAGCCCTTGCAACGCACCAGGGGAAGGAAAGAAGAGACGGACAAGGTGCTTTCGTTTTCTAAGATGGGCTTCCTGGCGGGAGAATCGCAAAGGGCCACTTCCGGAATCTGAGAGTGACTGACGAGATGTGTTTATGATGTACTCCGCATTGTAAAGTAATTAGCCTAGATTAAAGCTTAATAGCTTAATGGCTCAGAGTCTTTCTTTGAACGGCCAGCTGGGGAAGGGACCCCACGCAGCCTGACAGATGGATTTGGCAAAAGACCATAGTTTGTTGGCCCTTTACATATCACCCTTCAGGAAAAGGCTTCAGAGTGGTCCACAACACAAAAGCAACATAATAACCACACAACGTGAAAACCTATTGCTTCATTACAACTCCTAATAAAAGCATCACCACTGCCACCATCGTTGTTGCATTCACAAATTACTATGGCCCCAGTTCCCTTCATCCAAAAGCTTGCCAGAGCAGTATGTCTGTACCTTTTTCCTAAAAAAGGTTATAGAATATGCTACTTAGAATGACCACTTCAGGGGTATTTAGAAATCCTCTACATCTCTTCACATATGAGGGGATGAGTGGGATTGTATTGCCTAATCATGATACTATGATGTCCTTGGTGCCTGTGCAATTGGCATTGCCATGAAGGTCTCCTACAAAAACAGGAGCCCTGATTGTTCAGGGACTCCTCATTCACATGGAAGACCCCTTTGTGTGTACATCTGCACACCGATGTACTTCACACTAATCCTGAACACACAGCCACTGGGGGGGGGGTGTATTGCCGGTGTGTGTTGGGTGCAGCCAGCGGGTGAATGTATGGGGGAGTCATTCGATCCCACATTGAACTTAACTCAAATCAGGTTGCCAGCACGTGTATGTGTGTGTGCCTCCGTTATCCTCCTTTCATTTCCATTCCTTGTTAAAGAAGTGCGAGAGCTTTGGAGAAGGATTTGGAGACCATTTAAACACCCACACCCACCCTAGCTGCTGAAAACTGAAAGATGCAATCAGAAAGATAAAATGGAACGTGAAGTGTCTCGATTCTATTTGATTATTAGAAATAATAGAAATAAATAATTCTTCCACTGATTGCACAGAATCAAGAATGTCTCCTACAAATGATAAGGGCTAATACTCCTATTAATTCTGTCTTCTAAGATCTGCATGCTTTACTAGTAGGGTCAAGAACTAGAAAAAAATTCTCTTTCTTCTTAGAAAGTCCACTTTTTGGCTCAACATCTCTACGTATGCCTGAGGTGGTGGTGGTGATGATGATGATGATGAGAAAGCACCTTCAGCCATATTGTTAAACATGTACTTGATATGAAATGATTATAAACCTGATCTGCTCCTGAAATGTTTGGGCAACTTGAAGCACTAACTTTGTACAGGGACTGTTGATAGCTCCTCCCTGGGACAAATCACACCATTCATGTGCAGTTGTGTTGATTCTGGTGCCATAGGTTAATAAGAAATACCAACATCAAACCACAATGTGGGATTATTCTTTTTTTGTGTCCAGATGAATTTTTGTATGTACTCGCTATTTTGAGAGGATACATCATGTAACTGCCCTTTGCCTGACAATACTCTGGTCTGAAACATTGATCGGGACATGCCAACCACCTACCAAGCTTGTTCTCATTAGTTACCTCCTGTTGCAGCAATCATTTTGATTAATTAAAAGTTAGGGACTTCTGTAGGCCTGATGGATTGCTTAATGGGAACTTCGTGTGCCTTCTGTTGACCCCCCAAAAGTGCATTTCCAATGTGAAGTTCTATTTAAATGTGCAGTCTGCCTCAAAGATTCTGAAGTCATTCACAAGTGCGACATTTTAATTTTTTTGCCATTTATGAATTTGTAACCCATAATGCAATATTTGTGAAACTGTAGTTAATATATGCCACATTGTTACAGTTTCCTCTTAAATTTGCAAATTAAGTAAATGGTAGCAAACAATTTACTTTTTAAAAATGCAGCTTTAGTTATTTAGAACAAGAGAGAGAACAGGAGTCACTCAATTCGTCCAATTCACTCCAAATTGGCACCATACGACGAGAAATACCCCCCTACAACCTTTGGGGTGAAAAAAACTATGTTTCACAGCGCCCCACAAAATGAGCCCTGAGTGCCCTAATCCACGGGGTCAAGATTTCACGAAAATCTTGACATCAGCCAAGTCATTCCAAAGTGGAGGCAAAAACTGGAAGAAGGTCCCCTGCAATGTTTGGCAGTGAGAACACGTTTCATCGCACCCCATAAAATGAGCCCTCGATGCCTAACCCGCAGGGTCAAGATTTCAGCAAAAATCTGATGTCGGCCAATTCACTCCAAAGTGGCACCAAACAGTGGGACAAGCCCCCCTGCAACATTTGGTGGTGAAACCCCCATGTGTCATGGCTCCTAACAAAATAAGCCCTTGTGTCCTAATTCGTGGGGTTACGGTTTCGCCGAAAATCCGACATGATCAGATTCACTCCCAAGCAGCGTCAAACACTGGGAAAAGGCCCCCTGCAACATCTGGCGGTGAAAACCCCATGTTTCGTGGCTCCCAACAAAATGAGACTCCGGCATTCTAACCCGTGGGGTCACAATTTCACTGAAAACACAATATTGTCCGATTCAAACACCGGGAAAAGGCCTCCTGCAATGAAAGGGTTTGCAAGATCTCTCCCAAATCTCAAGAGATTTTTTGCTCTCCTAGACATCTTGCAAGACTTTGATGAGATCTCGAAAGAGCTTTCAGGAAATCAGCAGGAAATCACCTGTTTACCTGTAAGTTCACACCTTTAATTTTTTTCTTTTAATACAAGTTTCTCAATCTATCAGATTAGCATCAAGTCATGTGTACAAAAATGCAGAAACTGCATTAAAGTGTGCATCAAAATGCAGATATTCATGGAAAAGAGCATACAAATGAATTAAAGAGAAATTGCTTTGCAATTTTTATATTAGGCAAAATTGCAAATGAATGTGTGTATTTGGAGAAATTTGACTGAAATGCTGATGAAAACTATTTTTATTTTATTTTTTAGGAAACCAATGTGAACTGAACTTAGGTTTGGAGAAATGCAAAACTGAGAGAAACCAAAGTTGATAAATTTGCCCATCTCTGCATTGAAATAAACAGTCATATCCATAGTGAGATGATTTTTCTGGGGCAAAATGTCAACACTTCCCATTTGCCTTGCAAGACTTGCAGTTCCTTACAAATGTACATATACTTCATTTTAACTCCCTGAAAAGTACACAAGGTGCAAACCTATAAATATTTGCAATAAAAATTATTTTCAAATAATGATAGCATGGGAAAACTGCATTTAAAATTTAGTGGCAACATTATAGAGAGAAACAGCTTACAACAAAACTGGTATGTACAAAAATAGTTATAAAAATAGCTGCAATCCTCAGTACAACACAGTTCAAGAACCACAGCTGTAGAAATCATAGGAAAATATGGCACTGTAGAATAAATATTTTCCTTTATATTCAGATATATTGACCTTGGTGTGCTCTGCTATTTCAAAACATCTGCATGGATCATATTGATATAACACCAGTGCTCAGCTTTATAAATAACTAAGTGATAATTCACTAAGAGGAAAAAGTCCATGCACTAACAATTAAGCTCAAATATGATCAGGAAGTGAGAGCTGGACCATAAAAAAGGCTGAACGCTGAAGAATTGATGCTTTTGAATTATGGTGCTGGAGGAGACTCTTGGGAGTCCCATGGACTGCAAGAAGATAAAACCTATCCATTCTGAAGGAAATCAGCCCTGACTGCTCACTGGAAGGACAGATCCTGAAGCTGAGGCTCCAATACTTTGGCCAACTCATGAGAAGAGAAAAACCCTGATGTTGGGAAAGATTCAGAGCACAAGGAGAAGGGGACGACAGAGGACAAGATGGTTGGACAGTGTTCTCGAAGCTACCAACTTGAGTTTGACCAAACTACGGGAAGCAGTGGAAGACAGGAGTGCCTGGTATGCTCTGGTCCATGGGGTCACGAAGAGTCGGACACGACTAAATGACTAAACAACTACAACAACATGATCAGGCCAAAGCATCTGAATCAAATCAATCAAATCACCAAGCCTGAATCATTCAAATCACTTGGAGATTTTCCATTGACTTCAGACGGCTTTTCTTCTCATCAGAACTCAGTTCCGGCAACATTGCCATTCTAAGAGCACTGACAAAGGCTTTCATGGTGAGTTCCATTTTTCCATTTCTAGAAAAATAGCACTGCTGGGAACTAACAGCACCCTTGATTGTTTGATTATGGATTTGGAATGAGAAAATCATTTGATTGCCAAGCAATTGCATTCAAGTGAAAGTAACTTTTTATGTAGATATGGTTAGCATCAAAAATACACGAGACAAGTGTTTTGTTCACCCAATCCTGATGTGCAATAAAATAGCCATTATGACAGCAGTTATTATAGCATAATTGTTTTTGAATGTGCAATCCAGAGCAACAGAATTAGTTACAAATTTTGATGAATTCCAAATTGATGATAAATTGTAGTATTAGAAAACCAGATCATTTTTAAAATTAATAAATGAACATTATAATGGAGTTGAAACTGAATTTAATACTGCTCCCCCCTGCTTTTTTTTTTTTTTTTACAAATGTGAAACAGCACCTAGCAACCAGTTACACTTCCATAAATGTTACCATTGAGATAGTGGTAGCAGCAGGAAGAAATCACTGGGCTGGCCTAACTGAATTAGAATCCCATTATTTCTGTCCTCTTCAAGAATTCACCTAGCATCAGGGTAACCTGGTAATAAAATTCCAAACCTCACCTGCATATACAAGTAACAGTCTACATTCTTTTCTTATCCTGCAGAGTTGTTGCATGGGCAAGTTCCCCATAAAAGCTATCACTGCAATCTATTAAAGTAATGCAGCTTTAGAAACAAGAAGAGAAACAGCACACTCTTTTGTGTGTTGTAATGCCACTGACTGAACATCCTCCTAGTACGCTATGCAACAGAACCATATCCAAAATATATCTCCAGAATCAATATTGGATTCATAGCAAAGGCAAGGAAAACACAGCAAAAAGAATGAATCTAGAAACTCATTTTATTTTTTATTCATTTATTGCATTGCCTTTCTGATCAACATCTCCCCAAAGACAGCTTATATGATAGAAATTCTCAAAATGCAACAGCAATACAAAATATGAATAGGAAATAGTGCTAAAAGCTAGATGATTCAGCAATGATGAATCACCTGGGTCAAAATATCAAATCCAGATTCCCAATTCATACATTTTGCAGTGAATTATAATCCACGTTCGTAACGTTTTTTTCTCTGGGGCGGGGGGAAGCTCCTCCACACTTCCCTTAAATGATTGGCTCATGAATGGATTTGGGCTTTTTGAATTGACTGTTCTACTGTTGATTTCATTTTGGCATTTAGTGTGGACAGGTAAAAGTAAAGAACCCCTGGGTGGTTCAGTCAAAGGTGACTATGGGGTTGCAGCGCTCATCTCGCTTTCAGGTCAAGGGAGCTGGCGTTTACCCACAGACAGCTTTCCAGGTCATGTAGCCAGCAGGACTAAACCGCTTTTGTCTGGCGCAACGGAACACCGTGATGGAAACCAGAGCGCACGGAAACGCCGTTTACCTTCCTGCCACAGCGGTATCTGGTGTGCTTTCCAACTGCTAGGTTGGCGGGAGCTAGGACAGAGCAATGGGAGCTCATTCCGTCGTGGGGATTCAAACCGCCAACCTTCTGATCGGCAAGCCCAAGAGGCTCAGTGGTTTAGACCACAGCGCCACCCATGTCCCTGTGGGCAGGTAAATGGATTTGGATGAACACCACTGCTCAGCACCCTAAGGGGCACTTGGGTGAAGGACCACCTTCCATTGCTGACTGCCTTGGGAGGCTGCTGTACTGGAGTTCTCAGAGTGCATCCCCAGCTTGAACACAGAACAGTGGGTAGGGTGCAGAAATCAGGTCCTACATCTACACAGATCCCCTATATAGGGCGATAGAAATCTTTGCCTCTCATCACATTGGTTATGGTGATGGAACCCAGATGGATTGGTTTTGCCCATCAGGGTAGGCAGTCAGTCATTCTCTCACAATCTACACAAGGTTCCACATGCCTGCAGTTGATCACCTTTAGTTTATTTTTTAGTTGTTAAATTATTTTTTTTCTTTCTTTTTGTGTCAAAGTAATAACCATAAATAAATCAGAATAAAAATGTGCACCCCACCACCAAGACCATTCGATTGTAACTATCCAACCTCCCAAAATTTCAACACCTCTTGCGATGGTTTGACCCCTTTCCGTTTTAACAGTACAAATTCTACAAACACCCTCCTTATCTCCTCAGAATCATTTCTCCTGCATTTTACCCCATGTTCATTTATCATTAATAGCTATATCCCGCACCTCTTTATACCATTCTTCCATTTGATATTCTGCTTGCCCCTTCCACTTCCTAGCTATAATAATTTGTGCAGATGTCAATAAATTGGTGAGCAAGTCCTTCATAGCCTGCAAACTTTCTACCCCATCGTAAAATGATAATAATGCTACCTCTGGACTTTTGGTCAACTTTAACCCAGTGATTTGGTTATCTCCTTAAACACCCTTTGCCAGAAAAGGTGTATCTTTTTACACTCCCTCCACATGTGAACATAATTCCCAGTTTCCTGGCATCCCCTCCAATATAACACCAAATTTTCCTTGTTTATTTGATTTAATCTGACTGGTGTTAAATACTATCTCCAAACTCATTTATAATAATTTTCTTTTATTCTTATAGAACGTTTTATTCTTTCAACATACATTTCTCCGATATTCCCCCCCCCCAGCTTTGACTATCTGCCCTGTTGTCTCCGTTTCCCACACCTCTTTTAATTGAACTTCTTGATCCTCCATTTCTACTAATATTTTATAAATTTCACTGGTTTCCCCTTTTATAACTGTTTTTTCTCCTTTATCTTGACCAACTTTGGTTTAGTTTGCTGTGGATCCTCAAGTCCTATTTAATAAATATCAAAATCCTGTCTCTTTTGACTTTTTATTCTGGGTACGTGGGTTAAACATGCTTGCCAAAGAGAGCATCCTGGTGTCTCATTGCCCCAAAGGAAGAAGACAGGCAGCAGAATGAGGCACTAAGGACAATCCCTGCCACAGGCCTAAATATCTATAAAGTAATTTTAAAAATTGTATTTCAACTGAGGCTACAGAAGTGATGCTGGAATTAGACCTTTCAATCCATTAGACAAACTGTTCATATTTTGGATTTTAGGGCTGATGCAACGACAATAAATACTGAACAAGCACAGTTAATCTATTTCCTGAACATTTTAACAGATCAGAATAACATTTTTTTTTCAAAATAAAAAATATCAATGCAAGCTTGATGGCTTCTGCAAATAGGGTTACATTTTTGAGCCTGAAAGGTTCCACTTTGTGTGCTTTTTTCATATCAGTAAATGTCCTTCTACTGAATCGTTGCCTGATAAATTTGTATTTGTGTGTCTCCTGAATGATGGTGATTATGTGGAGTACCCAAATGATTATTTTTTTATAAAACCATTCTGGAGTCTGAAGCTATGACCTGATGGTAGAGGCCAGGTTACAGAGGCGTAGCAAGCCCAGGTGGTACCCGGGGCGGAATTTTTTTTTTGTCACCCCCCCCACTTTAATTTTTTAAAAAATAAAAAGTGTCACCCCTCTCTGATGGTGCCACTTTGCGAGGTGTGGGGGTTTTGTGTGTGTGTGTGTGTGTGTGTGTGTGTGTGTGTGTGTGTGTGTGTGTGTATTATCTCTTTTTTCAATAAAGTTAAAATAAAAAATAATAAAAATTATTTTTTTAAAAAAAAATTAAAAAGTGTCACCCCCCTCTGATGGTGTGTGTGTGTGTGTGTGTGTGTGTGTGTGTGTGTGTGTGTGTGTGTGTGTGTGTGTGTGTGTGTCTATTATCTATTTTTTTCAATAAAGTTAAAATTAAAAAAAAATAAAAAAATGATAAAAATTAGAAGAAAAAAAGTGTCACCCCCCTCTGATGGTGCCACTTTGTGAGGTGTGGGGGTTGTGTGTGTGTCTATTATCTCTTTTTTCAATGAAGTTAAAATTAAAAAAATATTTATTTTATTTTTTTAAATATTTTATTTAAAAAAAGTGTCACCCCCCTCTGGGGTGGAACCCGGGGCGGCCCGCCCCTGCCAGGTTAGACTTCAGCTGTGTATACATCATACATTTAAAGCATATAAACACGCACACCACAGACTCTTGGAAACTGGACCACTCACAGAGCTACAATTCCCAGCACCCCTAACAAAGCATAGTTCCCAAGATTCTTTGAGTGGGTGGGGGTGATTTAAATTATGGTGTGCACAGCCAAAGTCTGTACAAGTCTCTCTCTCTCTTTTGTATAGAATTTTATTAAGTTTTCTGTTTCACAATTTAATATACTCATTTTACATCCTTAAGATATCAATGACTTCCCTTCTTCTCTTTCCATGGCTCATTTTACATATTATAAATCCCTGCATATTTTACAAAAACTATACCATTCAGTATTCCATTATTGCATCCATCAAAACATTTACACTGTTGAATTTATCTTAATGCTGCCAGCGTTTTCAAGTGTACACAATTCCCTCCCCCCATATAGTCAATAGAGGTTTTCCGATCTTTAAACGTATGTTCTTCTTGTTCTCTTATTCTATAAGTTAGGTCCGCAAAGTTGTGCATATTCTGTCAACTTAAGTTGCCATTCTTCTTTGGTTGGGACCTCGCTCGTTTTCCATTTGGGGGCTAACAAAACATGGGCCGCAGCAGTCGCATACATAAATAACCTTTTTTTGACACCTGGGAATTTCAGTCTGAATTATCCCCAACAGAAAGGACTTTATTTATTTATTTAATTTTTTTTTGGGGGGGGGTACTTTTAAACATTTTTTTCCAATTCATTATGGATCATTTCCCAATATTCTTTGACCCTTTTGCAAGTCCACCACATATGAAAGAACATTCCCTCCACTACTCCAGCACAAGTCTCAGTTTTCCACCTTGCATCTCAATACCAGCCCCGGAAGTCTAAAGGAGACATTGTTATGGCGCCAAAAGGATGGCGTGCCAAAGCCAGTCGCCGGATGCAGACGGAGCCTAGGTTTAACATACCGACTCAGGAACAGCCGAAGTCAGGTGTCAGTACCGGGGGTCAAGAGAAGCCGAAGTCAGGAGCAGTCCAAGTCAGGAACCAGCCGAAGTCAGGTGTCAGTACCGGGGGTCGAGAGAAGCCGAAGTCAAGAGCAGTCCGAGTCAGGAACCAGCTGAAGTCAGGTACACAGAATCAGGAGCAGGCACAACCACATGCTTCAGCACAGCAGTTGCAGGTGCTGGTGAGGGAAGCAGCCAGCCTTCCTTAAGTAGCCAGCTCGTCACCACGCCTTTTACGAGCTGCAACTGCCTCCAATTGCTCCCTCCGTTTCTCAGCTCTACGCTCTACAGCTGAGATGGGAGGGGGGGCCCACCAGCTCCTCTCCTCACAAGAGCCTGATTCTGGCTCAACTTCTTCCTCCTCCTGTTCTGGCCTTCCCTCTTCCCTATCTGCTTCTTCCTCTTCTGAGAAGTGTCGCCATCAGTCTTCTTCAGGTAAGAATCCCTCCATTTCTCCAGACTCTTCCATGGTTGCCCCTTTGCCTAGGGGGGCTTGCCACCACTCCTGCTCGTCTGGTGCAACCCTGACAGACATGAAGGAGAAGAAGAAGAAAAAGAAGAAGAAGAAGATGCTTAATATTTACAGCAGGTCTCCAAGGGTGGAACCTAAAGCCGACTGCATTAAAGTGCTGACCTATGCTTGCTATCTGATACATTATCTCAAAAGACTGGACTGCTTATATCCTCCACTTCATTAAGTTGACTTTACTTGCAGCATCTTACAAAACAAATGGATGAGAAAGCTGCCCCATTACTTGGGACAGTGAACTTCAGCCACAAGTATGGAAGGTTTGCTTTGGGAAGTGAAAGCCTCAGATATTTCTTGCATTCCTAAGCCACACATTTGTTGTGGGGCGATAAATAGGCTTTCAGGATGTATGATATTGTGTTCAATGAAATAATATTTTTTTGGGGGGGGGGAATGCATCATTTCAAATTGGGCACCAGAAGCATTTTAAATTGCTTCTTAATCACTAGGGGGAAGCTGGAGCTTCATACAAAGAGAGAGAAAGAGAGGGAGAGAGATTGAGACCAACACATAGCAAATAATTAATCATGAATCATATTCACACTGGACAAAAGAAAAAATCAATTTACATTGATAATGAACCAGTTACTGTCTTTTTCAAGAACTATGTAAAATACTGTTTTGGTGCTGAGTTAAAATGAACAATAACTTTAAACTTCTATTGGCAATCAAGTGTCATAAAGCAGGAATATTGCTGCTCTTTTGCACTCTAGTACAGAGCTTTCCAAACTTTTCATGTTGGTAACACACTTTTTAGACAGGCATCATTTTGTGACACAGTAGTTCAGTTTTACTAGCAAAGCGGAGGTTAAACTAACACCTTTCCAGCCCTGGGAGGAGCGTGAGAAGCGTTCACGCGACACACCTACACACTGCAGCCGACACACTAATGTGTCGCAACACACAGTTTGGAAAGCTCTGCTCTAGTAGGACCACAAAATGCACTAAGGCACCACCAGCATTCAGATCTTCCTAAATTTTAGAGGCCTGTAGAAAGGAGTTTGCTCTAAACTGCTCCAAAATGTTGTCTCTCCCAAGTGTTTATAGAAACCACCTCTTCCTGCACAACCTCCTCCCCTTGCTGACTATTTTTTAAAAGGGGGTCCTGCACATATTATCCACTTTGGGGTTTGGGTTTCAGCCTCTTCTAGAAGGTCTTTCCATCCATATTCCCCCCTGTTGACCTTGGTTGGGATGGGGGAGACATGTGGTTCCATTCACATTTTAATGGGAATCTAATTCACATAGGTTCAAACTTCGTGAACCAAAACACAGAACTATGCTTCAAAATTCACACTTCTCCGAATTTTATGAGACACCTCTCCAACAAAAAGAGCACCAAAATGCATATATTTGAGCAAAGTGTACATTAAAAATGCATACATTAGTGACAAGGAGATAGAAAAATGCATTAAATTGGGCAAAACTCCATGACAAAATAGGTAGTTTAGGAGAAATGTGTGTTGAAAAGCTGACAACTTTTCATGAGGCCTTTTCAGTGTGTGAATGTGGTAAACTAAACTTAAGATGAGGGATGCAGCGGAACTGAAATCAGCAGATTAATTCATTCCATACTTCTTGGACAGCAGTAAGAGAGAAACAATAACCTGAGCTGGGAATAACTATTCCCTGATTTTTAAATGGTTTTATGAAATATGTTCTTTTAGTAATGTCTTAAGTGGTTTCTGAATTATGTAGGTTTTGTTTGCTTGTTTTTTAAAGTTGCTGCAAATGGCATAAGAAGCAGGGTATGAATATGCAAGGGAGACTAAATCTGACTGTTTCCAGTCACTTTCAAATGTTTTACTCATAATTCCATTCTGTTTCTCCATTCATGTCCAATGTTAAAGAAATTCTGCTCAAATCATATATTTAAATGTGTACTTTAATGCTAATTAAATGCTAATTTTCTCTCAAAATGTTAGTCACTTTGTATTTTTCTCTCAAAACACACATTTAAATGCAGATTTTGATGTTTAAGCTGCTATGCAACATTCAGAAAAGTGAAAAATCCAAATGACTGGCTAAATCCCAATCCACACTTTTTGTTCACTTTTGGCTATGGAGTGGCAAAACAGGAGCTAGGGAGGGAGGGAAGGGTACTTATGTGTGACAGACAGACAAAGAGTAAAAGGGAGGGAGTAACATTTGACATTTAGCCAAATTGATTCTCAAAGGAAATTTGTGGATTCTTTCTCATCGAGGAAAGACTGATGTATTTTGATAAATTGGCTAATCTTATCACATCCCTAGATTGTCACTCAGTGCAACTTAAAGTAGAAATGATTTCTGATATTTCCCCATAGGGAAAAATATCTAGGGAATGTTGAGGGTGGCGCTGTGGTCTAAACCACTGAGCCTCTTGGGCTTGCTGATCAGAAGGTCGGCGGTTTGAATCCCTGTGACGGGGTGAGCTCCCGTTGCTCTGTCCCAGCTCCTGCCAACTTAGCAGTTCGAAAGCACGCCAGTGCAAGTAGATAAATAGGTACCGCTGTGGCGGGAAGGTAGACGTTTCTGTGCACTCTGGTTTCTGTCACGGTGTCCCGTTGTGCCAGAGTGGTTTAGTTATGCTGGCCACATGGCCCAGAAAGCTGTCTGTGGACAAACACCACTCCCTCGGCCAGAAAGCGAGATGAGCGCTGCAACCCCATAGTCGCCTTTGAGAAGACTTAACCATCCAGGGGTCCTTTACCTTTTACCTATAGCTTTCCCCCAGGACATTTTCACAAACATAAAACTGCTGGGAGGATTCAGATGGCACATGGGAGAAAGGGGTTCTCATTGTGCGCTGAGCTCCTCCTTGCGGGGGGGGGTATTGTATGAGGTACCTTGATGTGCATACTACACATAAAGTCCTTTTTCACATGTATGATGATGATGACGACGACGATGATGAAATCCAGCATCACCTGAGCTCTGCAAGTGCAGCTTTCTCCCAACTGAAGTGCAAAGTGTTTGAGGATTGGGACATTTGCAGGGAAACCAAAACACTTGTTTACAAAGCTATGTACTACCAAGCTTACTGTATGCTTGTGAAACATGGATCACTTATCAATGCCATCTCCAACTCCTCGAAACATTCCATCAATGATGTCTCCGAAAAATTTTACACATCACTTGGGAAGGCAGGCAAACTAATACCAGTGTACTGGAAGAAGCAAAGATCGCCAGTGTCGAAGCAATGATTCTTGAACATCAACTTCTTTGGACTAGTCATGTTGTGCGGATGCCTGATTATTGTCTTCCAAAGCAATTACTCTATTACAAACTTAAAAATGGAAAGCGTAATGCTGGTGGTCAACAAAAGAGGTTCAAAGACTCTCTCAAGGCAAATCTTTAAAAATGTAGTATAAACACCAACAACTGGGAAATACTGGCCTGCGAGGGCTCCAGTTGCAGAACAGCCTTTACCAAAGGTGTCATGGACTTTGAAGATGATTGAACTCAGGACAAAAGGGAGAAACATGCTAAGAGGAAGGCACACTTGGCAAACCCTCACCATGATCAACTCCCACCTGGAAACCTCTGCCCCCACTATGGAAGGATCCAGAATTGGCCTCCACAGTCACTTATGGATTCATTGTTAAAACTGTGTTTTTGGAAGACAATCTTACTTGGTTACGAGTGATCACCAAAGAATTATTATTTATTTAATTTATTTATTTATTTATTTATTAAATGTATATACCACTCTGTATTTATTAAATACCTATACCTGATGTATTGAATGTACAAACCACAGAGGGACATGGCTGCCGGGCTCATAGATAGCAAGACCTGTCTGAATACCCTTGCAACCCCCTCATGTGCCCCTCTCTTTTTGAAGGTGGGTCATCTGAACCCCCTAATGATACCTTTAAATCTCTTGAGGGCTGCTATGCCTTGGCGTCTGCAGAAGCAGCCATTAAAATCTAAGGAAACATGTTTCAACGTGGGCCGTTCGCCTTCTCCGCTTTTCGTTTCCCTGAAATATTCAGGATCCTGAATGTTCCTCTTGAGCTGCCGACAAGCAAAGACCTTTTTGAACTAACACTGTGCGTCTTACAAGTGCGAAGAAAAAGCCTATGGTGTTGCAAGAGACATTTGCTGTCTGTTCAGCTAACTAGAATGGAAATGCCGGAGAAAGCCTTTTAAAGGCAGCCCCTCTTTCTTCTTCCCTCCTGGAGGTCCGCCTGCCTCTTTCTTATCCTACTCTTCTCCGTCTCTGAGCCATTCTCTTCAGGATCCACCCCTCTCGCAAGTGGACAGGCTCTTTATTCTTTATGAAATGCCTATTTTCTGGGCTGGACTTCTCGGAGGGATATCACGCTTGTTGTAAAATTTACACATAATAGCTTTGAGGTTTGGCAGGACTAAGAGGCCTAGAGAGTTTCAGGTCATAGCTCAAAGTAAATTCATTAATTCGTTTCCTAACAGAAAACACATAAAAAATTAATGACTGGGGCCTGCTGAGCTTTTCCCTCTCTCTATATTGCAATAAATATACTTTTCTCTCACACTTGCTTTACTTCTTCTCTTACCCCCCACCCCTCTGGTCAGAGATTATTTGTAACTTCACATCTTTAATATGCAGGTGAAGGACAGGACAACAAAGAGGAGGGGGGAAATCCCATGAGCAACGGGTGCTCCTCTTGCAAAATCCCATCCCACATGCTTAATACCTGTGCTCCAGAAAGCATAATGTCAGCATCTCAGCTCCAAAATCTTTCACCCATTCCATTTCGTACTGCTCTCAATGGCTCCAGGATTACCATGGACTCAGAGGTTGGTTGGGTTTAAAAACAAACAATCCTGAAATGCCATCGATATCAAGGTTGGCCAGCTTTTACATCCCTAGGGACATCCCCACCGGCATGGATAAAATATGGGCTCAGTTCCACTTTTGTTTTTCTGCTTACTATTTACTAAATTCATTTTTGCCCCAGGAGTCCTTTCACTACTGCTTAAGCGGCCACATTCTCCATCCTGTGCTTTCTTGAATGTGGCGAGGCTGCTTTCTAAGCAGCCTACCTGATAACCAGCACACCTTCTAAAGCCAGGCTCATCCTCCATGTGCATATACACAACTGCTTTCATAAACTACAAAATCTACCCAAGGGGTATGATATGGCATGATGCACAAGAGTCCTTTAGGTTTAGGCAATAGTGAGCACCAGGGAAAGGTAGTAGTAGTTGTTTGACCTCTCATCACTGATGTCATTGTGGCTTCCCAGGAGGGAGAGGGGCAAGGTGGCAACAAGTTAAATGTTCGAGGGACTCATATGTTGCTGCATTTTGCACCACACCATCCTTGTCTCTGCCTTGCATCTCCCTCTCTCCTTCTCAGTAATTGAAAGCAACACATATGATGGGAGGTCATGTAAGCACCTTCTGTGGGAATGTTTGGGAACGTGGATGATGATTTATAATTTAATATATCTCATCCTAACTTGTGCTTGCAAGTTCAACTAGCAGAGTAACATTCCCTTTTAAAATACACACAGCGGAAGTTGCTTTGATTCGCTAGAATCAACTTAATCTAGTTTCCTGGTTTGTCACTATATTTCCCCTTTGTCCCTCTTCAAATAAGACACAGCACACGTCCTCTATAAAAAGATATAAAAGGTTTACTCACGGTCATTCAATTGCAGAGACAGGAAGACTACCAAAAGAAGGCAGGCTTATACATAGTAAAGATATATACAATTGGATTCTCTCCATGTGGGAGAGGAGTCCATTAGGCCCCAGTTGGCTGGAAGCCAACTGAGCATCCTTCCTAAGATGTTGCTTTCATGAGGTAGTAGATCCAAGAGAGAGAAGCGCAAGAGAGAGAATGGCTGCTGACCTGTGGGTTTTGTTCTAACTTGCCCAGGTAAAGCCACTCCCACATCTAGTTGCAAGAGGAAGTTGTCTCAGCCCAGGTGACCAGGAAGTTGTGGCTGGAGGACTGAGATAATCTCCATTGTCTGCTCTAGCATTGTTGTACTTGACTGCTCTAGTGTTTACATCCCACACCTTCACCCTGACCTGCCGAACACGGCAGTCTTTAGGTAATACTTTGTGGAGCACCAACAGCTCAGATCACAAGGTTCCAGGTTCAATCTCTGTCATTTCCTGTTAAACGATCACCTAAAGCAGAACTACAAAAGACTCCAGCCTGAGGCAAAAACCATAGTTCATCAGATTGGAAAACACTGGGTTAGATCAATCCATTGTCTGACTCAGTATGAGGTACTTTCAGATATTCATGAAAATCTTGGTCCAATGTTTTTAGTTTGCTTCACTAGTTACAAAGCAACTGTTAACATGTATAATCCCCAACACTATTCTGACAGGCATCCATGAAGCTGGTTCAGAAAACAAAGATGTTCCTGGCAGAAGCTGCTAAGTAATTTGAAGTTTAAATAATATTTTTTTATAAAAAAAAATAAAGCCTGCAGGAAAAAAAACCAGCACTAGGAAAAAAATGTTCATTTCAGTTTTCATCCAAATCAGGAAACAAAATAAAGATTCTTGGCTTTCAAGTGAGAAGCACACACTGGAAGAGACATACTGCTGCTGCAAGCTTTTGAGAGTGCAGAGCCAACAATGAACACTGTAACCAATTGTTGTGACACTTCATCTTCATCAACTGAATTGGGTTAATAGGAGGAAAAGACACAGATTCCCATGGAAGACCATCAGCACTTTCTTTTCTTCTGGAAGACTGAGGAAAAGAAATTAGCAACAGTTTTGCAGTCCATTTGCTAAGTACAAGTGACAAGCTTTCGTTCATACACAGTCAGTTATCTACAGAATGGAGGAGAGAACGGGGGAAAGAAAGGAGAAGAGAAATCACAGTATACAAAGTCAAACTGGCAGGTTTGTGTTTTCTAGGCTCTCATCTCCCATTGTGTGGACAGACGGAGACCCCCCCCCCAACCCCAGGTCGGCTCCCATGTGGAATAAAGACACACGACACTGTGTTATGGGATTAAAATTGGCCACAACTTTATTTAAGATTCAGGTGTAGGGAGGGCATTTATCCCTCCCAGTCCTCAGCCAGAGATCTGGGGAACATCAGGGTTATCCAGATTGAGTGGGGATTGGACTGGCTCTGGAGAAAATTTGTTCAAGCAGAGAGCCAGCCCCACAATTTGCCACAACACGGAGGATACCAATGACAGCCTCTCGGTGTACGGCCAATGACACCCCCTCAAACAACCCCTTTAATGGGGAACCCTGGGGTCACCACTGCGGGGGGGGGCGTGGGTCACTGCTTCACACACACACACACACACACACACACACACACACACACACACATTTTAGGGAAGAAAAACTAAAGGATTCCACCCAAGGCCTGAAACCGCCCAAGTTGTGATGTTTTGCTACGGGGAAGGCAAAACCTGCCAATGCAGCAAAATTCCTTTCCGGCCCTTTAACAGAGACCAATATGTAGCAGCGCCAGCATACCTGTGAAGAAGAAGTTAACCTGCAAAAGAAAGCTTAACTGAGGGTGGGCGGGGTGGGAGAAGCTCTGGAGTCAACTGTGATCTCCCAGGTAAGTTCCACCCTCTATTGTGTGGGCAGGGAAGTCCCACCCCTTACATGGCCAACTCCCCTGGCAACGCCTCCCCCACCAGGGTTGGTTGACCAATTGTTTGGATAATCTATCCTTCTGATCTGTAACTCAGGGGTGGGGAACCTGTGGACCTACAGAGTTTGTTAGACTCCCAACTTCCATCAGCTCAAGCCACCATTACCATACGTTGGAGACACAGTGTTGATTCCTTCTTTCTTTATTTTATATTCCTCTTTTTGACTGGAACCCCCAAAGCAGTCCATACATAAAAATCGTTAAATATATTTTTCATTCATAAAAATTGTTAAATATATTTTTGATGGGGAAGAGAAGAGACTAAAAAGTTGGGTGGGAAGAGAACGCAGAACTTTAAAATTCTGAACTCAGGCAAAAAGTAGTACAGAAATAAAAAGAAACAAGCTTCTCATATATGGGTAATCTTTCATTCTTCTTCCTTTCTAAATTTTACTTTATTTTGACAAAGTAATAACCATAAATAAATAAGAAAATGCGCACCCCCCACCGAGACCATTCCATTGTAACTATCCAACCTCGCAAAATTTCAACATCTCTTGCAATGGTTTGACCCCTTTCCGTTTTAACAGTACAAATTCTACAAACACCTTCCATGTCTCCGCAGAATCATTTCTCCTGTGTAGTCCCCATCTTACCTTAATGGCACATGTTAATTTATCATTAATAGCTAGATCCCACACCTCTTTATACCATTCTTCCATTTCATATTCTGCTTGCCCCTTCCACTTCCTAGCTATCATACCGTAATTTGTGCAGCTGTCAATAAATTTGTGAGGAAGTCCTTCATAGCCTGCAAACTTTCCACCCCATCATAAATGGATAATAATGCTACCTCTGGATTCTTGGTAAGCTTTAACCCAGTGATATCTGTTATCTCCTTAAACACCCTTTGCCCCCCAAAATGTACCTATTTACACCCTCTCCAAATGTGAACATAATTCCCGGTTTCCTGGCATCTCCTCCAACATAACGCAAGATATTCCTTGTTTATTTGATTTAATCTGACTGGCGTTAAATACCATCTCCAAACTAATTTAGAATAATTTTCTTTTATTCTTATAGACAACATTTTCAAAGTGTTTTTCTCCCATATTTCCCCCCAGCTTTGATTATTTATCTGCCCTGTTGTCTCCTTTTCCCACACCTTTTTTTAATTGATCCTTCTTGATCCTCCATTTCTACTAATATTTTATAAATTTCACTGGAATCCCCTTTTATAACTGTTTTTTCTTCTTTATCTCCCCTTTTTATATTTTTTTTTTCAAATTTTGTATATTCTTTGCACTTCTGGTTTTCCCTTAGCTACGTCTTTGTCCATTGCTCCACCTGTATACAGTTAAACCAAGTTATTTATACTTCCTGTTTGAGCTTCTCTTATTTGTTCCTTTCATTCTTCTGAAAATGAGCAAGTGGAGCAACAGATGCAGAAACTCTGAGCTGGTCCATGAGCAGACATGTGATGGTGCCTTTCCCTTTTCTCTCACATAGCAGTTGGTTATACCTGGCTATTGAGAGGGAGGCGGGAAGGACACGTCCACTGTTTTTGTAATGGATAGTAAAATGTCAACCATCGCCCTGTAGCTTCAAGGTAAGAAAAGGAGGGCTCCCCTAGCCAATCTCTCAAGGCTCATTTGTTGGAGGGGTCCGCAAAAGGAGAATCTCAAGGCTTAGCTGACTCACTACATCACAAAACTCATGAGCTCATGAGTGGTTGATGACACCTGGCTCTCTTCAGCAAACGCTTTGCCAAGGAGAAGCCCCCAAACAGCATGCTATACCCATCCGGTGGTTTGAGCTATGACCAGGTTGCCCTAACAAGGAGGCAGCAGGAGATGCCTGTTTCCTAAAGCCTCCTTAAGACGCAGCATGCCCTGGGTTGTGGGGTCTTGAAATGTGGGGCAGTTAAGTGGGGGCAAGTTGTGGGAATGTTTTGGAACGTGGATGGAGATTTATCATTTAATATATCTCATCCTAACTTGCGCTTGCAAGTTCAACTAGGAGAGTAACATTCCCTTTTAAAATACACACAGCGGAAGTTGCTTTGATTCGCTAGAATCAGCTTAATCTAGTTTCCTGGTTTGTCACTATATTTCCCCTTTGTCCCTCTTAAATAAGACACAGCACACGTCTTCTATAAAAAGATATAAAACGTTTACTCACGGACATTCAATTGCAGAGACAGGAAGACTCCCAAAAGAAGGCAGGCTTATTCTTAGTAAAGATATTTACAATAGGGATCTCTCCATGTGGGAGAGAAGTCCATCAGGCCCCAGTTGGCTGGGAGCCAACTGGGCATCCTCCTCGCAGTCTGAGCGAGAGAGAGCAGAGAAGCAGAAAGAGAGCAGAATGGCAGAATGGCTGTTGGCCAGTGGGTTTGGCTAATACCTTCCCAGGTGAAGCCACACCCACATCTAGCTTGCAAAGGAAGTTACCTCAATCCAGGTGACCAGGAAGTTGTGGCTGGAGGACTGAGATACCTTCTAGCATTGTTGTATTTGACTGCTCTAGTGTTTGCATCCCACACAAGTCACAGATCAGCTTTAATAAAATTGGGAAGTGGTTTCATACTGAGTCAAAGCATTAATGCCGTATTGTCTAAGTAGTAGTGACTCTCGAGGGTTTGAAGCAGAAATTTTTCCCAAATCCCAACTGTACCTGCAGATGGCAGGGACTGAACTTGTTTTGGGAGAGCTGAATATCTTCTTATGTGGACGGCTGCCCCCCCCCCCCCCAATAGGGTGGTAAAATAACCACAGAAATAATATGGAATATTTTGCACAGATTGACAATGAATGACAGGATTAATGATTTGGTATGAGCCCTTTGCTTTGCATGACCTCTGCAGCAGCTGGAGCTGGCCACGGTCAGAGAGACAATGCCTGATTAAATGGACCATTTTTCTAGCAGAGTAAAGTAGTTTTCAAATATTTTGTTCACTCAAAAATAAAATGCAGCACTGGTAAATACTCCTGGGACCAGTCCAATGAATAGCCTCTTCACTATTCTCCAAAGGAAAGAGATTCTTGACATACATGGTTTAAAGTATTAATGGAGAAATACCGTATTAAAGACAAGTGGGAGGTCGTGAGTGGATAAATGAAAATGTTGTGCATTCGTTTGGTATGTATGCATGTCATAATTATACTGAGATTGCCTTCTTTGTCATTCAATAATTACAATCAGCTTTGACAAGTCATTATCAGCTGTAAGACAATTTAGTTTTCCAGACAAAATAAAGAAAGCTGTGTACTTTCACTCTGAGTGGATTGTATTTGAGATTAAAGGGAAACTACCCATAATGAATGGATCTAAAGCTCAGTGAGAAATAACAATCTACTTAAATCGCTTGAACTGATTCACAACACTTCTGCAGAGAAGTTTGAAATGGAAATTCAGCTATGTGGAAAGGGAACAATGCACAGAAAAACACAAAAAGGCATGCCTTCATATGTTTCAGAGGACTACATTTTACATTATTACTACTTACTACTGAATTAATACCATCTAAAGCAGGCATTGCCAAACTTGGCCCCCCAGCTGTTTTGGGACTACAATTCCCATCATCCCTGACCACTGGTCCTGATAGCTAGGGATGATGGGAGTTGTAGTTCTAAAACAGCTGGAGGGCCAAAGTTTGGCCATACTTGATCTAAAGCAACATTTGGAAACCAGTTGAAAGGTTCCTGTTTGGGCAAAATACCCGAAGAGCTTTATGGGAATCCAAAAGTGTTTGTATAAGAATAATTAAATTTCTCAGAGGATTTCCACTCATCCTGTGTTTGAGACCCAGAGGTAACATTAATGTAGATTGCTAGCCAACATGTGTTCACAGTATTTGCTTCTCACCAGCATAGAATATCTGGTGGAACATCTAGGTGTGAGGAAGAAACTGAGTTGTCATTGCATTTGTTAAGTGATGTACTGAAGGAAAAGTGGAAGTTCAGTGGGTATCTTCACAACTCGTTATCATTCTTCTCCACTGTAGTACTTTTCTTCCTGAAACTTCAGCTAAGACCCTTTTCTCCAAATATTATTGGACTCCAGCTTCCATCAGCCCCAAGGAGCATGACCAGTGGTCAGGGTTGTTGGGCATAATAATCCAACAATATCTGAGGGTCACCGGTTCTCAGCTAAGTAAATGAAAGATCTGACTGATTAAAATAGTTATAGAACGGTGGTTCTCAAAGCACCATAAGGACTATTTGATTTATATGATACAATATTTTTCAGGGAGAGGCATGAGCTCCTTTTTGATATCTCAGATATGGTCCCCAACTAACACTAAACTTCCTATTAATGAGGCAGAGTTGTGAGGCAGACAGCTAGACATGTTATACACAAAGTCATGTATGATTCAATCAGACACAAGGCTTTGAATTTGTTACATGGGTTCTACTGAGCATTTCACATATTCTCCTCTGGGCCTATTTCCAACTATTTATAGATCTATTTTTTAAAAAAAACCAATGGTAGATTTGAAAAATATTTTGGGGCGCTTACTATGGTCTTATAAGAAATAAATGAGATACTAAATTAAGAGAAAACCTGTAGTTTGAAAGAAAATACTGATTTTGCCCAATCCCCTCAAAAGTAGATACACAGGACAAAAGAAAGTGTATAGAAATTAATCTGCATCTTTGGAAACCTCCATCAATATAGGTTGCATGGTATATTGGATCAGGATTTTGGAATTTAACCTCCCATACCATTTGCCAGGGTGCTAAGTTGTTAAGGGACGCGGGTGGCGCTAAGGGACGCGGGTGGAGCTGTGGATTAAACCACAGAGCCTAGGGCTTGCCGATCAGAAGGTCGGTGGTTCAAATCCCTGCGACGTGGTGAGCTCCTGTTGTTCAGTCCCAGCTCCTGCCAACCTAGCAGTTCAAAAGCACGTAAAGTGCAAGTAGATAAATAGGTACCGCTCCAGCGGGAAGGTAAACGGCGTTTCCGCGCGTTGTTCTGGTTTGCCAGAAGTGGCTTAGTCATGCTGGCCACATGACCCGGAAGCTGTACGCCGGCTCCCTCGGCCAATAAAGCGAGATGAGCGCCACAACCCCAGAGTCATCCGCGACTAGACCTAATGATCAGGGGTCCCTTTACCTTTACCTTAAGTCAGTGATGGCTAACCTTGACACTCCAGATGTTTTGGGACTACAACTCCCATCATCCCTGACCACTGATCCTGTTAGCTAGGGATGATGGGAGTTATAGTTCCAAAACATCTGGGGTGTCAAGGTTAGCCATCACTGCCTTAAGTTGTTATAGAATGTTTATGGACATTCCAAAATCCTCAATGTTTTCAAAATCTCACAAGACCAAGGAATCAGCATGGCTTGGTTTTGTATATTAATGAGTGATATGTGAACAGTGCATGAGAGCAGTGTTTCGAAAGGGGGAGTGGAAATAGGGCAGGCATTATATCCCCCCCCTCCCCCCCAAAAAACACATTTATTAATTTATTTCAATTTCCACTTGTGAACCAGTTAAGTGACATATCCAAGGAAGAGTGTTCTCATGCTCTTTGCCTAATCTGGATCATTGCTGCAGTCTTGAATATTTTCCATACATTTTCCTGCTCCTAAAAAAATCACATTGGCAAATGAACAACTCCCCCCCCCATTTCCTGTGTTCCAATAGCTTAAATGAATCTTTTAGGAGATATTAATTGAAGCAAAGGGGGAGAAAGAAGAGGAATGAAGACAGAGAAGATTTTGCGCACAAACACACATCAGCAAATTATGCAGTTTACCACTTGCAATTCTCAATTTCTTACACTGCTGTGGAATTTCATGGTGCTCTTGCTTGTGATATTAGCAGTCCTTGAGGCTAAGTAACTTCTGTGACCCTATAAAAACATATAGATTTGTGATACAGCTACTATATGCTTTCTAGGTTTCAGGAAGCTCAACTTTAAACTTTTTTTTTTGTGAAGTGTTCGAAGTATAATCAGTCACACAAGAAGCAGGTTGTTGATTTAGGTGCTTCTGTCTATACTGTTGTCTCTCAACAACATACAACTGTATTTATTTCTTCTTCATATATCATGTTTCAGGTATGGTTTGGAAGCCCCCTGTCAGTGTCTAGTGGTTGGAAGCTGCAGTTGCATAAAAGATACGGCCTTCTGACTCATGGAATAGGCAAAGATGAGGAAGAAAAGTCCATGTGAAAACAAACAAACAAAACAAAAACCAATTGTTTTGATCACCTTGTGTCTTGCTCAGCACACTGTAAATGGGTTTATTCGATTCTTCTAACATCTCAGTCAGGGTTACTCAAGCTGGAACAAGTTCGTTCTCTAATTCAGGAAATGAAGCACACACAAAAATCAATGTCTTACAACAGTTAGTCATGTTGTAGCACTCTTCTGAAAATGTCATGCATTGTCTTCTGAACTCCGTTGCTTTCACAAATGGTTGTCTGTCCTCACAGGTGCCAGGAAGTCTCATTCTTCATCCCTTGGGATTCAATGAAAAAGTACTATTGACTTTAGCTTTAAAGGGCTAGGTGAAGCCCCTGTTTACTTGAGGATACAAGAAATTTCTTTTTAGTCACACACACACACACACACTACACAACATGTTTTGGAGGCAGCATCAGAAAGAAAGTTTCCACATGAACAGTGAAGGCAGTCACAAATGAGCTCCAACTTTAAAGCTAATGCAATCCATGTGGAACAGGATCTTATTTTAAAATTCCCTCTAGTTTCATGAACTGCCTGATTTTATTTTCTTTGTGGGGGTGTTCTTGTTTGGCTACTTAGCAACAATTCCATTGCCGTAACCAATGGAATGGTGTCTTTATTTTTTACTTTTTATTTTACAGTACTTGAGTAGTCAGTCAGTCAGTCAAGTTTATTGCTTTAAGCCAAAGGCTGCTGCAATGTATACAATGTCATTCAATAAAATATATACTAGTCTGATACAAAAACTTAAAACATTTACATTGTCAAAACATGACCTAATCTGCACAAAGCTATAGAAACTCCTTGATATACAAATTGAAACATTAGACAATTAAATTTATAAGCTAAAATCACTGTGGGACCACTAATATATTAAAAGTAATATTAAATAATACAATATACAATCATGTACAAAGTTTAGTGAGAAAGATACAGCTTGGTGTAGATGGGGTCAAATAAATTCATCTCCTTTACAGTTGATAGCTATCTCGGCTATATAATTTTTTCTAATTTTCCTGGTGGCATTTGCAAAAAGTGCCACACGCAAGGTCACATACTTATCTATGTCCGTGAGGAGATAAAGAATCATGTCAGAAGGATTCTGGCCAGGGTACCTTGTCATTATAGGTGTCAAAAAATGTTCTCTTGCTTCATTATATAAGCGGCAGCGTAAGATATAATGTGTAAGGTCCTCTAATTCAGGGCATCCCCTAATACAAACACGTTCATTTACTGGTATGCCTCTACGTCTCCCATCTCTATAAGCAAAGTTTATTGTATTTAATCCTAACTCTGTAAAAGCTTTCTAGAGTTGTAAAAAAGTCAATTCATTGAAGTAAAATGTATGTTCATGGGCCTCTCTAAGTTTAAAATATAATGGGGAGCATGTGGATAGGTACATGGAGTTTAAGTCGTTTTTAGTAGCCACTGCCCTTATGGTCCATTTAAAAATATTTTTCTGAGAATGTAGGGAAAGTTCTTTGAGCTCGGTCACTGACAGGTCATATTTGCCCATCAGTTGGGCAGCATGATGTACCCAATTTTTAAAGGGTAATCCTTTCGCGAGCTCAATCAGGCATTTTTTTTGGTAACCTAGTGTTGTCCATCTGTTGAACTCTGAACCTGGAGCAAAGGATTCTTTTATCTATTTGGCCCTCTATGCTCAACATACAAGTTTCCAGCCTAACCATGGCGGATTGCGCATCTTTGGGTAGGCCTAAAAGGACCCTTAAAAAATAATTTTTGGAGGTTTCCAGACCAGAAACCTTTAAGGTACCCCAAATCTCTGTGCCATATAAAATCTGGGCCTTTGATTTTGCTTTATAGATAGAGCTGGGTTAACCAGATTTCCACCTTTATGAGAAATTTCAGAATAGCTTTTGCTGATTTAATGGCTTGCAATTTAATGTTAGATAGCTGTATATTCCAAGAGGCTGTTTCTGAGTAGACCAGTCTCAAATATTTAAATGTATTTACTTGGTTTATGATGTGTTCATCCAGACGCCAAACATGCTTTTTAGGGCGCTTCTCAAATACGATGACCTGCGCAGTACTTGAGTAAATGTTTCGATACTATATGGCTGAATACTAGGATGGGCACAATGACGACAGCAACAACAGCGAAATAGATGCTCCAAGGTGTATCACATTATGAAACCTTAACTAAACGCAGAAAGAAACAGAAATTTGTGGCAGGGTGAAAAGTTCTCTAAAAATGGCAACACTCAACAATTATAACTCTTCCCCAGTTCCTGCTCAACAAACATCATAAAAAGTTTTCTGCTTTAAAAGTTTAAACAAGTGCTGGAACAAACTTTTCATCTCTCCCCCCCATCTCATTCAACAGGTTGGGTGCCTCTTCAGTTACTGTCAGCATATGTCAAGGCCAGAAAATAATGTGGATGATGGTCTTTGGGAAAGGTAATACTCAATAACACTTTAGTCAATGTGTGTGGTTTGCTAAAGTGCTTATTTAGTCTTACTAAGTCACGGAAAAAACTAGGGCTGGATATTTATAATCAGAATTGATCCCCCTAAGCTGTATTTTTTGGTAGAAAAGCCAGTCTTTAGGTGGAAAAAAAATCAAAAGAAACTTATGTAGCAGAATATGACATCACTATTTTCATCCCTGAGACAAGTTTTTTTAAAAAATAAACTGGATGTACAGGTATTAGGCTGCAGAGGAAAAATGAGCAGGGTTTTCATTAGCCTTTCCTTTAGTTTGGAGCCAAAAGCAGCTCCTGGATTTGAAAGCTGTACATGGGGTGAGAGGAACTTTTCATCCCATTTTT
This sequence comes from Darevskia nairensis, assembly GCA_034642065.1. NCBI lineage: Eukaryota > Metazoa > Chordata > Lepidosauria > Squamata > Lacertidae > Darevskia > Darevskia nairensis. The sequence goes on along the minus strand of JAWWNI010000782.1, from coordinate 873,495 downwards.
AGCTTCAACCCTGCTCTACAGCTCCCAGTGGAATATGGCTGGCCACTTATGGAAGCAAAATACTGGAAGCAAAATACTGGAAGAGAAGGACTCTGGGCTTTTTTGAGGCCAATTTGTGCCATGAAACTCCCATTCAGTGGCTTAAGAATCAGAAATGCTCCTCATTGGGCTGCCCAAGTAGGCTTGACTCAAGTTTATGATCATCTTTCAGATTCTTATACTTAGCAACCCTGACAAAATGGCACAAAACAGACACATCTGTAATAACTAATCCCTAAAAGGCCAGGGTTTACTAGATTTCCCTGAAGTAAACATGGAGCAGTAAGTGTCTGAAACTGACATATCTTTAATGAGAATATGTAAGTACTTTTACAGCAAAGCAGCCGTCTTCTTGACAATATTATTTCTTGAGGAGTTCATATAAAAAGGTGACAAAAATAGAAAACACCCACAGATCAAATAGTTCAAATCCTTGTGAAGAAGTTTTCAGATGCTACCAAATTACTCTGCATCGCTTCATACATTGAGTTGCTGCTGCTTTTTTTTGCATCATTTGTTGCATTGGATGTTGTTTTAGCTATCTTTTTGCAAGAAACAAGTGATTAAATTATGATTCCACTCACGTCAAACCTCCTACTTATTGTCATGCTTTCTCCGGGCAAATATCTCTGTACCCATCTGCAATCTACCGAAATAAGCCCTTCTAGGGCACAAATTATTTAGGGTGTGTGGAGGGGGGAATTGAGTTAAAATGTGTTAAGGGAATTGCTTCCCACTGCAACTGTGACTTATTTTAACTTATTCCAGTAGAACTTGTCCAATAGAGCTTGCCCAGAAGCTAGGAAGTTTACCAAAACACAAAGGAACACGGCATGAGAAACTCTTTCTCCTCCTCCTGATAATCTTCAGTTGTCTCTTGTCACCAGTAATCACTCAGGTTCCTACACACAAAGGCAACTGTGAGCGATTTTTATATTTCAGTATAGATATTTAGATCATATTTAACTGCCCAGGTATCTTTGAATTATTCTCAATGTATGTACTTATTTAGTATGTTTGGCATTGAGTGTGGGCAGGTAAAGTAATGTAAGAACTTATTTGAAGGCACCCTGAGGCACTATGGGATTTAAGCGTATTCTTGAGTCATGTTCCGCAGCCTTTAGCTTGGGAGATCCTTGGGGCTGTCCTTAAGACCTGACATGACCACCTTGGTTAGTGTGGCCTGGCAGGGACGTGGGTGGTGCTGTGGTCTAAACCACTGAGCCTCTTGGGCTTGCTGATTGGAAGGTCAGCGATTCTAATCCCCACGACGGAGTGAGCTCCCGTTGCTCTGTCCCAGCTCCTGACAACCTAGCAGTTTGAAAGCATGCCAGTGCAAGTAGATAAATAGGTACCACTGTGACGGGAAGGTAAATGGCGTTTCCGTGCACTCTGGTTTCTGTCACAGTGTTCTGTTGCACCAGAAGCGTTTTAGTCCTGCTGGCCACATGACCCGGAAAGCTGACTACGAACAAATGCCGGCTCCCTCGGCCTGAAAGCGAGATGAGTGTCGCACCCCATGGTTGCCTTTGACTGGACGTAACCATCCAGGGATCCTTTACCTTTACCTTTAGTGTGGCCTGGGTACACATGTTGGGTTCACATACCCAAGGCTCACTTCACTGGGAGGGAGAATCGTCTCCTAATCCCTGTCAGGGTAGGCATGGAATATGTCTATTTGCATGCCCAATGGAGTGAAGGGATGCTTCCTTCATATATGTCAGTTTAAACCCATCATGTACATAGTTTGAGTTACTGTTTGGCAGATCTTCTAACATTATATTTCATAGAATCATAGAACTATAGAGTTAGAAAGGACCCTAAAGGTAAAGGGACCCCTGACCATTAGGTCCAGGCATGAACGACTCTGGGGTTGTGGTGCTCATCTCACTTTACTGGCCGAGGGAGGTGGTGTACAGCTTCAGGGTCATGTGGCCAGCATGACTAAGCTGCTTCTGGCGAAACCAAAAAACACTGTTTACCTTCCCACCAGAGTGGCACCTATTTATCTACTTGCACTTTGGCGTGCTTTCAAACTGCTAGGTTGGCAGGAGCTGGGACCGAGCAACAGGAGCTCACCCTGTCATGGGGATTCGAACCGCCGACCTACTGATCGGCAAGCCCAAGGCTCTGTGGTTTAGACCACAGAGCCACCCGCATCCCGGTGAAAGGACCCTAAGGATCCTGTAATATAACCTCCTGCAGTGCAGAACTATACAGCTACCCCGTTCGGGGATTGAACCTGCAACTTGGTGCTATCAGCACCATGCTCTAACAAACTGCGCTATTTGAATAACTATTACCTCTGTCTCTTGAGTCTTCTTCCATGGTGTATTGGCAATGGACACAAGTAGCTCTCTTAGCCGTAGTCTATTATAAAGGCTCACGTTTGTATAACGAAATGAGATTCAACTGCCTTCATGAAGGCAAAACTCTCCAATGCACCTGTGAACTATAATGCACACAAAGCTTCTTCAGTGCATTCCCGATTAGGACCACTTAACAAGACATGGCTATTCGCCTCTTGTGCACGACGGGAAATGGCTGACTAGTAACATCTCTCCCGACCCTCGTGGGGAATTTTGAGGCTATGATGGGAGTAAGCAGCCTCCCAGCTTTCCCAGGAGTGTGGAAAAGACTGCCTTGCCCGCAGCTGCCTCTAAACCTGCTCCAACCCTGGGGGAAGGAGCAGGGGGGCCTGGGCGGATAGCACCCATGGGGGGAGGAACTCCTGGACGCCACCCCGACCGTGCATGAGTCCCAATGCTTTCAAATATAAATTAGTGAGAAGTCTTGGGCATGCTTCAAACAAAGGAGGAAAAAGCATTTTGCTAAAAACTCAGCCACTGAACAGCTAAGAAGAAAAAGAAAAGAAAGAAGACTTTATCATCGTATCGGTATGTGGAAGCGGGACGAAAAGGGGGGGGAGCCTCAGACTCTGTGATTGTACTTTGCTTTACTATTTTATAATAACGGGCAAACCCTCCCCCCAGAAGAACCAATTTCACTATGCATAACAAGTGAAATTTGAAAGACTGATAGTTTGATTTCGGTTGAGAAGATTTGATATTATAAATATAAACTGTGTGGAACGAAAATAATACTTAATAGCGTTGTCCCTATGTGATCATGAACTACATCATTAATACTTGGAAGAGGATAAAAAGCGCCTCTACATGTTGATTTTGGCAAAGAGAGAACCCCTTGGACACTGATTGATCTTAATTGGAGGAATTTGGACGGTTTCCTAGAAATGACGCAGTTCAAAAAAAGCCGTGCCATCTTGAAAGGGAAACCCGGTCTGCACAACATCACCATAGGGAGAGGCAAGCCTTTAAAAAACCTACAATATACGAACTTTTAATATAATTGGCAAACCCTCCTGAAAAGGTAGAAGTGAAAAGCAGACGGGTGAACAACAGCTGTGGAAAAAGAGGTTTGGATGGTATCGGGTCTGAATGAAGATGGCGACTGTTCGTGATTAGGCTTTTGGAATCAGAGCGTCAAGGGGCAAGGCGATCGTATGGTGATGAAATATGGACTTAAATCCACACAGAGACATTGTTTGTTTTGATATATCTTGCTTGCTGGAATACATCAGAGGCTGTGAAAATATTGGAAGGGTAAAAAGCAATGGACAATAGTTGATTAGATAACGCCGGAGTTTGAAGCATGGGAAACCACCAAATAAATCTAAATAATAATTTGGCAGAATTGGAACTTTTCTTTTTTTATTATTGATAATTGGATAAATAATTTGGAATGTAATTTGGAATGTTTCAATGTGATTTTGTTGTATTGAAAATTTTAATAAAAATGATTTGGCAAAAAAAACCAAGACTGGGCTATTCATACAGTGATTGTAGTATGATCATCCTTGGTGGCTTTCTTTGTGATGGCCTATTTATTCACGTAAATATTTTGTGCTCATGTCAATACATTTCTAAGTGGTTATACGAATCAGTCCTCAGCCATACTTTTAACACCTCAGTGCATAAGTGAATTCTTTTAGTGATGTTTAAACAAATATATTATCCATTTAAATAGATCAAGTATTCATAATACTTAGGATTCAAAATGTCTTAAGTATGTTAGAGAGGATCTTATGAAGAAATTCAAGGTTGATTGCTAGTGAAGTGAGGCCCACAGAGGGAAAAAATGATTTGATATAGATACACAATACTAAGTTTTGAATTCATGAATCTATACAAGAAAAAACAACACTAATCTATAAAACTCACCCATCAAAAAGAAAGAAAAAAGAATCACCTCTGCATTCACCAGACTTTTTAAAATCGAAATATTAGATACCTTTAAGAGACGTTTGACAGAAACACCCAGCATTCTCAAAGCCTTTCTGACTTTATTTTAATTATGGAAGCGAAATTGAAGGTTCCATTGAGGTGGGGGCCCCACCCTCTATGCTCCTTAGAATAATTCTCCTTAGAATTATTCTAATGTCAAATAGTATCAGCTCAAAATGGTGGCAACAAAGAAGTGTCAGGGGGAAAGGCTGTTAGGTTTTGCATTCCCTGCCCTTGAAATCTCCCCTATGTAAAGGGAGGGGGAGTAAGTTTACCTCTCCCTTATTTAATCATGAACCCCCCTCCAAACCAGTGCACTGTTGAGCATAAAACAAGGTTCCCACTCTGGTGCTAGCCTGAGAGCCCCCCTGAGGATGAGAATCCACCATACAGATTAAATCCTCACTGTTGTGCAGGACAGAGTTCTAAAAAATTATTATGCATTGTAGATCTTTCTGTAGCACACATATATAGCTGCATTGTGTTGTCAGCAAAGGTAGTCAGATTTTACAGGAGGGGAAAAATGAAAAATTGTATTAATAAAATAGTTAAAATGCTTTAAATCATTTCTAACAGTTTTCCTGTAATATATATGGTCGGCATGATTGTATGGATGAGATATAAAGGATTTATTGGCATGCATTTAGGATGACCTATATATAATTCCCCCATGATTTGATTACCTATGAATAAAGTAGTTCTTCTAGACTCATCATGGTGCTAAAACCTTTATTGCATTCCACTCCATCTCTACTCCATTACTGTAAGAGACGGGCTTAAATCTGAAATATGTACACAGTGTTGTTCCACAAGCCCACAGGTATCTGGTGCAAAAGGTTGTATTTAATATTCTGCTTGATTCTTGATTAATGGAGAGAAATACACATCTGAAGTGTATTGTAATGCAACCCCTTCTTCCCCTTTTGACTGGCAAATACATTTCAGTGGAGCGATCTTAGATATATTCAAGAACACATACGAAAGCAAATAAAAACAAAAGAAGTTCCTTTGACACATATTTTTGTGATTATTTGCTCATGTCTCCTTTTTATGTGCCTAACTATAGCAAATATCTAAATAGAGGTCGAACAATTATCCCCAATGTTTTATGCAGCATGAACATGCATAGGAAAGGTTCAGATTATACGACTATGCAGAGGTTCATGTAATAATTTGTAGTTATCATTAGTATGCAGAATCAATGAACTGGGTAGAAGTATAGGTTCTCCTGACGAATTATCACAGGTAAATTGAAACACAGTATGCAATCATAATGTGCATCTCATGCAACACACTGGCAGGACAGTAATGTGAGCAGAGAAATATTCTTGCACTCCTCTGTCATTTTCTGGAAATTAATAAATAAATCATTTCCCTCCCATTGAATCATTCAAATATAAGCCTTTCCTGGTCCTCCCCCAGCATGCCTCCAATATGTACCCCAGAACACCTGCTCTTAGTTCTAATGATGTCAGAGCTTTGATGTCAGGAGGGCAAGGACTGGAAAAGTTTCCACAGTGTCAGGGAGGGATAACCTGACACTCTTTTTCCAAGGCTGGAACATTCTACCTGTCCTCAGAAAGGGAGAACCAATGCTTCCTGTGGCCCTTGGAATTCCCATAGAATGCAGATGGTACATCCTGGATCAGGACTTGACCAGCACTCCATGCATCAGCATAGGTGACCACATGCTTGAGGTGGTCTGGGTTCCACCATAACCAACAACAACTTCATCAGTTTTGAGCTGGAAAAGCATATTGGCAAGGCAGCTACGACAATGGCTTGCCTATCCAAAAGGGTATGGGAGAATGTGATGCTAATGTCCAATACTAAGACGAAGGTCTACCAGGTCTACCAGGCTTGCATGTTGAGCATGCTGCTTTATGGAAGTGAGTCATACATAGGTAATTTACAACTGCCAGGAACGACATCTCAATGTCTTCCGCATGTGCTGTGCCAGGAAAATATTGGGTATTACACGGCTGGATAGAGATTGAAACAAATATGTGTTCTCCCAAGCCCACATTCCCAGCATGTTTGCACTCCTGTCACAGCAACATCTATGTTGGCTCGGTCATGTCCACAGAATGAAAGATGGCAGGATCTCAAAAGGATATGCTCAATGGGGAGCTGGCTTCAGGCACCAGGCCTGTTGGCAGACCAACTCTGTGTTACAAAAATGTCTGCAAACGTGATATGAAGGCTGACAACATCAACCTTGCTGTGTGGGAATCCCTTGCAGAATACCGCAGTGCCTGGAGTCAGGTTCTGTATCCATAGCAGTGACCAGAGAAGGAATGATGGCTGGGAGGAACACAAAGAGAAGAAACACCATGGTGCATCTGCAGCAACACAACCAGACGCCTTCATTTGCCCCAGCTGCAACAAAACATGTCTCTCCCGTATCGGTCTCTACAACCACAGCAGGCACTGCAACCTTCCAACAGTTTGACTTCACTCTCAAAGGCACGGTCCTCCATTGTCCTGAGATAGACGGATGCTCAACAACAAACTGTCAGCCCCTCTAAGCTGATGAGATGACCAGGAGCCAGTGGAGCAGGTAGAAGGCAAGCTATAATCAAGATCCAAGAGTACAAATAGTGGAAGGCACAGTACATGTTAAGGCAGGAATGCCAGATTATAGTGCAATAGCAAGGAAAGTCAGATGCAAGAGCTTCAGGACCTTGGACAGGTCAATGAGGAACTGATTTGACGGAAATCCTATTCAGACATTTGAGTCTTCATGTAATGAACATTGTATGAAGGAGAGTGAGGGTGTACTGGCATGTTGTTGTTGTTATTATTATTTGTTCAATTTATACACCGCCCTATGCCCGGAAGTCTCAGGGCGCTTCACAAACAAGGCCACAACATATAAAATCAAACCAAAAACAATAACCCAATAAAAAACACAAAAGAACCACATTCTAAAAGGGTGTTGGATGTCAATAAAGATCAACTAAAGATCAACTAAAGGCAAAAAAGGAACGTTTTTGCCTGGCACCTAAAAGTATAATGAAGGCGTATAATGTTCTGCCTCTCCAATGCATCACCTTTTTTTTTCAGGTCCCCCTTACCTGAAGGGCAAATGTCTGAAGAAGGAGAGCCCACTGTACTTATGTAGGCTCTCTGCACAATATAGAACCCTGCATAATCAAGAATTATTGTTTCCAAGAGTCCTTTTCAATTTGTTTTCTAGGGGCTCATGGTGGTCACATTCAGACATGCTAATGAGTCCAGTGCTTCCATTACTGGTGCTGGCTCACCCAAGTGTGTCTCGCTCCTCCCATTCCATGTCTGAGTCCTGGCCAGGTTTCATGCTGGAGTGTTAGCAAAGCATACAAGGGAACTGTGGGCCCAGTTTAAGTCGGGTGCTTAATACAAAGAGCAGGAGACGGTGACAAATATTACAAGGAAGTGGGGCAAGGCTTACTTCTGCACAAACAGGGGTAGGATCTGATCTCACACTTTGTAACTAGGTCTGTGTGCAGTGGCTTTTATTTGCATCTGTATTTATATTCACATTTCTAGTATTTTTATCTGGCTTTCTAATAGATATTCCTCATCGGACTCCTGGGAACCAGAGCTCAGCTGGGAGGCAGTAATTGGGTTTCCTACTATTATCCCTAAAGGCAGACAACTCTCCCAGCATAAGGTTGGCCTTGGGGAAGCTGCAAGGAAGCTCAGTGGTCATCTTCCAAATGATTGGTGGTTTACAGGAGACCAGCAGAGTGTGTGTGTGTGTGTGTGTGTGTGTGTGTGTGTGTGTGTGTGTGTGTGTCTAAATAACAATAATGCAGCTATGAGACGATTTCTGCTTTCTGTGGGGAGAAATCACACTAATCTTTCCAGCTAAAAGTTGCAAACTATTAGCTGTTCATGTTACATCTAAATCTATGTGACTAAACTATGAGCCACATCTACCACCAAGAAGTCAATACCGTAGAGGCCTTAATCAAGCACTAATTTGTTTAGCCTCAATTCCCCATCTGCAGTGAAAAAATGCTGACCCACCTCAATGGATTGGTGTAAACAATTGTTGGGAGAATGAATGTGACATTCCTTGTATAAATGCTAGGTATCTATCAATCATCATTGAACAGAGATAGCCAATGCAGTGCCTTACAGATCTATTGTGACTAGAAATCCCACCATCCCTAATATGGAGTGTGATTCTAACTACTGGGGCTGATGGTAGGCTGGAGTCTGATAAGATTTTTGGAAAGCCTATGTTGTCTTGTTGGGATTTTCTCCCATTACTGCATGTAAAAGGTAAAGGTAAAGGACCCCTGACCGTAAAGTCCGGTCGCGAACGACTCTGGGGTTGCGGCGCTCATCTCGCTTTACTGGCCAAGGGAGCAAGGTTTGTCCGCAGACAGTTTTTACGGGTCATGTGACCAGCATGACTAAGCCGTTTCTGGCGAAACCAGAGCTACGCATGGAAACGCTGTTTACCTTCCCGCCAGAGCAGTACCTATTTATCTACTTGCACTCTGATGTGCTTTCAAACTGCTAGGTTGGCAGGAGCTGGGACCAAACAATGGGAGCTCACCACGTCTCAGGGATTCGAACCTCCGACCTTCCAATCGGCAAGCCCTAGGCTCAGTGGTTTACACCACAGCACCACCCGCATCCCTGCATGTAACATGAATATAAATTTGTGGTTGAGGCTTGATCTGCACCCATTCATCCCAAACAGGTGATAAAACTCCCCTCAATTGCACCAGGAGAAGGATCTAGGTGTATTAGCAAATGAAAAACAGAGCACAAACTAGGAGTGTAATACGGCTGCTTAAAAAGTGAATGCAGTCTTAGGCCACAATCACAGAACCATGGCATCTGAATGACAGGAAATAATAAGCCCTAGCCATGTATTGCCCATATGTAGGGGATTGTGAGGTTAATTCTGGAGTAAACTGGTACTTTTGGTTCCACTCCAACATCACATCTCCTTCCTTATGTCCTTCCATGTGTCACTTCTCCTTCTGTGTGTTTGTCAGCAAAGAAACCCCATCCCGTGCATGTGGGGTCTCCACGCATTCTTGACGTAGGACAGGGGTCAATTCATCTACTGTTTAATTTCTCTGCTTTTATAAATCCCTCTCCCATGTTCCTCCTCTTCTAAATATTGAATGTTGTAAACATGTCTAGTTTAAAATGCTGCTTTCAGAGTTGCTCTTTCATAGCTGTTAAAGCAATGAGACCTGCTAAAAAAGAGATGACGTGGTAATCTGAAGAACCTCTGAAAAATGAATGGTATGCCCATCATCTCCCATTCCACGATTCCTTTCAGCCTGCACTCCCCCAATCTGTAATTATATTTACTTGGTTGTAAGTTCCATTAGTTTTGAGCAATGGTGTCAGTAATTTATGACTGCATCTTTATTCACTCAATAACTCACTCCCATTTAACCCAACCCACAGCTCAGTTATGCTAAAGCACTTAAAGTTAAGTACATTATGTTTTATTCACTCCAGTTATCTCCCCACCTTTTGTAAATGGGTTGTGGATTGGGCTGTCAAAGAGGCTGTAATCTATAACCAATTTGTTCTTAAATCAGCCTGATATACTACTGCCAGTTGTACTGGGACTACTGCGAATTGTGGACTACAGTTTGTTGATAGTGGTGTTATGTATGCAGGGCTGAAAATTTGCCTGCTACCATTAGTACAGGAATGGGCAACTTATGGTCTTTCAAATGATGTTGGATTGCAATTCCCATCATCTCTGACCTCCAGCTACAATGTCTGGGCATCAGCAAAATCTCTGTGGTCTTGCAGATTTGGAGCACACAAGGGTGTTCAGAATCAAAGGGGAAAGGATGCCTTGGAGAGACATAGGGTACTTTTCACAAAACAACGTGCCTTTAGAACACACATGGAACCTTGAGTACAGTTTTAACACTCCTGTGCTGAGGGTAGACGATGAGTTTTTAGCCTTGCCTAGACTCCAGATAAAAACACCCAATCTGACTCCACTCTAGGAAGTGAGGAGAGGGCAGGACAGAGCACCCTGCACAGGACAGCAAAGGAAAGTGGCTGTCATGCTACAAAACAGAATCACTGTCTCCCATGTCTCTTCCTAACCAACTCTGCATGTGTGAATTGTGTGCTTCTTTCTTCTTCTTTCTTCTTTGGGGATCACTCCTAGCTGAGTAAGATTATCTTCCATAAACACGGTTTTAACAGTGAGTCCGTAAGTGACCGTGGTGGACAATTCTGGATCCACACGTTCTTCCACAGTGGGGACATAGTTCCAGGTAGGTAGCCGTGTTGGTCTGCCATAGTCAAAACAAAATAAAAAACATTTTTTTTCCCTTCCAGTAGCACCTTAGAGACCAACTAAGTTTGTTCTTGGTATGAGCTTCCATGTGCATGCACACTTCTTCAGTGGGGACATAGGTTTCCGGGCAGGAGTTGATCACAGTGAGGGTTTGCCAAGTGTGCCTTCCTCTTAGCACATTTCTCCCTTTCGTCCTGAGTTGAAGCATCTTCAAAGCCCAAGACACCTTTGGTAAAGGCTGTTCTCCAATTGGAGCACTCACAGGCCAGTTTTCCCAGTTGTCAGTGTTTATACTACATTTTAAAAGATTTTAAAAGATTTGCCTCTTTTGTTGACCACCAGCATTATGCTTTCCATTTTAAAGTTTCGAATAGAGTAGTTGCTTTGGAAGACGATAATCAGGCACCCACACAACATGACCAGTCCAATGAAGTTGATGTGGAAGAATCATTTCTTCAACACTGGTGATCTTTGCTTCTTCCAGTACACTATCAAAACAAGTTCAATACCTTGCTACACAAATACAGTTATCACAATACAAAAAGCGTAATAGGCTGAATGATAATAACTGGAAATTTTTTTGACCGATTATTTCCTATCATAAAAGTATGGCACAATGATGTTGATGTTGAAGAATCACCGCTTCAACACTGGTGATCTTTGCTTCTTCCAGTACACTGGCATTAGTTCACCTGTCTTCCCAAGTGACATCTAAATAATTTTGGAGACACCATTGATGGAATCTTTCAAGAAGCTGGAGACGGCATTTATAAGTGGTCCGTGTTTCACAAACATACAGTAAGGTTGGGAGTACAATAGCTTTGTAAACAAGCATTTGGGTTTCCCTGTGAATGTCCTACTGTCACTGCAATCTCTTCTTCTTCCACTTGTGGGTGGAGAGGGGGAGGCTTGAGCACATGATTCAGCACTTGAACAGAAATAAGGCCCAGTACATTCAGCAGCCCTTACTTCAAAACACATCAGACCAGGCTGTAAACGATGTTCCTAACATGAATTCCATTAACATTTATAGGACACTCAATGGGTTCAAAATTAAGAGCATCCTTATACTGAAGTGTGTTTCACTGGAATCAGTGTGACTTCTCAGCCAATGCATAATGTATCAACATTCATTGAATTTGCCACATATTCCAGAAAGATGATGTGTGATCATTTGATGCTAAGGAAGCATGGAATTTTAGGAAGCTGTTCTGCTTGCCAATATAAACCAAGCAATTATCACAATTCAGTTGAATTTAATTAAGTTCAGAGTTGTATTCTACCTCTTTCAAAACTGTGTAAATCACATGGCTACAATCTTTAGCAGGATAAACTGTAATGTCAATATTTTCCTTGCATAGTTAATTTTCCCATTGACATAACATCTCCTGTCCCGAATAATTGTGGTGTAGTGGAGTCCACTTAAGAGCAGTGGACTCATAATCTGGTGAACCGGGTTCGTGTCTCCGCTCCTCCACATGCAGCCGCTGGGTGACCTTGGGCTAGTCACACTTCTCTGAAGTTTCTCAGCCTCACTCACCTCACAGAGTGTTTGTTGTGGGGGAGGAAGGGAAATGAGATTGTTAGCCGCTTTGAGACTCCTTAAGGGGAGTCAAAGGTGGGATATCAAATCCAAACTCCTCCTCCTCCTCCTCCTCCTCCTCTTCTTCAATAGCATGGCTTCTCAGACCTGCTAAAATCAAGATGACTCAGAAAAGATGTCCCATAAAAGTGAAAAAGGATCCAAATGGAATTCCCCTGATTTCTTTATTGATCTGTTCAGTGCACATACCAATTTCTATTGAAATATATGCTGGAGTTCATAGGATTTTAAAATCACACTCACCTCCATCAAAATCATTTTCATGCCACTTTACTTTCAGCGAAGAACATCTTAGCTATGGAAACTTAGTTTTAATGTATGAAACAAAGCATTTGACACACATGTTAAAACTGTGCTATCTGAACGAGCTAAACAAGAACCTCCTGACCTGCATGCTCAGTCAGACTGACACCACCTCCCGAAATTCTAGCTAACCCAATGCTCTTTTGATGGTTGCAGCTCACTTTATATTTGTGTTCACTGAGAAAGACATGGTAGACGGCGCTGTTTCAGATGATCAAATGTCACCTTACGTAAAGCTTTAAGGCAGAAATGAATTGCGATACAAGGGGTTCAATAGGCTTACTACCAAGTAGGTGAGTATAGGACTAGGACCTTAAGTTACAACCATTTTAAAAGGATGAGCGAATGACAGTCAGGTATATTTTCTGGAGTATCTTAATGACTTCTGGAAGGCTTGAATGACAGACACTTAAAAAATTCCTGTTGTGAGCCTTCTCCAAAATTTGAAAGCAATACCATATTTTGTATCATTACTGTCTTTGCGTCGTGGGATCCATCTAACTATTGTACTGACTTGAGACCCTTTCCAATTAAAGTAGTTCTCCAGCTGTTACATATGACTGTTTATATATATTTCCTCATATCCACTGTCATTTGACCAGCAAACTTTTGATGTTCTCAGAATAGTGTAGTGTAGAGCTCAAGATACATCACTGTGAAGCTGAGCTGTACATAAAGTGTCCCTTGAGATTTTCCACCCTATTTACAGGCATTACCAGATCTACAAATTTTGCCCTTGGGGGCAGAAGTGGATGTGTAGTAAACTAGGCAAAAATGTTTTTTTTACAAATTAAAATGAAAGCAATGAAAAATCTATGCAAGCAAGCTTCTAATTAAAGTATTAGATGATTCATTAGTTATTGAAATAATGGATGCTTTGTTAAAACTATTTGCTAATTTCTGTTCTTAATTTTGGTAATTGTAAATAATGATTATATTTACTAAGAGATGTTATAATTTACAGAGGTTGGAATATATTCATTTTGCATTCTGATAAATTTATAAATAACCATGAATGCAGTTTTCCTGTCTACTGAATCGGTTTGGTATTCATGGTTATTATTTAATTTATCATAATAAACCATATACTAAATATGGTGTCAATACTTTATTAAGTTAAATACTATATGTTATCTACTGGCAACACTGGACAGTGGATGCAGAAGGAATAATCAAATCATAGAATTGTAGAGTTGGAAGGGATCCCAAGGGCCATTTAGTCCAACCCCCTGTAATGCAGGAATTTCAACTAAGGTATCCATGACAGGTGGCCATTCAATCTCTGCTTAAAAACTTCCAAAGAAAGAGAGTCCACTACCTTCTGAGGCAGTCCATTCCCCTGTCAAACAGTGCTTACTGGCAGAAAGTTCTTCCTAATCTTTAGTAGGAATCTCCTTTCTTGTAACATGAATCCATTGGTTTGGGTCCTAGCCTCCAGAGCAGGAGAAAAGAAAGCTTGCTTCATCTTCCCTGTGTGACAGCCCTTTAGATATTTGAAGATGGATACCATATCTCCTTTCAGTCTCCTCTTTCCCAGGCTTAACATACCCAATTCCCTAAATCATTCCTCATAATCCTAGAACAGGATGAAGTACTCCAGGCATGGTCTGACTAAGGCAGAACAGAGTGGTACTATTGCTTCCTTTGATTGGGACACTTTACTTCTATTGATGCAACCTATAAGAACATTAGCTTTTTTATTTTTATTTTTGCTGCTGCACCACACTGTTGACTCACGTTAAGCTGGTGGTCTACTAAGACTAAATTCTTTTCACACATATTACTGGCAAGCCAGGTATCATCCATCTTATATTTGTGCAGCTTGTTCTTCCTGCTTAAGTATTGTTGTTGTTTAGTCGTTTAGTCGTGTCCACTCTTCATGACCCCATGGACCAGAGCACGCCAGGCACTCCTGTCTTCCACTGCCTCCTGCAGTTTGGTCAGAATCATGTTGGTAGCTTCAAGAACACTGTCCAACCATCTTGTCCTCTGTCGTCCCCTTCTCCTTGTGCCCTCCATCTTTCCCAGCATTAGGGTCTTTTCCAGGGAGTCTGCTCTTCTCATGAGGTGGCCAAAGTATTGGAGCCTCAGCTTCAGGATCTGTCCTTCCAGTGAGCACTCATGGCTGATTTCCTTAAGAATGGATAGGTTTGATCTTCTTGCAGTCCATGGGATTCTCAAGAGTCTCCTCCAGCACCATAATTTAAAAGTATGAATTCTTCAGCGATCAGCCTTCTTTATGGTCCAGCTCTCACTTCCATAAATCACTACCAGGAAAACCATAGCTTTAACTATACGAACCTTTGTTGGCAAGGTGATGTCTCTGCTTTTTAAGATGCTGTCTAGGTTTGTCATTGCTTTTCTCCCAAGAAGCAGGCGTCTTTTAATTTCGTGACTGCTGTCACCATCTGCAGTGATCATGGAACCCATGAAAGTAAAATCTCTTACAGCCTCCATTTCTTCCCCTTCTATTTGCCAGGAGGTGATGGGACCAGTGGCCATGATCTTAGTTTTTTTAATGTTGAGCTTCAGACCATATTTTGTGCTCTCCTCTTTCACCCTCATTAAAAGGTTATTTAATTCTTCCTCACTTTCTGCCATCAAGGTTGTGTCATCAGCATATCTGAGGTTGTTGATATTTCTTCCAGCAATCTTAATTCTGGTTTGGGATTCATCCAGTCCAGGATTAAGATTGCTGGAAGAAATATCAACAACCTCAGATATGCTGATGACACAACCTTAAGTATAGAACCTGACATTTTCCCGATTGAAATCCATTTTTTTTTTAGTTTGGGCCCAGCTCTTCAATCTTTTAAGGTCAACATGAGTCCAGATTCAGTCTTCAGCACCATTGACTATACCTTCCAGTTTGGTGTCATCTGCAAATTTGATGAGCATCCCCTCCATACCTTCATCCAAGTCATTTATAAAGATGTTCAATAACAACGGACCCAGGACAGAACCCTGTGGCCACCCAATTTTCACTTTTTTCCAGGATAATGAGGAACTGTTAGTGAGCACTCTTGGGGATCAGGCTGTCGACCTTCTCCCTTCAACTGTCGGCTACTCATGTATATTCCTCCCTTTTTTTACATCTCAGCTGATCTGTAAGCTCCCTGTGCAGCCACACTGGTTTCTTTAGATGTCTCCCACCTTTCCTTCCTGTTGCAATTTTCTGCATTTGTGTCTTCAATATTTCATAGAATCATAGAATCATAGAGTTGGAAGAGACCACAAGGGTCATCCAGTCCAACCCCCTGCCAAGCAGGAAACACCATCAAAGCATCAAAGCATATTTCACCTTTAAGAAACTCCCATCCATCTTGTCTTGGAGTATTTCTGACCATGGGACTTCACCCAGAGGATCATACTAGAACTATGTTATATCCCATGTCCTGGAGAAAATTTGCCCCTCTGGTATGATTCATGGAGAATTTCATGCAACCAGGTCAGGAAAAGCATCTGCATGGATTTCTAAAGAAGTTTCAAGAATTTTAATACGTATATCGCCTTCCTTTGCCACTCATCGTTGTACCTTGCTCTGAATGCTTGCCAAAAACACCTTTCAAGCAATGTGAACTATGTCGCCAACACTGGTAATGTTGAAACTTTATATAAAACAGAGTCAGAGGCTGTGCATTCTAACAATGAAGGTCTAAGCTAGCAGCATATGAAAGCTAGAAAAAGAAGCGTACAGAATCAGATAGAGATCAAGGGAAGCAAGCAACCAATGTAAAATGGCACAATGGAATAAAGCACCCATACACTTTCAATAACTTCTTTTGCTCTCCACAGAGTGTGTCATGAGCACTTGGATTCTAAAGAGGGCTCAGCATGGCAGAGAATGTGTCTGGCAATCATCAGCATATTGGATATCTATATTTTCATCTTTTCTCCCACATCTGACATTTGACTACCCGTACCACAAGGAAAATCATTTCCAAACATTAAGAGTGTGTGACTTTGAAACAGGGCGAGTATAATCACTGGAAGACTATTTTAGTTCAAGCAGATTCTGAAGAGTCCTCGAGTCCGGGAATCTTAAGAGTTGCTGGCATTTTGAAAGCTTTGATAAGAGATTCTTATCTTTCAAATCTTTCTCTTTTTATACGGCGCTTGCAGAACCAGAAAATTGTAGGCCAAAGAGATGGCACCCTGCATTATTTCTAACAGCTACCACAAATGGAGATGACCACCATACTTAGGGTCCTTTCACACATGATTGCTGCAATATGAGGAGTGCATCCCTGGAGCTCCCTGTCACACCACTTAAGTAATTCTTCAAAGCCTAGAATCATGTGGGTCTTTCCACCCAATCATTGTCTGGCATTGAGAAAGTGACACAATTGGCTGTTTGTTTATCTTTTTTCATAAATAGGAAGGTCTTGCATGATTAGCCTTAGTAACAGTCCTCAGCTATTACTAAGGAGGGCTCAGTTGTAACCCTAATTGTCACCTGGATGTGTAGCATTGTGGAGTGATAATTATTTCTGCACAAGCTGTGCCTGTGGAATATTTCGCATGTTGTGCTAATCAGAATGCTTAACCTGAACTGATGAAGCTATATAGCGAAACCTGTGAGTAATCCGGAAGACAGGTCTTCTTCGTCCTTCTCATGTGCCACTTGTGTTGATTTTGGCTGGATGGTGATGTTGCAAGACTCATATAAATATGCTTCATCTACTATTACATCCATGAGATTTTTGCTTTGAACCGTTGAAGAATTCTACTATCTACTCACCATCAACCAGTTGTGAATGTTTTGTTGGCACCAAGATTTTGTTGCTATACCCAACCTGTTGCTGAATGGTTCAGTCACGTGAACATTATACATTCTGTTATATCACGCATATATGGCTTGTTAATCATGTGGCTTTATTGAAAGACTATTAGTTTTTCAGAAGAGGATTCCAGTAAATCTTTTATTATAGTTTCAGCCATTGTGTGGTGGTTTTGGTTGTTTATAGTAATAGAGTGCTGCCAAATGAACTTTCTGTATTAGGACAAGGTCCATCTAATCTAGCGTTTTCATTCAAATAGTCTGGGTATCCTCAAGCAAGTGAAGAATGCAACTGCCTTCCCCTGCTGCTTGTCCCCAAAGTCCAGTACTGAGAGGTATACTGCATTTTGCACTTGTGGCTGAAAGCTGATAAGACATCTCCTCCATGAATCTATCACTGTCCTTTCTAAACCCACTGAAGATTATGGCTATAGCTACATATTGTGGTTCTAAATTGCATAAGTAAACTACCCTGTGATCCTCAGAAGAAGGACAGAATGTATATTTAATAAATAAAGTAAGTTGACGCATTGTGTCCAAAAGTACTCTTTTCAGTGGTGGCATAGGCTGGGGTCAGGTTTTCCTCTTCTGGCTTGAATATATGATCTACAAAAATGTATCACTGCATAGCAACACTGACTTCAACTTTCCTTGTTTTGTCTCAAGCATAACACTTGTATTTTTTTATAGCACTTAAGAGTGTTTTGCATTTTGCATACATACAAGATCTCAGTCAATAAGGACAGCTCAGTATTATTATGCCCATATTGCAGATTGGGTGGATAAAGTGACTTAAACTAAACACTAGTAACTCCATTAAGGCTATCGACTGACTTAATGGCAAAAGTGGGACTTGAATCCGCAACATACTAATTTATAACAGTTCCTTAACTTGTACCATGATAGCTACATTCTATATTTGTGGGTTTCAAAATGTATCTAAAATGGAAAACAAAAGCACTATTTAAGCAAGCTCTGTGCACCCAGGATCTATCCAGTTAGAATGAACAATCACCCATTAAGAAGGAGCAGCTGGGGAAATGAAGATTTATAGAAAGAGATTCAGCAGTGGTTTCAAATAAGAGAAAAGGTAGGAAGACAACCATTGATAATGTATCTGAAGTTTCCTCTCTGGTACACTTATTGCCTTAATTTAAAAATGAGTTTAGTGCTAATGAAGTTTGGAAGGAAAACAAGTTCCAGATAACAGAGACGAGATTGGTCCTCAAGGGGTAAAAGGCCTGAAGACCACACAGGATCCAGCCCTCTGCCGAAGCAAAGAATTAGATTTTGTGTGTAGCTTTTGACTGCAAGGTGTGCTAAAAAAACAGCCTTCCCAGCTATTCTGCCTTGTGCTTGTTAAATACTAAAGGAAGTGACAATTCTATACACGTTTGGGTTGCATATGTGTGTGTTTCTATTTCTACCAGCAAAACAAAATAAAACCAAAACTACGTTCAACTAGAATCACAACGATAGATTATAAGAATATACTTGCCCTACGTGGCTGTAGAAACATACCCTCCAACTTTTCTCTGATGAAAATAGGGATGTCTTAAGGAAAAGCGAGATATTCTGGGATCAAATCAGAAATTGTAACAGCTTCTGTCAATCTAGGATTGTCCCTGGGGAGTAGGGACACTAGGAGGGTCTGTGCCATTTCTCATGTTCTCATGTTGCCATTTCTCATGTATGTCCAGTGTTGTTGTTTTTTCTGCCAAATGGAAAAAAATTTACCTGGCACCCATTTCAAAACAGGCGACCAAACGAAGTCCAAAGCAAGGCCAATAGCAAAACCTGATAAAAGGGGTGGGAGGGCAGGAGAATCATGGTGCGAGGCAAAAGGGAACGAAACGGCGTCACGCCGGGGTTTAAATAATCTTGGCCACGTCCCTGAGCCTCCTGATTGGGTGCTTGGGCTGTGACATGGCCAGAACATCTCGCCATGACGCAGGACTTTGTCCCTCCCATGCCAAGGTGGGAGGAAACACTCCCAGGAGGCCAGAGCACAACATGCCCCCGCTGTGAGGCAGAAGTGACTTCTTCTTAGGCTTTTAATGTCCTCCGTTTAGGAAATCTAGGAAGTGTGGACATACCAGTCTATGTGCATAGGATTCTCTTGGCAGCTTTCAATGTGTGGGCCTCCTTTGCAGCATCAATGTGTGATGGGGGCTTAAGTTTTCTTAACTGCAATGTGAGAGATGCGCACTGCAATTCTGAACATATTTACTTCAAAGCAAGTCCTACTGTATTCAGAGGGAATTACTCCCGAGTTAAGTGTGCATAAAATCTGCCGTATTCCTAAAACAGAAGCTCATTTCTCTGACTGCCCTTGCTTGTAGCTTAAAATGTTTGACTTTGGTTAGATAATGTTCATATTAGCCAACAGTCTTGAGACATTTGCTGCCATTCCTGCTTTATTGAATTGTTTCTTAATTTGTTTAATTGAATTTTAATGTGCTTTTTATTCGTGTAAGATTCACTGTTGCTGGGTTTTAAAAATAGTCTTTAAACACCACCACGAGTGCTTCTTAGCAGGAAAAAAAAGCAGTTAATGTGGTTTAAATTAAAGGGTGCAATAAAACTAAAATTAAGTACTTTTTAGTTCCATTGGTTCCAGTGGGAGAGTTGTAACATGTGCTTCACACTCTCATTGAAATCGATAGAACTTTAAGGTGCTTATTTGTCCCAAAATAAATAACATACTTGAAGGTTTTTCTGAAGCACAAAGGGGAAGCAAACTCCATTGACTGGTGGCTAGGGTGATGTGATCTTCCTCTTGCCGTTTGTTCTTGATTTGAAAGCATTGCAAATATTGGCCAGCTAAGTGGTCCCTGAGTCAGAATATTGTTCTTCAATCCTGTAGCCACAGGGCAATTTGTAGCATCCATCATATAGACAAACACACTCCTCTTTGAATCATGGACACTTAGCGAATACAGCTTTGGTCCTAAGTTAACAAAATGAAGTTGTGTTAACCTGAGAGAAAGAACATTTAGCACATTTCCTTTTAAATCAAATTATTATTATTATTTTTTAATCATTTGCAATTTTGGTCTCAATTTTTGCATGAGAGCACCATAACTGACCTTTCACAAATGCCAGCAATAATATTTAATATTAATATGCTCCACAGCCATTTTTCAACACTCTAATATTGTTTAATATAAAAAATAATCGTGATATTTGTACTCAAAATGTCACTGCATACTGCATGAACAGTGATCATGCTGATTTTGTTCTCATCTTAACTTGGGCATCCAATGTATTATAATACCAGATGGCTTAAGAAAAGGAGATGGTAAAGAAAACATAATTTTCCTTGCAAATTCAAGGAGGGAGATTGGAATTTTTGTTATTATGACTATACCAGGTGAAAAAGATCTGGCATTGTAGAAATGCTGAAGAGAAAGTTGTAGGAGGATGACTACAAGGAATCATAATTTGTACCTCAAAGGGGGGGGGAGCACATGTGTGGACATAAGAGACATATAATTTCAATATTCACTCAGAATAATAGGTCAGCTGAAGGCAGGAAGTCTATTGATTTTTCCATGTCACAAAGAAGTGAGGGGCTATACAAAATAATTGTTTACTGGGAGGGGGGAAGGTATTTCAAAAATTGCAAGCCAATGGGCCAGGCAAAAGTCCAAAAGTATACCTCCTTGAGATTGATGCTCTAATCCCTCCCCTAATAGTCTTCCTACAGAAGGCTGTCTGGTCTCCATTTTGCTGACTTCTTCTATTCTCCTAAACCTTTAAAGGTCATGGGTTAAGTCCTTATAGTACATTTGGTCATTCTAATCCAGGTATTTGATTGGTGTTCTTTGGTTCTCTGCTGCATAATATTTTTGTTGTGTTGATTTTGTATTTGCATTCTTAGGCTGGCTGCCTCCTACATGTTTTTTTCTTTAAACAGTATGGCTTTATTTTTACATTTATATTGTCTTTTTATTTGTATGTTTATTTAATGAGATTTCTTGTGAATTTATTTTGTGAGATGCCTCATAAATATAATCAATACCAGGAGTAAGTAAGTAAGAAAGAAAGTAAGTAAGTAAGTAAATAAATAAATAAATAAATAAATAAATAAATAAATGTAGAAATTGTGATTTTTCTTCTCATTTCTCCTCCATCCCTACATGTGTGAGGGTGTTTCTGTTCAATACAGTCAGCAAGGAGCTGATGTTGTGGCTTTCTACCACTCTCTGGTTTCTACTTAACATCACTCATGTTTGATGATTACTTAGTCTGTCATCTTTTGAGAAGGGGGGGGGGGAAACTTCTCAGATTGATTGAGCCAACCCTTTTTCCTATTCACTGACCTGGGAAAAATAAAAATAAACCACAATATGAAACCTAGAGCGCTTTCTCTCTCCCCCCCCCTCCAACTCATCACCCCACCCTAGCTATAGATTCTCCGAGAGAACTTAACAAATTAGTAAGGCATAACCTTCCTCTTTGGGGGATATGTTAGCTTCCTTTAATCAAACTGTGCTTTTCTAACTTGACAGATTTAAACAAAAACTTCTAATACTTTTGGCACAAGCTGAAGCTAAAGTATATTTGGTCTTTTATTCCCTGCCATATCCCTAGGCTTCTTCTTAAGAATGATATTACATTGACTTTCCCATTTCTGTTCCTTTTTTTCATTAGCTCCTACAGTATAGCTGTTTCCTGGGACTATGGTCGCTTTCGGGGTGCCTGTTTACTGAGCATTCATTCTAATTTGTTTGCACGAAGTTTCTGCTGGTGTGTGTGTGTGTGTGTGTGTGTGTGTGTGTGTGTGTGTGTGTTAAGACAACACCAGCTATTCATCGATCACTTATTCTGATTTGTTTGTGGGGAGATTATCTGACATTGTGTCAAGGCAGACTCTCAATTTCTAGTGTGCATTCCTTTGTGCAAAAAGTCCCATTTTAGAGAGAATGAAGTTTTCTTGCACAAGACCATCAAATCAACTTAATTGAACTACCTGAATTTGTTCTTATGTGATTGAATCACACCCCAAAATAGCAACACTATGGAAGCACCAGTTTTCAGATTCTACCTACTTTACCCTTTTACTACTTAACAGTAGAATGGATTCCTCCTCATCTTAATTTATCATTATTTACTGTCAGAATTCCTTCTAATAGCAAAGTCAGATGTCTGAGTGACCAGTGGTTCCATGTAGATGTTAAATGGCTGCAACTATCCATATGGAACAACTACTCATTGTTTCTTTTACTACCTCTAATATAACAATGAAAAGAGCAACATACTATAAAAAGTCAAGTTTGCTTCTCATGAAACTTAATATATGGTTGTTTATCAGTAATATTCAGAAACAGCATGAGGCACTATCTTTAGTGATCCCCCAAAATGTCAACAAGTATGAGAGAGAGAAGGAGGGAGGAGAAAATTTACTATTAACTCTAATGTATTGGTGTGGAGGAATCTACTGGAGAAGTAAGTTGGGGTTGCTAATTAAAACTTTATTCCACACAGAAGTTTAAAAGTGGAATTTGCCATTCAGCCTTTCATGTTATTTCCTGACAGTTGGCAGATAACTTCAGAGGCTAGGTTGCACTGTCAAAATAATTTATATATATTAAATGTCAACACAACTCAGGAGGAAGATAAAAATTTGCTTCCAGTGTGACATTTATATGCCGGCTCTTGATTCAGATATGCAGAGGTAGCGAGACATGTTAGCTAAAAGTAGTCACACTGCACATTTCTAAACATGATGTCCCATTTATGTTCAAAATGATGTGGACCTGAATCAATTAGGAGAAACAAGTGAGTTCCGAGAAGTATTTTTTAAAGAGCTGGTGGAGTTGCTTAGTAACCTGATGCTGTATTTCATTTCCCAAAAGGGCTGTAAAGCTGTCAGCACTAGTAATGGAGGAGCTCCTAGCAATGAATCAATTCTCATGTGTTTTGTCAAAGAACATGGGCAATATCAAATTACAGAGCTCACTTTCAGGCGTTGCACAGATGCACCGAGTAATGTATGCAACAGGACAATGAGCTTGTGCTCTTTGCCACTGAGTGCTATGTTTGTATCCTAGGGTAGGTTACATTTAGTTGCCACACATCCAAAGATTTCCCGAGCAACATTTCCCACAGAAGTGAATTCCACCCATTTCTCAGAGTGGTGTTAGTCGAAATCTCCTTTGTTCTGTATTGACAGAAATCTACCATAGTAAACCATGCAAACAAGCTTTTCATGTCTGATGCCTCTGGCGGGTCCCTAAAATAATCCCATATTTCTGACACATAGCTGTGTTGTTGTTACAACATTGGACAAGCATTTATTTATTATTCATAAATTAAATCTTGGACTTGCGATGAAGTAATGACAGAGTTGGATTTACGTGATCACTTTTTCTGTCTTAAGAGTGAGCTGTAAATAGTACGGGAAACAGCCCTACTAGAAAAGCTAACCAGTAAGCTGAAACTGACAAAGGGACAAACAGAAGAAGACACCTTCACCCTGGTATGGTTCCCCTTCATCACACACTCCTTCCCCCTTTTCTTCTTAATGTCTCAACAAATGAAACTGATCTGCAAAAATGTTACATGGAAAAAATACGAGAGAGACATTGCACACACCTTTGTAAATCAAGAAAATCTTTTTTTAATTTTTTTTTTTTAAAAAAAGAGTGAGCTGTGAGACGGGGATCCATGAGTATGTTTGCAAGCAGTTCCGATACCTTCATGTCAGACATCACATTGTGATGGCATTGGTAAAATCATATGGGGTCATCACAGCAGATTGGATTAAACATCAATGAGGGCAAAAGAGTCAGAGACAAAAAGGGAAACTGTGCCAGGAAGAACAGCATAGAAGGGACATAAATATATTTGCAATGAGACTACAATATCAAAAAATATCTAGATAGCAGGCAACACCTGCAACCTTTATACCAGGCAGGCAATTGACCAGTGATCTGCATGTTCATCACATCCATCAAATCTAAGTTCCTAATTTATCACACCACCCACTACCAGGATCCCTCCAGTCCCCAGATACATATCCTCATCATGCCCCTCTTCCTCAGACTGTCAACCTCCTTTCCCCAAACCCTCCTTCTCCATTACAGCAGAGGAGCTATCAATCTGGGAGAGGGACATAGCTACAAGTTCCCCAACAGCTTCATTTGCTTCTTCCAGATTTCCCAAGTCTACCACTTCGGCCTCCAGGGAACAAACTTTTCCCCAGAGAGTTAGGAGCTCCTTGCACTGAGGACACACCTGCCTGACCAGTAAGGAAACCACTTCTAGCTTTCTACCTGTTCTTTGCAATATTCGAGGAGAAGAGCAGGGTGGTTTACCATGCCCCCCATGCCCTATCTGCCCAACTCACTCAGCTGTTTAATTTGACTTGACACTTTGTGTCAGGGGCTGGCCGGTTTCCGAAGCAGTGTCTGAGGACACAGCTGGCCAAGACAGGGCACAGCTGACGCCCGAAGAGGTATTGAGGGAGTGGGATCAGGAAATGGAACAGCCCCTGTTAACACCAGAAGCGGTAATGAAGCAATGGGAGGAACTCCCAACCGGGGCTCCAGTACAGCCAATGGGAGAGGATCAGGAAATGGAGAGCAGAGAGGTGGTGAGGGCAGAAGATCCTGCCAGAGCCTCTGACACCACCAGCATGGAGGATGAAAGTGAAAGGGAAGGGGGAAGCGCCACCCCTCTTAGGTCCAGAGCACGGAAGAGGAAAGAGGGGAGGCGGAGACTGGGCTTCCCGAAGCTTTTATGCTGGGGGCGGAGCCGCAAACCGGTACTTCGGGGATCTGACTCAGAAGGGTCAGATGCAGAATCGTAATGTTTGTCTCGATTGATGTTGTAAATAAAGTAATTAGTTTAGAAGACAACGTTTGTGGATGCTTGTTCTTGAGGAGGATACACATCCCTCTCACACTTTGTCAGCAGGGGCTCATAAGACTAGCTCCCATCCACGAGTTCCTCTAAATTTATATGCCTGGCTAGTTCATCCCAGCTTTTACAGTCAATTGGGTCAAGGAGTGTGCTTCTCAAATTGCTGGGAGTAGGGAATTGAAAAGAGGAATTAAATCACATCTGTTAAGCCCCTAGGGGGTGTGGAATTAACAATGGATGTTGATAAATTGGGGTTTAATAAACAATGTCTAGTGAGTCAACTGTAGGGTTGCCATATTTCAAGAAGTGAAAATCCGGACACAAAACTTGTAAAGCTTTTTTTGTGTGTGTGCCAAAGTTGTTGCCATGGGTTGCCATATGGCTGGATTTTCCCTGGCGTTTCCCTGTTTTCTGCCCGGACACTGTTTCCCAGCTATGTCCGGGAAATTCCAGACATATGGCAACCCTTGCTGGGAATTAAGTCCTTGGGGGAAGAGGCTTCCATCCTGAGAGTCATATTTAAAAACTTTCAGTAATAACAGTAATAAATAGCTATATAAATTTTACTTGATTTCCCCCCTGACTACATCATTACCTTTAAAAGTACAATTTTCCATCTAATTTTATGCTGTGCCTTGCACTCTAGCTTTGATAAACCAGACCAGGTCATTTTTAAGCTGATTTAAACTTATCTGAAAACCAAAACTTTAAGCTGACTCTCCACCTCCTGATCAAACCACCTAGCCTTTTTAATTAAGAAAAACTGAAGACTACCCTAAGCTATTTTTAAAGGCAAATCTATCTTTTTAAAAATCTGAGATGACTCTCCCACTGGTTAGATCTGTATTATATAAACTACACGTTTGTGAGGTTTTCCTTCTTATCCTTTCTACCAAAAACAGAGTTTAGTGTAATTTACTGTGGTATTTCTAGCTTACTGTAGCTTCCTTGCTAGGGTTTGACTGAAAACTGAATTTTTACAGGCTTTCTACTCCTAGAATTTAGCTATCTAGCTTTATGCTATCATGGGGTTTGGCTTTTAGCACAGAGTGACCTTAGTCCAGTGTCAGCTAATTAGTGTGAGCCGTCACTTAATTATTAAATAAATAGCTGTCCCTTTCATCACTTGGCTGTTTAATTTGCTGTGATGTGTTTGTTTGTTTTTCAGCTGAGAGCAGAGACACTTTGTTAGAGACACTTAGTTAGCTGGTCCCCCTAATGTTGATGTTCTATATCTCTCATCATCTCTGACCATTGGCTGAGGATTATGGGAAGTAGAGTCCAACATTGTCTAGAAGGCCACAGGTTCCTCGCCATTTCCCTAGGGACATCTATGGGCATGTCAAAAGCTGGCAGTGGAATCAGTTGTAGGGTCCCCATAGGACACTTATCTGCTGACCATGTATGCCTACCTTTGATAACAACCTGCTTTATAGTCTGCTGTTGTGTGCTCTATATTGTAATTGCCATTGCTCAGTTTTTACCTGAAGCTACATTCAAAGCGAATTTGAGAGTTCCTTTTCAAGGGAAACATTTGAGGAATTTGAAAAGAAGGCTCAGGACTGGTAACAATTTTCAAGAGAGTTCCATTAATCACCTAGATTTCCAAAGTAATCACCATATTTTGTTTAAAGCAAAATCTGAAGCAGCTTTGAGGGATCTGGGAAGCCAAATGGACTTATGATGTGAACTAGAAAGAAAGAAAGAAAGAAAGAAAGAAAGAAAGAAAGAAAGAAAGAAAGAAAGAAAGAAAGAAAGAGAAATTCAGGTGGCTTGTGCACACCCTTAATTCCCCTAAAAATTATTTTCCAAGCAATATAAATGACCTACTTCTTCCCAAGTGTCAGGGCTCAGCTCTGTTGTGCTAATTATCTTTAGGTTTGTCTTCATATGGGTTTTGGTGCCATGAACCATTCCTTACTCCTTGATCTTCGCTACAAACACAGCTGTTCTGGCACTCTTCAATAGTTTTGTACTTATTTGTCTAAACACTGGTGTTCCTTTTGGCAGTGTTACTTCACTTCATCTTTCCCTCTTTCCTTTGGTTCCCTCCCCTCCTCCTCCTCCTCCCTGCCTGGTTCTGATCTCGCTTTCCTTCTATTTTTTCCTTTATGGTTTTTCCCTGGGAGCTGTTATCAAGGCTCACAGCTTCCACAGATTCTATGCTGATGATCCTCAGATGTATTTCCCTGATCTCTTGTCCTCTGTTCAGATTTGTATGTCTAACAGTCTGTCTAAAAATTTCCTCTGGATGTCTGAGGCATCTTAAACTTAATATGTCAAAAAATCGAATTTCTTATTTCCCCCCTAAACCTACTCTTTCCCCACATTTTGGTCTCCATTGGCAACACTATTATCTTTCCTGTCACTCAGACACATAGCCTCAGAGTCAGTTCTCCCCCCCTCCCCGCATTCTTCACTTTTCTTTGCTTCTGAGATTCAGTCTGTTGCTAAGCTTTGTAGGGCTTTTAATGCTCACTTTCCTTTCTGCTGCCCAAAATCTAAACTGCCTTCTCATATTGTCTATTTGATTACGGAAATCTACTTTAAAAACCTCCTTGATCGTCTCTCGATTTCCAATGTTCATTAGACTTCCTACATTTGAACTTTTACAGAGCCAAAAGGGGATGCATATTTCCCAATAAGTATCTGTTAACTGAAAGGGCATGCATTTTCTCTATTTTTTTGAAATAATTTTTATTTGATTTTACAAATATAAACTTATAACAATACAACCACACACATCAACAGTTAACAGATCCCTTCAAATCTCTGGACTTCCCACCTTCTCCTCTTTATTAAACCTTTTCTACTGCATCTTTTTCAATAATCCGCATTTTATGTAACTCCAATATATCCCTATTGCTTGCTACATTACAAATGTTACTGCAATCCTGCTAGTGTTTTCATCTGCTTACAGTGGTCTCCAAGGTAAGTTATAATTTTTCCTCATTCTTTGTTAAAGTTTTGGTCTTCTTGGTTCCTGACCTTTCTAGTCAGTTTTACCATTTCAGCATAGTCTATCAGTTTAATTTGTCATTGTCTCTGGTAGGGAATTTCTCTTCTTTCCATCTCTGGGCTAGTAGCATCCATGCGGCCGTCGTCGCATGCATAAAAAGTCTTTTCTGCTCCCTTGGAATATTGGCACCTACAATTCCTAATAAAAAAGCCTCTGGGTCTTTTAATATAAAAGTTAATTTAAACATTTTTATATACCATATTTCCCAGAATGCTTTTATTACCTTACAAGTCCAATATTTTAAAGGCTAGTGATAAGAAGAACTTTGCTTGATCAGACCAAAGGCCCAACTAATCCGGCATCCTTTGGGAAGTCTCAAGAACAACACTATCCCAAGCAGTCATTCCCAGAAACTGGTATTTAGAAACCTACTGCCTGTGACACTGGAGGAAGCCCATAGCCATCATGGCTAGTAGCCACATCTAGCCTTATCGATGTGCATAAACCAATTCTAAAGTAGTCCAAGTTGGGGGCCATCACTACATCTTGTGCTAATGAATTCTGTTGTGTGCATGAAACTGGCAAAAATGAAGCACTCTAGTTTTGTGACGTCATGCCACCAAAAACTGATGGGCTACATAGCACTGTATGGCCATTGCATTGTATTCTGGGAAGAATAGATGCCTTTCCCAGAGTATTTAAAGAAATATTCTAGTACGATGGACTTGCGAGCAGGATTTGAGCTATGACCAACAAGAGAAGGAATTAGATTGTGGTTACAACTTGATAGATAGAAGATAGGGCACAGCAGAAGGAGAAAAACAACAACTCATTGGAAAAAGAGGCGGGAAGTCAACAAAAATAAAAGAAAAATGAAATTGTGTTTTGACTGTATATGCTAAAAATGTTGAAACTTAGTAAGATATATCTGAGGTTGGGGGGGTTACCGTATTGGCCTGAATATAAGCCTCACTTTTCCCCCCAAATTCCAACCGTGAAAAGTTAAAGTGCGGCTTAAATTCATGACCTTACCAAAAAATGCATTTTACGATATTGCTGCTGAAACAGACATACGGTAAAACGGAACGGGTGTGAGTGCCTGCGGAATTTTAAGGGAGCGGTTTATATTTGGGTATTGTCTTTTTTCTGTTCCCCCCTTGAATTTTAAAGGTGCAGTTTATATTCGGGTGCAGCTTATCTTCGGGCCAATATGGTACATTTCATTCTGTATATGATCTCCAGTTAGTTAGGATCACATTTCCAGGAAATGTTGTTTTTATTCCCCATGAAGAAGATCTAGGCTTACAGTATATGTTAATTTAAAGAAATTCATACAGCTAATTGCCACTTTTAGTGATATCAACAAAATTAAACATCTGCTATCTAGCATGGTTAAACTTGTAATGTTGAACATAGCTATGTTGGCTGTGAAAGCTTCCCAACTCAGAGGAGTCTGAGATGAGCCTCACAGCCTGAGATATGTGCCACATTTGCATGTTTTATCTATTATACATATGTTATTGTCTTTTCTTGGTTGCTGAAATTTGTTTGCTAGTTTGGTTCCCCCCCCTTTTTTTTCTTTTGCTATAAACTGTTTGGTTGACCAATGAACCAAGGATGGAAAATAAAAATAGCACCTTCAAGCAGCTGGGGAAAAGTGAAAAATGGTGAAGGCTCAGTCAGAAATTTGAGTCAATCAACAGCAATACTTCCATGCCAAAAAATTAAAACCGATTAAAAAAAACATGCACACAATCAATATTTGGAGCAAGGTTGACTCACTTGCTCACGAGGAGATCAACATTGTGAATGCAATTTTACACCACCTGAAACTTGAAATTAAATATTCTGAGTGCCTGGATGTTGCAAGAGTCTCCCAGTGCCTGGATGGAAGGTGCAAATCAGAACCTGAGTTAGATGCTCTAATATATAAGCAACATAAATCTAACCACACACACACACACAAACAATCCACTGTGTATGGATGCTTGTGATGCACAATTGCCTCCAGCTAGCCGCTGGCTAACAGGTAGAGGCACAATCCAAGACGACCCAATTCCTAGAAATGAGATACTTGTCTGGATGAACAATATTTTGCATTAGACATTGCAGCATGGGAAAGATAAAGGAAAAAAAAGACATGAATGGCTACAGCTTTTAAAAACCAGGTATGGCAAAATAATTAAGGAAAAACAGGCACAGTGTGAAGGGAAATACTCTCTTTCTCTCAGCTAGGGATGAATGGAACTCTTCAAATGTCCTTGTCCTATCAAAACATGCTGGATTACTTCAAAATAATTCCCCTAGACTTCCAGCCTCATGAGGAGCCCTCAATTATTATTATTTTCAAATGCTGCTTGAGGCAAAATGTACATCCACTTCCACTCTCAGTTGTGCTTTTTATTGGTCTGGCCTCAAGGCAACCAGCAGTGACAGTCTAGTCAAAGTGAAAACCCTATACCTGCCTACTAAACAGGTCTGTACATCCAAAACATGTCCCTTGCAGGTTGAGGGAGATGGCAGGGTCTTCACGGCAGAGCTTCAAGTAGTATCAGATCAGCAGTTCTTTGCACTCATCCCAAGGACTAACCATCACTCCTCAAAGCAAGGTTTACTGTGTGAGAATCCCACCAATTCTCATCTTGTAAGAAAATTAAGAGTAAGAGTAAAAACATTCCTCCAGGTGTTCTTCAACTACAACTCCTGCCATCCCTGGTCATGCTTGCTAAGGGTGATGAGAGTTGAACTACTACAAGATCTGAAAAGTATTGTGTTAGGTACCTCTCGGATGTGGGTGGCACTGTGGGTTAAACCACAGAGCCTAGGGCTTGCCGATCAGAAGGTTGTCAGTTCGAATCCCCGCAATGGGGTGAGCTCCCATTGCTCGGTCCCTGCTCCTGCCAACCTAGCAGTTCGAAAGCACATCAAAGTGCAAGTAGATAAATAGGTACCGCTCCAGCGGGAAGGTAAACGGTGTTTCCGTGCGCTGCTCTGGTTCGCCAGAAGCGGCTTCGTCATGCTGGCCACATGACCAGGAAGCTGTACGCCAGCTCCCTCGGCCAGTAAAGCGAGATGAGCGCCGCAACCCGAGTCGTCCACGACTGGACCTAATGGTCATGGGTCACTTTACCTTTACCTCTGGTATAGATCAAGGTAACTTCTGATATGTGCACATACATTAGCAGATGAGGTAACAAAATAAACTGGAGTTACTATGAAAAACTTAAAAATGAACAACTATGGAAGGGAATATCTATCACCTGTGGTTTGACAAGTAACACTGTATAGAGAATTTTCATTTTCAAGACTTGGTGGGGGGACAGTTGTGGGGGAACAGACATGTACAATTGGGCACACTGCAATAGGCAAATTAAATCACCATCTCCCTCTAGTACTATGAAATCCCCCTCTTTCCCCAAAAGGATAATTGAGAAAAAGAGGACAAATGGTTTCTCTGCCAAGCATAATCTATTCTTAATCTCAATTTCTTTACAGAAATCTTTTATAGCTGTTTCCATAAGGTAACTGACTCTCCAAAAGGGAGAATGGAACAAACTATTAATTGTAATAATTTTATCTGTATCAGTACAAAAACTGCCAAAATACAATGTATGCCTTTGCAGTTTTGACAACTTTATTCTTACTTTACTGTTTGCCTTACAATCTCTGCTCAAACTATATAGTTAAAAGCAATGTGCCTCAACTGCTTATTCATGTGAAAGATACCCAGAGCTGAATCAGCTAAAAAGATTGGAGTTCTTCCAAGAAAGATAATTCCATAACTGAACACCTAAGCACATATTTACTATGTGCCGTTCATTACTGACCTTTCTAACCCAACTGCCATTTGGCTCCTCCCTTCACTGAACTGCTGCCATTCCAATAGGATATTTTAAGAACAATTGTGTAAAATTATGAGGTCACTGACTTTCCTCTTTTCCCTTTTGTGTTGTTATAAGAGTGCAGACCTACAGCTTTGGACCATCTTGTTCTTTAATGTTTGTGCAGTGTCTAGAAAAATGTTTGAATGGTATCATGGCTGGGGAAACCCAGCCAGATGGGTGGGGTATTTTTTTAATTATTATTATTATTATTATTATTATTATTATTCATCACAATAATAATCACCACATAGTCTAGACTTGGGACTGGAGAACCTAAGTGACTGTATCACAGCACTATACTTCTTGCTAATTTGACATGGACTCAGTGTGATATTTATTTTACATCTATATTCCCTCTCCCTCAAAACAGACAATGAATTGATAGGGTCATGCAGGGGTGATGGTTTAACACAGGTCCTGGGATTTGAAAGTTTGGGGTAGAACTTCAGCTTCTTTTCTTCAGAATCAAACTGATCACAAAGCCCCTCCAGCTTTTTTCAACTCCTCTCTAATATAGATATATTTGTCCCAGTGGTTTAAAAAGATAATGTTAAAATATACTACGACCAAATACACTACTTCCAAAGTTTTTCTTGGTTTATCACCTATTTCTCAATTTTTATTCCATGTCAGAATACATATGCACACATGCATACTTAGTTGAGGCCCGAAGGAGATTATGATTAGATAGAAATACAGACTTCTCTCTCAGAAAAAAAAAATAGATTCAGGAACTCTGATTCCATTAGTTTCTGCAGTTCACACGTTTTCTAAAATCCTAACATATATTCAAAGAAGGGAATCCAGTGGCATAGCATGGGGGGCACAGGGGCAGTTGCCCTTGGCCCAAAATTGTTAGGGGGCCCAAAATTTCAACACCAGGTGTTGCCTCAATACAGCTGTGCACTTCTGTCTCTGGACTCCACTGAAAATGGCTTCTCCATGTGAACCAGGAAGTGACCTCTTCAGACAATGGAATAACTCTTCTTTTCTTATCTCTGCAGCTACAATTTCCTGGGTGACGCAGACGCCATCATGCAGTTGAATGTCCATGCGTACTCCATCCATTTCCTACTCCCCCTCCACACAGCCCCGGGCACTGGCAACCCACCCTGTGCCACAGAGGGAATCTCCTGAGTTTGAAGGCTTCATGGACAAAATAGTGCCACGAACAAAGGATTATCTCAAATATATAAAAATTCTCAATGAGGTAACACAACAGAGTGAGCAGAAGTTGTTCTAGTAATGAAGTGTCTTGGTCTACATATGCATGCAGTTTCCAGTGTGTCTAGATCATGGGGAAGTAAGGAACTTAATGATACCCCAGTGAGTTAGTCAAGTTCTTTGCATATGTAATTATAGCAAAGGGAAATTCAATATACTGGAGATGCAAAAATTCTGCACACTGTATATGTTATTGCATCTAATGCTCGTTATTTTTACTGTGAAATTTTAATGCTGTGGTTAACAAAGTAAGAGTCAGGAGACTGTGGAGTAGGAATAGAGATGTATGAGATTGTGCTGTAAATTAAATGTCTGTCAGCTATATTCACTAAAGGCATGCATACAAGCCCATTAAAGAGGAACAGCCTGTTCAGTATTAACTTTTTTTGTGCAAAGCTGTTGTATGTTACATATAATTTACTGTTACAATATAGAATATATATTTTTATGTGTTGAATACCCACAGCACTGCATTTGCGGTTGCTGTCAGAAGCGAAAGAACCAATATTAAGAATGTAGCAGTCATTTAATCAGCGGGTAATTTATTTCTAATTGTAAGGTACCTGTAAAGGCTCCCTGAAAATCATGGGAATGCAAGCCTCAATCAATGTACCCATTACAGAGTTATGGGATGCTATAACCTATCTTAATTGCTCCTCACGTATTACCATTGACAAACTTACTTTTCTTGTTTTGTTTTATAGCCAAATAGACCATTTAACTATGGTAGCACCATATTTATTAGTGGCTTCCAATCACAATGATTTTACTAAGCACCCAGCAAAGCATAAAAACTGAGCATTGAGAGAGAGAAACTGCAGTCACTGACCTGCTAAATCTCATGAAAGGTCCAAGATCCTGTTGCTGATGTCAGCCAACCAGATCTCTCCGGCAATATATCAAGCACAGCACATCTAGGGAATAGAATGATCTGCGTCATTGCCTGTGCTTAGCATCTGGTACTCTGCTTCTAAAAGCTTAGGTTCCGTTTAATGGTCATTGTCCATTATTGTTGATAGACCTGATCAGCTTGGAGATGAGAGAATGAAATGGAGATATGACGGTCACCTTCAGCCAGTGTTGTAGCGGTTAGATTATCTAGTGGATTAGGACCTGAGAGACCAGAGCTGAGATGCCCACTAAGCCATGAAGTTCATTGGGGGATCTTGGGCCTCTAAACCTAACTGAGCTCACAAGGTTGTTGTTAAGGATAAAATGGGAAGAGGGCAAATCACGTATGGATTCTCGAGCTCCTTAGAAGAAAGTTGAGGTACAAATGTAATAACAAACAAACAAACAAACAAAATAAACAATCTGTAGAAGATGGAGCAAACATCTTCTCTGCTGCCCAAGAGGGCAAGATTAAAACTATTGTGTGGAAATCGCAGGGAAGCAAAATTCAGCTACACATCAGAAGAAACTTCCTAATAGTATGGTCACATCCATAACACATATTTAAAGCATGTGGTTCCCACCAAATAATCCTAGGGAACTGTAGTTTACCCTTACTCTTCCCAGCACCCTTAACAAATTATATTTCCCTGGATTCTTTGTGTGGAAGTGATATGCTCTAAATGGATGGCATAGCTTTGGAATAGACTGTCTTGTGGACTTTCTTTTCCTGGCAGAGGCTGGATAGACATTTGTCGAAGGGTGCTGCAGTTGCATCCTGCATTGGACAGCCTGCATTGAGCAGGTGTTGGACTAGATTATCTAGATTATGAACCTTATTGCTGAGTCATCTGCAGTTCAACAGACCACTCTCCTTCCCAGGCTGAGAGGAAAAATGGTGAAAACAGATTATTGGGATGCACACCATGCCCCTGGGATGCGCGCCAGCCATCCGCCCCCAGTGCCAGAGCATACAGTTTCGCCACTGCTGATAGCTCAGTCAGTAGAGCATGAAACCCTTCATTCCAGGGTCATGGGTTTGAGCCTCACATTGGACAAAAGATTCCTGCATTGCAAGCAGTTGGACTAGCTCTCCAATTTTCTGATTCTATGAAATGCTGTTACATCATCCTTTGGTTGAGTTTCATTATAAGGAAAGAGCTAAATCCAGCGTGTTGAATAATCTACTGAATTAAGAACTGGGCAACATTATATTAGAATGCCCCCCAGATTCTCTCTCTTTATAAGACTCTGATGATGGAAATGGATTCCATTAAGCAATGGATTCATATCGGTGAAAGGGTTTGAGGGCTTCTCAAAAGCCTCATTGTTCTTTCAAACAATGGCCTGGATCCAAAGAACTGCTTCCAAATGTCCAAGAAGCCACTGATGTTTCATGGAGAAGCGCTCTCCATGCCACATTGCAGATTTCCTTTGAAGGGAGGGAAGTTTCTACACAGTTAGTTATCTGATGGAGGGCAATAGAGATTAAATAGCCACAAATTGTCCAACACACGATGTCCAAGCCGAAAGGAGCTTTATGGATCTCAGCCTAAATGGGTTTTGGATCTCTGGTCAAAGTGGGTGACAAAACTGTTGATGTAAGTACACCATCTACCCCATCCCATGAAACAGGTGTAGGAAACAAGGTCCTTCAGATTCCTTAGAATACACAGGCCCTTTTGCTATACCACCTTTCATATTCAAGGGCATGTCAGAGCGGTTTAAAATAGAACAGAGTACTCAAATGTTAACATCCCCCATCTGGGAGAGTCTTGAACTTGCCTTGAAATTAAGTGGAGAGATCATCTGAAGTGGGCACACATATTGGTTCAGTTATAATTGAAACCGATGCTAAGACCAAAGGGAATTTATCTTAATTCAGCTTTTGAATACCGTAACAAACTGCATTTTGAAATATTAGTGTCAGCAGTTACCCTCTAACCAGTTTTACTTCCTCTCCTTCGAGTTATCTTTAATTATTTGATATACAGATTGAAACTGATTACTTATTCCCAGTAATCCATTTAATTTGTTAGGGCTGTCTAGATGTGTTTGCTAGTAACTCAGTTGAAATAGAAACTATGTGGTTGATCTTCAAGAAATGTTATTTCAATTCAAGGATTACTGCCTGTGTGCATTGCATAGAGTGTTCCCTCCACACACACCCCAAAACAATTTCAATATATATTTGAGGAGAATGTTGTCATACAACAAAGAAATTCCCTGGTGTCATTTTCCAGCTTTGGAAGACTCATCTTTACGGGGGAAATTTGTAGGAGAAAATAGTAATTGCATAAAAGTTGTAATAAATGATTGACAGCAGTATCATTAGATTACTAAATGTATTACGGTTTTAATTTTCAATAACTGTCATACATTTCTACTTATATATGTGTTAATTCCCATCCTCAACAACCACCAAATGAAAAGTATGCCTTTGGATTATTCGGCATCATTGCCTACTCCCAAAATCAAAGATTGCAAGTTTTAATTAGTTTAATGGGTAGATTAATCAACCAGCACTTTTCAGCTCAATTCTATAAATGTTTACCTACAACGTAGCCCCAGTGTTTTCAGTGGGGCATTCTACCAAATATTTGCAAAGGCTTAGTTAGCTTCCTTTTTTAAAACAGATTTTTTATTGCTTTAGTGATTCCAAAAAGAAAACAATCAACAAAATATTAATACACATTACAAAAAGATACAGTACCTTCATAATACATAGCTTCTATGGTGACTTCCAATCACCCCATCATGTGTCTTGAGTGTTTTTAGTGTGGGCTTGTTCAGGGAGGCAGGAGAGGATATATTGTTTATTAATATCCTTCCTAACTTGTGCTAGCAAGTTCCTTTACTTAGCAGAGTTTCACATTCCCCTTTTAAACGCACAGTGGGTAGCTTGTTGCAGGCTTGTGTAAGCCTCTCACTATCATGTTCCTGGTAAGTTCCCTTTTATCCCTCTTAAAAGAATAAACATGCCACAATCTTGTTTAAAGTAGATAAAAGACGTTTACTCACATTCAGTTCACAGATGGATCCCTGAAGGCAGACTTAGTTACAAAGTATATACATGTGGATCTATCCCATATGGGGATAATCCCAGTGTCCTCTGTTGTCTGGAAGCCAACAGAGTATCTCTAGCTAAAAGCTGCTCTAATGATGGAGGAAGTCAAAAAGAGAGAGAGCGCTGTGTGCCTTGTCCCTTTTGTTACCTGGACAGGTAAGGTCACGCCCACCTCTAGTCACATGCAAAGGAAGTATGTCCCAGCCAGGAGAAAACGGGAAGTTTTTGGCTGGCTGGACCAAACATTTTCCCACATGTCCACTCTAGGAAAACAAGGAATGTTGTACTTGACTGCTACTTACATATCACATCCCACATTTAGCTTGTCACACTTATCTTTATCAATGATAACACATCTTAGTTCTCTTAAGTTTCTACGATTTTCTACTTTCCCACAAATGCTTAGTTAGTTTCCTACAGCAACATACTGATGGTTTTGCGACTTGGTGGGTATGATTCACATACACCTCTCCATGAATGCAACTTTTGCAGGATTGAAGATTACTGAAGGATTAACGATAACGCTATTCTTCTCTCCTGCTGGCAGATAAGTAAAGTGAATGGTGCCATGAGGATTGTAGTCTGGGTGCGGTCATGGACTCAATGTGGCCAACAAATCGAGTTTTCTGATGTTATGCTTGATTTAACTGATTTTATAGTTATTGTATCTTTTATAATGTTACCCTACACTGCTTAACAACACAGTTTATAAGCAGAATCTAAATTGTTGAAACAGCTGAAAAGAAAGAGAGAGGGCACCATCTGGGTGTGCTCATGGAGGATAGACTGTGCCTTTGGTTCTGATGCATTACCATAATGGTCAATGCCAAAAAATTATTATTATTTTTAAAATACTATATTGCACACCTTTCTTTTCTGGCTGAATTGTAATTTGCCAGCACACAAGGAAAAAGAATCAAGAGAACCAAATGCGGATAAGTAGGTTCTATCCATTAAATAGAACAACTTGAAGATCTCCAAAACAAACCAACTAGTCGGATTCAACCAATATAGCCCAATCAAATTACGTTCAAGCAGGTGTTCACTGCCTGACAACAGTAACCGAGGGATACCACATGGCTAGTACAATATAGTTATTTGGATTCGATACCCACAACCCAACACTGCCTCAGGTAAGTGGTCCATTCTTTCTGAACTCTTTTCACCTGCCTGGATTGCATGCCAATTAGCCAGACTGAAGGAACACCACACAGAGCCAATTCGGACCCCCTCCCCGAAAATGCTACTCACCCCCAGGAAAACAGATGACTATTCTGTAGGCCCACACCTCAAAAGGGTAAGAGGGTGGGCGAGTGCCGCATAAAGAAAAAGGGAAAGTGTGGGGCGGGGCAGGCTGAAATTGAGCAAAATCACCCTCAGGCCATAACATTCTCCCCTAGGGAGATACCACCTCTCCTCTTCTTCCAGGAAAGGAGAGTTGTGGCAAATTCACACACACCCAACAATGTGGGGAACAGCATTATCTCATCCTTCTTTCAATATCCACAGACATGGATTTTGGTAGTATGCAAGTTTATTTATATTTTACCAATCAATGGTTAAAAAGCAAATGGCTAATCAGCTAAAAATATTTAGTTGATTGACAGCCCTCATAAAAAATTGTACTTATAGAAAGAAGACCAATAGACTAAGCCATAATATCATAATGTAGCTTCCCCCCCCCCAGTTTTGAAAAGAAAAAAGGGCTCTATTTTCAAAAATTGAGAAATGATTTTGATTGCCTCCATTATTTTCATATTCTTTTCTGCACTTTCTGAAAATTAGGTCCTTTTGAGATCTGTCTGATTTGGCAGTGTAAAACCTAAGTGCTCAAAATCATAAAACTTATTTTTTAAAAAAGATTAAAGACATTATGCTTGACATTTCCCTTAAAAAAGAAGCTTGTTTGGAGGCAATGCCAGAGTAATGGTTCACATTAGCATGCATATTACTTGATTGCAACATTGCCATTGGGCAAATGCAGACTCTTAAAGGGCCAGTGCTCTTGTTTGAAGATGGGTGCTTCTCCTTTGCTCCCTGGCTTTCCACCTGACATGCTCCCTGTGCCATTGGACTGGTGAGGTAGAGTAGGAAGCACTTGGCTTCTTGGGCCCAGGAGAACACACAAGCAGTCCTACCTGGACCTGCAAGGGGTTGAACTTTGGACCTTCTGTATGCCAATAAAATGCTCCATCACTAAGCTACAAACCTTCCCCAGTCCTGGTCCTTCCCATGAGTGTCCGAGCTCTAGTTTTATGGCACCTGGTACTGTGGCATCCAGTTCTGAAGTCTCTGGTATTGGACTCAAAATCAGGAACTTGGGCTATCCCCTCAGCCAGTAGTCTTGTAGCCTCTGATCCAGGATCCTGATCACCAGTGTAGACTCCAGGGTCATGGTCACAGTTTTCACAATGGATGGATGGATGTAAGAAATGAATTAGAAGTGGACAGATCAAAGTTGGTTGCCCTTTCTCATCATACCAGAATGCAGGGAAGCAAGCCCAATGAACCAACTAGTGGGAGATTTGGAACTGACAAAAGGAAGTACATCTTCACACAACACACAGTTTATCTGTGGAATCTGCTACCACAAGATGTAGTGATGGCCATCAACTTGGGACTACTATAAATATGATGAGGCAAATTCATGGAAGATGAAGCTATCACATTGTTATGTTTAAAGTCTCACTCAGCCATGAAGCTTTCTGGGTGAGCTTGGGCCAGTTACTGATTTTCAGCTTAAAGGTAAAGGTAAAGGGATCCCTGACCATTAGGTCCAGTCGTGAACGACTCTGGGGTTGCGGCGCTCATCTTGCTTTACTGGCTGTGGGAGCCGGCATACAGCTTCCAGGTCATGTGGCCAGCATGACTAAGCCGCTTCTGGCGAACCAGAGCATAGCACGGAAACACCGTTTACATTCCCCCCAGAGCGGTACCTATTTATCTACTTGCACTTTGACGTGCTTTTGAACCGCTAGGTGGGCAGGAGCTGGGACCAAGCAGCGGGAGCTCACCCCGTCACAGGGATTCGAACCACCAACCTTCTGATCAGCAAGCCCTAGGCTCTGTGGTTTAGCCCACAGCTTAGCCTTCCTAAAAGGAGATTCAGTTTTGTGGGAAAGGGAGAATCACAGGTGTTTCTCTGAGTTTCTTGGAGGAAGTGTGAGATATAAATATGAGCGGTAGCCTTTTCACGTATTCTCTTTAGAAACCAAGATAAAACACAAATGAAGAATATCTATACTGGGTTTATAGTTTTCTTGAGATTTGGTTTCACTGTTGCCCCAATATGTCTCTATATCAATTTAAACAGCCAGTCAGGACATATCCTTTTTTTTTTAAGGTGTCATGAAAATTCACCAGTGCACTCTTCTACAAATATGCACATTTCCAATGCAATTTTGCCTAATATATGCATTTTTGCAAAGCAGTTTTCCTTAAGGCAGTGCAGGTTTTTTGGTGCTATTTCACTTATTTATGCCTGTCAACAAGCACTTTATCCTAGCATATGCTTTTTGTTTAAATTACTTGGCTGGAGAACTGCTTTGCAAAATTCAGAGAAGTCTGAATTTTTGAAGGATGACTAGGTTTCTATTTGTGCACTGTTTTGGAAAGAGCAGCTTAGGTAAGATCGCATTTAAATGTGAACTAAATTGAATTTCTCCCCCATACCAACTGATGTTATTCCATACCATTATAAATAATAATTGAGAAATGCATCTCCACACCACTTGGTCATTCATTTTATTTTAACTGAATTTTGCTATGATACAGCTTTCGCAAAATTATCTGTGTTGCTGTGGTGGGTGACCCTTGCTCCAAAAAGAGTAGTTAAGATTCAAGGGTTCAGGAACTCAGACCAGACCAAATTTCATAAAATCATATACAGACTTTACTAAAACAAAACTCTGGAAGAGAGAAAAACTCCAAATAATTACGCAGATTAAAATGGCTCAGAAGGTAAGAAAACAACAAACACAAACTTATTCAGCTAATTAACATAAATGCTTACACTTAAATCTCAGCAGGCTGAGCAATGGAACAAGATGCTATCAAAAGCCAAAATAGACACTGACCTCGGCTTGGCTAGCTGCCGAGAGCTCCCACCAACTCAGGTTTTACGGGAACTTAGCCCATGGGTGTTCACCTCTTCCACCTTGTGACACCAGCCTTGAAGCCTTAATGGGAGACAGTTGTATTTAACCTCATTATTTCTGAAGTTCTAACCCATTCCCATAAACCAGTCTTCAAGGGGTGATATCACCACAGTTGCTTCATAGACTGCTGCAAACAAACAAAATATATTTTAAACATTAAACAGATATCATATTGAAATCTTTTTTCTGTGATCCACCAATTTTATCTCCTTCATCTTCTATAGATCCACACCTTAAGGACTTTCTGTCTTGCTAGATGCATTTTATTTTCAAAGGCTCCCTTGCTCATTGTTGTCAAAGGCAATGTCTCATCTCCTTCAACACACATAGACAACGTGCCCTAAACACATCACCCTTTCCACAAGGGAGCAATAATCAGTGATCAAGCTAGCAATCTGACTGATCCCTGGCTAGCATTTTGTTAAGAATTAAAGTTCAACAAGGTTAACCAGCTGTAACTGAAAAATAATGACTCACAGAAAGATATAATTAAGTCATGAATACATCTAGAGAGTATTCACACACATCCCCTCCCCCTCACTGTGTGAGGCAGGGGCTTTGATTTGGGGAAATTGAAGCAAATTGAAGCCACCAAGGGAAAGACCCTCCTCTATGGAATCAAACAATACCCCTCCATTGACAAGGGGTTAGGTGGGCTGGCCACCTCAAGATCATGGTCTGACAAGTGGATCAATATCCGCTGGAAAGATAAATCAATGTCCCCCTTTAATCAATGGATAGAAGACATGACAACTCTTGTGACACCTGCACGTATAGCTTATAGACATAGACTGCATGTGGCCAAATATGACATTTGGAAAGCATTTATAAAAAATATAGTATGTTATAAATAAATGTGTATGCGTTAGAATAATAATTTCATTGATAAACGTTTGTTTTAGACAAGGATGTACAGAATTAGAGTGTATTTTTGTTTTGTTTTCCCATTTTTATGCACCTTTTGTTTTGTTTTCTATTGTTTTCTCTTATTTTTAACTGGAATATTTCCCTACCCAGCACCACCACATTATAATGTGCACACACAGTTGTGCCTAATCCGCCATTCCATCATGCCATAAACTGTTGGGGATTCAGAAAGACAATTTCTCCCCACCTCCATTTTGCCCCCCCCCATCTCAACTGACACCCTCAATATTTTGTGCCTCAGCTGCCCTCAACATTTCAATGCTTTTTCTTACAGATCCTTCTCAGGCCAAACTCAGCTACATTTGTCAAAATGCAGCATTATAAATGTGTTATATTAGATAAGATAGATACACGGATAGATGATAGATACCGTGTTTCCCACTTTTTAAGACGTAGTCATAAAGTAAGCCATGGCAGGGTTTTTTCACATTTGCAAGAAATAAGCCACACCCCGAAAATAAGCCATAGTGATAGGCGGGGGGCGGGAGCTTTGAAAGCAAAGGAGAGTTCCTGCGTCCTCTCTTTCTCTCCCCGCACTCGCTGGAGAATGCCTTCCTCCGCTCTGCTGATCAGCTGTTAGGCGCAGAGCAGGCAGCTCTCCCACGAGTCTCCTTGCATAAAGCAGCCTTTTAAAACGCCTGCTGCAGTGAGGATTGTCTGTGGAGCTGCCCCTTTAAGGATTTGTAGTAGTTTGGAAAGGTCCTCTCTTTCTCTCCCCCGTCCTCTCTTTCACTTCCCCTCTTGCCGATCAGCTGCTAGGCGCAGAGCAGGCAGCGGCCCCTTCTCCCTTCTCCCACGTGTCTTGATTGTTGTCTCCTTGCTGCCTTTATGCATGCCTGCTGCTTTGAGGGCTTTTACCTTCTCGCTGTTTGCAAGCTGCTAAAAGCTGCCCTACACCGTCACAAAAGTTAACATTTTGTGGGTAAAGGACAGGCAGTTTATCACACCCCGCTTTGCACCTTAATTGCTACCATTTACCAAGTCAGCAATCTTAATTGCTGCTCAGCTAGCTTCTTTGTTTTCTATCTCTGTTTTCTCTGTTCTCAGCTATCAGTGTTTGCTGCAAAGTGCATTGTTGGAACTTAAGTCTTGGGCAGCTGGCTAGTAGAGATCCTTATTTAAGAACTGTATAGGCTACTGCACAGATAGATTCCATTATACTGGTTTAAATTTAAGAAGCTCCAGTGTAGCAGATTGCTATTAAGCGAGCCCCCCCCCCCCCCCCGGAGAGTGAGTGAGAGCAGCCCTTCGGAGGAGCTCCCTCCCTCCCTCGCCAACTGCCATTCCCTCCCCTGGAACATCCCAGGGCTGGGGAGAGAGGGCTGGAAGTCACTGTTGCCCGCCCTTTTCTTTCAGTCAAGAGCCATAGAATCATAGAGTTGGAAGAGACCACAAGGGCCATCCAGTCCAACCCCCTGCCAAGCAGGAACACCATCAAAGCATTCCTGACAGGTGGCTGTCAAGCCTCTGCTTAAAGACCTCCAAAGAAGGAGACTCCACCACACTCCTTGGCAGCAAATTCCATTGTCGAACAGCTCTTACTGTCAGGAAGTTCTTCCTAATGTTTAGGTGGAATCTTCTTTCTTGTAGTTTGAATCCATTGCTCCGTGTCCGCTTCTCTGGAGCAGCAGAAAACAACCTTTCTCCCTCCTCTATATGACATCCTTTTATATATTTGAACATGGCTATCATATCACCCCTTAACCTTCTCTTCTCCAGGCTAAACATACCCAGCTCCCTAAGCCGTTCCTCATAAGGCATCGTTTCCAAGCCTTTGACCATTTTGGTTGCCCTCCTCTGGACACGTTCCAGCTTGTCAGTATCCTCCTTGAACTGTGGTGCCTAGAACTGGACACAGTATTCCAGGTGAGGTCTGACCAGAGCGGAATACAGTGGTACTATTACTTCCCTTGATCTAGATGCTATACTCCTATT
Source organism: Darevskia nairensis (assembly GCA_034642065.1). Taxonomy (NCBI): domain Eukaryota; kingdom Metazoa; phylum Chordata; class Lepidosauria; order Squamata; family Lacertidae; genus Darevskia; species Darevskia nairensis. The sequence goes on along the minus strand of JAWWNI010000782.1, from coordinate 829,270 downwards.
GATGCAGCCCAGAATTGCATTGGCTTTTTTAGCTGCTGCATCACACTGTTGACTCATGTCAAGTTTATGGTCTACCAAGACTCCTAGATCCTTTTCACATGTACTGCTCTCAAGCCAGGTGTCACCCATCCTGTATTTGTGCCTTTCATTTTTTTTTGCCCAAGTGTAGTACTTTACATTTCTCCCTGCCCCGCAGGGAGCCAGCAAGCCAGCGAGAGGCAGAGAAAATAAAAGACAGCCTCTCACCCGAGTCCTGCCTGCTCCTTGCACGCAGGGAGCCAGCGAACGAGAGGCGTGCTGCTCCTGACATAATAAAAAACAAGACACCCCCTGAAAATAAGCCACCCTGTGTTTTTTGGGGGGGAAAAAGTTATAAGACGGTGTCTTAAAAAAGGGGAAACACGGTAGAACATATTAACATTTACCACTGCATATTAACATTTACCACTGTGTATATATAGTGACATTCATTATTATGCTTTCTGCATTAAAATAACACAATAGATGTGGGATTGCCAAGTAAAGGACCTGGAGGGAAAAACGTTATCCCTATCCTTAGGGAAACTAAAACTTACTAGTGTGTGGCCTATTTTAAAGAAACAGATCAAATCCTGAGGTCACTAAGCTCTGCACAATGCCATTAAAGTAATCAAAGTTAATCATGCAGGACTTACAATCCACTGATATAAATAGGGAAGTTTCTTTTAGCAATTACTTTAGGTTACGGTTCTGTGAAAAGGGTTGTAAAGGCCAAAATGCTGAACAACTGCAAAGCCCAGGACCCTGGGAACAAGAAACCAAATCTCTGACCCTCTCAACATGGCCTGAGCCCCTTCCTTGATCAGATACTGAACATTCTACTGCGTTTTGTTAAGCTGTCCATGTCCTGGTCTGCAATTCCATTTCCAGTGTCTGAATAAGTTTAAGATGTGTCTTAAACATCCATAAATAAGGGCACAGCCTAACAATAAAAAAGCACAACTCCCAGCATGATTTAGAACCTTGATATTCCAAGGTTCCAAATTTAGAACCCTGATATTCCAAGGTTCCAAATTTAGAACCCTGATATTCCAAGGTTCCAAATTTAGAACCTTGATATTCCAAGGTTCCAAATCAAGTAGGAAGGCTACATACTAACAACAGGCTTCCTGCTTCAGAAGTTATCCTTGCAACCCACGAGGGCTACATGGATCAGGTCATCGTAATGTCTATTGCACACATGGCTTCCGCCCTACATGTAGGCTACACTAAACTGATTCCTAGTGTGGCCAATCCCAGTGCTGGAGAATTGGCACTGTCCATTAAGCCTGGTCACCAGATGTCAGGGGCTGGACTGAGGAGGAATGGTGGGGACCACCCCTCCTTCTCCTGAATCTTTCCAAGAACAGGACAGTATAGATTTAGAACAGTGGTTTGCAGAAGGGCATAGTTCAGAGGCTGCAGAGGGGAGAAGCTGGGAAATACTGAAAGAGGATCAGCAGGAAGAAGACACACCAGGGGAGAGACAGCTGACAGACTCAGTGTCCTTGGAAAGCATTCCTGACCCCCCCCTCCCAGGACCAGGCGGGCATTGGGGGTATTAGAAGAGTGAGCTCAGAGGCAGAAAGCTCAGATTAACCGATGCAGGAGTGACGTCGAATAGGGGAGACATAGGGGGTGGGACTTTACATGGAAGAATGCCATTTTTAGGGAAGGTTGCATTCCTTCGTCGTTCTCTGTGAATTATTGAATAAATTGCTTGGTAAGAACTTTTATCGTTTTTCTGATTCTGGGTTGCCACCGTGGGAGGGATCTGATTCCCCGAAGCCTGACATGCCCCCAGCATGGAGTAGGGCAGGTGTAGAGGTTCAAATTGAAGGCAGCCCTGTATAGGGGAGATTTTTAATGTTTAATGTTTTATTGTGTTTTTATATATGTTGGAAGCTGCCTAGAGTGGGTGGGGTTTAAATAGAATAATAATAATAATAATAATAATAATAATAATAATAATAATAATAATAATAGGATACGGTGTCCCTATTTTCATCAGAGAAATGTTGGGATGTGTGTGTGAGAGAGAGAGAGATAGATGTGGCATGACACTATACTTCTTTTCCCCATTAGTCAAAAAGAGTTCATTGACTTAATTTAGAATAATTTAAGGACTAATTTATCCATAATTATTAGTAGTTTAAAGGGCAATTAGGAAAAGGTGTTATCGTATAACATTTAGTTTATATTGCATGATAGGATGAGACTTTACTGAATGAATAATATCACAAAACTGCTAATATACTGTAATGCTGCAGGCTTTACTTGGCATAAACACTAGATCAACTAAAGCTTCAGCTGATTGATCAGTGGGGACCAATTTTAATCAGCCAAGGTAAATTTTATACGGTGAGGATGGGAGTTATTGACAGACTTGTTTATTTTATTTTATTTTTTGGGGCTGTTTTGATTCTGGGACCTTAGGGAATAAGGACTGAGAAGGAAAATATTAACGATAGCTTTTCATTCCATCAACAAGTGGGAGCTTTCATTTCTTTATTTATGTTTTCTTCAATACCTCGAACCGGGCAGCAATACTGAGTTTCATAATAAAAACATTTATTTTAATTTAATCAATTAAACCATTGATTAATTGGTTAGAAGACAGAAGATTAATCAACTAAAAGTTATTTATTCAGCTGGCAAGCATAAAACGATGGCATAGAAAAAGAGTGCTTATTTGTGCTTTCTGTAACTATAGGAACTGCAATTCACATCTGCCTGTTTATTATACTATTTCCATAGCACTAGCACTATGTAACGTCAATTTTCTTAGCATTTCACAGTGTAACGTCAAAAAAAGGGGGGGAGGTAGAGAGGCTTTGTGGATTCGGAGGGGAGGGAGTAATCCCACCTATGAATTGCCTACAGTTCACGTTTAATCAGAGACAAGAAAGAATTTGCCTCTTATCTGAAGAGAAGCTTATGAATACCTCAATCCCATTTCGGGTCTGTGAGTTTGGCTGGCATTTGTTTATATTGTTAAAAGGGACGCGGGTGGCGCTGTGGTCTAAACCACTGCGCCTCTTGGGCTTGCCGATCAGAAGGTCGGCGGTTCAAATCCTTGTGAAGGAGTGGGCTCCCGTTGCTTGGTCCCAGCTTCTGCCAACCTAGCAGTTCGAAAGCACACCAGTGCAAGTAGATAAATAGGTACTGCTGTGGCGGGAAAGTAAATGGCATTTCTGTGTGCTCTGATTTCCGTTACGGTGTTTAGTCATGCTGGCCACATGACCCAGAAAGCTGTCTGCGGACAAACGCCGTCTCCCTCGGCCTGAAAGTGAGATGAGCGCCGCAACCCCATAGTCACCTTTGACTGGACTTAACCGTTTAGGGATCCTTTACCTTTTTTACCTTTTTTATATTGTTACTGGCCTCCTCAATCGCCTCCAAGTAGTGTACAAGATTCCAAGGGGTATTGGCACTCAAACAGAGTCTATGCTCCTTTGGGGGAAATGAGGTGTGGCAGAGTCTTTGAAATATACTTTATTTTCACATATTTACACTGGAAGCTTTCACTGGAGAGAGATTTCACAGCATTCACATTTCAGTAGCCCAGCACTGGATCCCAGACATCTTCATGCCTCATTCCCCATCTGCCTTCAGCCCAACTTGATGGTTTGGCCCTTAGCAGTGGCTTCTGCAGTCATTCTCCTCAACCTATAAATTTCAAAAGGACACATTTTTTTCTCATGTGACATCATGCCCCCTGTCACCTTGGCAACTGCGTCCCCTCACTGGCAGAGCCTCCTTCCTGGTTGATTTATTATTATTATTATTATTATTATTATTATTATGTTAATGACTTTCTTTCAGCAAATTTAATACTGATTCTCTACAAGGAATTGAAAAGTCCATAATAAACAGCAGCTGCAACCGGGAGGAATAGAGAGATTGGAAATGGAGAAGTGCTCAAGATCAGAAACAGTAATGGAGACAGGAGTGCTTCAACTAATCACAGGGGTAATGGGGCCAATGCAAAAAAGGCTCCATTTAGTTCTGATATTAAGAGAAATATTTTATAGCAAGGTCAATCAAAGACTGAAGCGGTGAGCCTAATGAGGTGGTAACAGTGCAGTCACTTCCGTCTCTCAGCTAAGGTTAAATGATGTCATTGAAAGCAGAGTAGAGAATCCATATAGACGCTTTAGAAACTATACTTTTTATCCAATATTGTAAAAGTTAAGGAGTCCATCCTTTGATGCTGATGAAAGGACTTCTGTTAATGCAGTACTTTATGAAAAGTCACATTATTTCTGTTATTGGAACATTTTGCTGTCGCCTACCCTATATACAGAGTAAAGTGAGTCTTTTCTCTTAAGCTGAATTGCATAGAAACAATCTTAAGGTATAATAGTAGCATAAATCCCGAACACAACCATGAGATGGGATAAATAAGAATATATTTTTTCTCTGTGGCGACACACATCGATATGCATATGCAACCTGGTGTTAGTATCATTTCAGCATCCCCACTCCATCACCCAACTTGTCTCCCCATAAACCAAAATAGTTGTAAAATGAGTTTCAAATTGGAAAGAGCAGCTGAACACAGTATATGTCATTTTACATCTCTACCACAGAATTATGGCAGATGGGTGGGTACAAATACTAAAATTAGGAATATTACTAGTAGTAGTACTCATCTACCTTTTCCCCTGTTGGGACCCAAGAAAGCTTACAGATGAAAACATATATATATATATATATATATATATATATATATATATATATATATATGCCATAGGAATTATGTATTTGTGGGCATCCATATATGAAAAAAAGCAGAACCATATTTCAAGGGTGTAAGGAATAAAAATGTTGCTTTTTAAAAATAAAGTCCAAAAGGTTGCAACAGCTAGGTAACCATGGACTTGCTTAAAAACTTATCTTTAGAACAGCTTGTGGTTAGAATGCCCCAAAACAGGGTGGCTTGCTGTTGAGATATGGTTTATTTGTATGCTTCAGCAGATACAGAACTTGCTGAAGAAGTGTGCATGCAAACGAAAGCTCAAACCAAGAACAAACTTAGTTGGTCTCTAAGGTGCTACTGGAAGGAATTTTTTAATTTTTTTTATTTTGCTGACACCTGATAGTGGTCAGGACGTGGGTGTGATAAGTAGACGAGTGTCTCACCTAGTATTTCTGCTTGGCTTAGCAAATAATTGCATATGAATATAGATAAATGTTAGTATTTTAATTAGGCAGTCGTGATAGGCTGTAACCCTTGCATGTACCCAGCCAATGGGGAAACAAGGGAGGGAACCTGCGTTCGGGCCTAGGGGGCATATAATAATAATAATAATAATAATAATAATAATAATAATAATAATAATTTATTTATACCCCATCCATCTGGCTGGGTTTCCCCAGCCACTCTGGGCGGCTTCCAACAAAATATTAAAATACAAGCTTGTGTTTTACTAATTTGGGGTGTGCCTGCTCTGGGACACCCGCTCTTGCAAGAACATTTTTGTAACCAATAAACTCTTTGCTGCTTCACCAACTTTGTTCAGATTTTATTTCGAGGGTCTAAGGACCCACTTCTAACAAAGGGGGGTGGGGAAACTTTTTTTAAAGGCCTCTAGCTGCCAGCAGCGTTTACTTGGGTAACCAGTGTAAGACTGCAAATCCCAAGGTTTAGCCAGCCAGTGTGTCATGAAGACACATGTAAGTAAACATACTGACATGTTATAGCCAGCTGGAAATGACCATAAATAAACAACACGTAACAGGTAAAAAAGAAAAATCACAGTTAGATTACACAGAATAGCATAAAAGATTTAAAGAAGTCTATCATATAATTAGAGTTTCTGAAAACTATGTAAGCAAAAATGATGCTCATTGTTAGATAAAGATGGCTTTGAGCCAGGAGAGTTAAAGGAGAAAGAATTCTGCTGGATACTTTTTTAACAGTATGCAAAACTGCCAGTAAGTTTCCATCTTTGTTAGGGAAATTATAGGTGATGTGTCTCCATGGGAGCAATGACTAGAAGCTTAATTTCATCTTCTTGGAGTTGTGCCTTGAAACCCTTTGTGCAGCAGCAGCAGTCACTGGAACCTGGAACCTGAGTCAGAAAGCCTACGAAGATCAAAACAAGTTTGCGTTGCTCAGCAGTCTGAAGGAAGACCTCGACGAAACAGAAGGGCACCCCAGAGGTTAAACCTTTGCCAGTTGCAATAGGCCTCACTATGGAATAGCCCCCACCTTTAAATGGAAATTATGGATCGAGCATCATTTCCTGCCAGGAATCATGTAACTTGTACTTTACAAGACATGTTACCCAAGTAGGAATCCATGCTAGAGATTGGGAGCCCATGACTTACAAGATGTTTGACTCCGACTCCCACAAACGCCAGCTGACATGGCCAATAGTGAGAAATGATGAGATCTGTAGTCCAGCAACATGGCTTCCCCAATCCCGGTCTACACACACCTACCCATGTGGAGGTGAGCATTCCCACAATCAATACACCCATGTGTTCCCCGTTTGGTTTCTGCAGGTCTACTGCCATTCCTTATCGCACACAGTGGAAATCACATAGGAATCAAGGGTTGTAGGATGTTAGTCCTAGGGAGAGTAAACCCACTGACATTAACATACATGGCTCACATAAGTCTATTGGTATCAGTGGGTCTGCTAGGGACTGTGCCCTGCTCAATCTGCTTCTTAACCCCCTGCCATTCACTGCACAATAACTCCCTAGAGCTTCCCCTTCCCACCCCATGCCACTACTAAGCTCCCTTTTCATTTTCCCAACCCCATTTATAAATATACTTCTGTGTTCTTCTCTGTAGCCCTCCTTTGCCCCTTTACCCCCATGACTCCTTCTCCTTTTGTGCAACCCCCTTGCACACAAACCAAGCTCATGCTAGCCTCCTAGAGCCAGTGTGGTGTAGTGGTTAAGAGGGGTAGTCTCGTAATCTGGGAACCGGGTTCGCGTCTCCTCTCCTCCACATGCAGCTGCTGGGTGAACTTGGGCTAGTCACACTTCTTTGAAGTCTCTCAGCCCCACTCACCTCACAGAGTGTTTGTTGTGGGGGAGGAAGGGAAAGGAGAATGTTAGCCGCTTTGAGACTCCTTCGGGTAGTGAGAAAGCAGGATATCAAATTCTTCTTCTTCTTCTTCTTCTTCTTCTTCTTCTTCTTCTTCTTCTTCTTCTTCTTCTTCTTCTTCCCATGCATTGAAACCCCTTTTTGCCTTCCAAGCAATTATGAAGCGACCATCACCTCCTGTTCTTTGGACCCTTTTGTGCCCCTGCTTCACCCCCATTCTGATGCCTCCTTCCCTCCCTTTGCAATATATATGAAGAAAATGAGGGGGGACGGATGTTAAGATCTTGTGCATCAACTAATAAAAGCACACTGAGTGATAAAAGCATGCAGGACCAGCATATTGGATGCTGGAAGTTGATTGCTGCCACTAATTACATGAAAGGTAGACAAAATTAAAGTGGAAATGTTGCATTCGCCATGGTCTTATGTGCTCCCATTAACTTCTTCATAGAGAGGCGTCGCCGGCGTCTGTTACTGTAAATCACAATGGAAATTATTCTAAATGAAAATTGTTTCTAGTAGAGGCAAGACCCAGAGAGATGACATCCAGAAGGGAGAACAGATGGTTCAGTAGCATTTATTGTGGATCCTGCCCACCTCCAATGTTCCATAAATTAACCTGCCTGTAACTGAGCCAATGGGGGATCAATACTAATGCCAAATGAAGTTCAGTGGACCAGCGACAATAAAGGAAGTTAAGTATGTCATTCACAATGGCTAGTTTCCCTTTACAGACTAATAACTTTCCACAGTGGCCTCCTTCTGGGAACAGCTATTTGACAAAATTACTGTGACTCTCGTACCTCCAAATAGTGTATAAATGTAACTAATGCTTCTTGATGCAATGCATTATGTAACTAAATTACTGCTCTTCATCTAGATATTGCCTGCATTAATTCTGTGTTTATAGCCATCAAACAATCACTGTTAGGGAAGGATAAACACACCAGAAGCTTCTCAAAATGTCCAGACTATGGCACATAAATGATCTAGCATTTAAAGGTGTTTTCTTTAAAAATGTGCAACCTTTCATTGATTTTAATATCTTACAAAAATGGGTTATCAGTTGACCCATAGGAAGCCTCTGCATCCTCCCTTATCCATTCTTGCTCTCCACAACTCACAACAATCCAGTTTATAAGAAGGAAAGCAAAAGGAAGGCAACAGAAGGAAACAGTAGAGGAAAAAAGGAGAGTGAAAGAAGGACCCAGGAATGGAAGGAAGAGACCACCTAGGGTTTGGGTGCAATAATCTAGAGTGTTGTTGCTACATCAATTTGGGAAATAGTTTCAAAACTGAACTTTAGGTTTCTTAAGCAAGTGCAGTTGATGTATGTTACCCCACCCACGGCCTGACAAACCATTCCAAGATATGTGCCTGGAGGGCAGCGACTGAGGAAGTAGGCAAAAGGGCTTCTGCCTCTTGGATTTGTGTGACTGTCCAGGCTTGTGTGTGAGACAGAGTTTGTTTCTGGCTTGTGTGTGTGTGTTTGTCTGGTGACTAGCTGTGGGCAGAGCTAATCAGTGCCTGGAGGGCAGAGACTGAGGAAGTAGGCAAAAGGTGAGCTGAGCTTGTAGGGCGGAGCTAATCAGTGCCTGGAGGGCAGCGACTGAGGAAGTAGGCAAAAGGGCTTCTGCCTCTTGGATTTGTGTGACGGCGCGCACAGTTTAACCTATCTTTTAGATAGAGGAGAGCTAGTCTCAAACGTTTATTTGGGGAGACCTAGGCTGCTTTTTTGTGTGTCCTGACTTCAAGCTTCAAGATGGAGGGTGAGGGAACAACTGTAGTCGCCTGCAATTCCTGCGCAATGTTTGCTTTCTTGCCAAAGGATGTAGGCAGCTACACCTGCAGCAAGTGCAAGTTGGTTGCCCTACTAGAAGACAAGGTCCGGCAACTTCAGGAGGGGGAGGGAACAACTGTAGTCGCCTGTAATTCCTGCGCAATGTTTGTCTTCTTGCCAAAGGTTGTAGACAGCTACACCTGCAGCAATTGCAAGTTGGTTGCCCTACTCGAAGACAAGGTCCAGCAACTTCAGGCCCGTGTATCTACGCTCCAGAAAATTAAAGAGCTGGAGCTTTTCTTGGATGCAGCAGAGCACACTGTCTGCACCAAGCAGGAGACAGGGCACATCCCTGAGGAGATCAGTTCTCCAACTCAGGAGCCAGATGTTTGGAGGCACGTGACCCACAGAAGTAGAATGCCCAGGGATCGCTCTGAGTGTTTAGAACTACAAAATCGACTTGAAGTGCTCTCCCTTAACATGGAAGATGAAGAACAAACTCCATTGGAAGATCTCTCCCTCATCACAGTTGATGAGGTATATGAAGACGAGCAGCAAAGTCAGCCCTCCGGGAATGTGCAGGTGACCTTGGAAGGGACAGCACATGTAAGAATCCCGACCAAGCCAAAGAGGAGGCGTGTAGTGGTGATAGGGGATTCCCTACTGAGGGGTACAGAAGCAGTGATCTGTGGGCCTGACAAGATGTCTCGAGAGGTGTGCTGTCTCCCCGGGGCCAAGATCCATGATGTAACAGAACGGCTGCAAGGAATCATAAAACCCACGGATAAAAACCCCTTCCTTTTAGTCCATGTGGGAACCAATGACACCGCGAGCCATAGCCTCCAGAAGATCAAAAGTGATTATGAGGCTCTGGGCAGGAAGTTGAAGCAATTAAATGCACAAATTGTCATCTCATCTGTCCTCCCAGTTGAACGCCGTGGCCCAGGAAGAGAGGGAAAAATAGGAGAAGTGAACAACTGGCTTCGCAAATGGTGCCGGCAGGAACGGTTTGGATTCTTAGATCACGGTCTGCAGTTTCTTGAAGATGGACTTCTGGCAAGTGATGGGCTGCACCTCACAAGGGTTGGGAGGAATGTTTTTGCCAACAATCTCAAAAACCTCATCAGGAGGGCTTTAAACTGACTTATGTGGGGGAGGGAGACAGTGATCCTGAAGGTAGGAGTCTATCAAATGCTGAAGATGATCATCCAAAAGTCAAGGACCAAATGGAGCAAACAGCACACAGACCTAGTGGTGGGAGGAAAAAATCCTTAAGTAGGAGACTAGGGGGAATGATCAATGGTTTTCAATGTCTGTATACAAATGCACAGAGCATGGGAAATAAACAAGATGAACTTGAGCTCTTGGTACAGCAAACTAAATATGACATAATAGGCATCACTCAAACCTGGTGGGATGAGTCTCATGATTGGAATGTAGTAATAGAGGGATACAATCTATTTCAGAGAAATAGACCAAACAGGAAAGGAGGAGGAGTGGCGTTATATGTCAGGGATGTGTATACCTGTGAAGAGATCCATGATTTAAAACTTCAAAGCCAAATTGAGAGTATCTGGGTCAAAATTAAGGGAGAGAAAAATAAGAGTGATCTCATTGTGGGAGTTTACTATAGATCCCCAAGCCAAACTGAGGACATAGATGATGCCTTCCTGGAACAGATGGCCAAGCATTCAAAAGGAAATGAGATAGTAGTAATGGGGGATTTCAACTATCCTGATATTTGTTGGATGTCAAACTCAGCCAAGAGCATAAGGTCGAACAGATTCCTCACTGGCCTTGCAGACAATTTCATTGTCCAGAAAGTGGGAGAAGCAACAAGAGGATCAGCCATTTTAGATCTGGTCCTAACCAATAGTGATGACCTGGTTAGTGGGGTAGAAGTGGCAGGATCATTAGGTGGGAGTGATCATGCTCTTCTGGAGTTTATTATACATCAGAAAGGAGCAACCAAGCATACTAAGACTCAAATTCTAGACTTTAAGAAAGCCGACTTCAGAAAACTTAGGGAAATGCTGGGTGTGATCCCATGGTCAGTAATACTAAAAGGGAAGGGAGTTCATGATGGATGGGAGTTTGTTAAAAGGGAGATATTAAAAGCACAACTTCAAGCAGTACCAATGAGACGAAAACTTGGAAGGTGCCTAAAGAAGCCAGGGTGGCTATCTAAAGAACTTTTAACTGAGTTAATATTTAAAAGGGATATGTACAAGAAATGGAAAAAGGGGGAAACCACCAGAGAGGAATTCAAACAAATAGCCAGCACATGTAGAGACAAAGTCAGAAAAGCTAAAGCACAGAATGAACTCAGGCTTGCTAGAGAGGTTAAAAGCAATAAAAAGGGTTTTTATGGGTATGTCCGTAGCAAAAGGAAGAACAAGGAAGCAGTGGGGTCACTTAGAGGAGAAGAAGGTGAAATGCGAACAGGGGACGCAGAAAGGGCAGAACTCCTCAATACCCTCTTTGCCTCAGTCTTCTCCAAAAAAGAAAACAATGCCCGACCTGAAGAATATGGAGCAGATGATTCAGCAGGGGAAACACAGCCCAGAATAAGTAAGGAGGTAGTACAAGAACACTTGGCTAGTTTAGATGTATTCAAGTCTCCAGGGCCAGATGAACTACATCCCAGAGTATTAAAAGAACTGGCAGAGGTGATTTCAGAACCACTGGCAGTAATCTTTGAGAATTCCTGGAAAACAGGTGAAGTCCCAGCAGACTGGAGGAGGGCAAATGTTGTCCCTATTTTCAAAAAGGGGAAAAGAGAGGACCCAAACAATTACCGCCCAGTCAGCCTGACATCAATACCAGGAAAGATTCTAGAGCAGATCATTAAGCAAACGGTCTGTGAGCACCTAGAAAGGAACGCTGTGATCACTAAAAGTCAGCATGGGTTTCTGAAAAATAAGTCATGTCAGACTAATCTGATCTCATTTTTTGACAGAATTACAAGCCTGGTAGACGAAGGGAACACTGTGGATGTAGCCTATCTTGATTTCAGCAAGGCCTTTGACAAGGTGCCCCATGATATTCTTGTAAAGAAGCTGGTAAAATGCGGGCTAGACAATGCTACCATTCAGTGGATTTGTAACTGGCTGACTGACCGAACCCAAAGGGTGCTCATCAATGGCTCCTCTTCATCCTGGAGAGAAGTGACTAGTGGGGTGCCACAGGGATCTGTCTTGGGCCCAGTCTTATTCAACATCTTTATCAATGACTTGGATGATGGGCTTGATGGCATCCTGATCAAGTTTGCAGATGACACCAAATTGGGAGGGGTGGCTAATACCCCAGAGGACAGGATCACACTTCAAAATGACCTTCACAGATTAGAGAACTGGGCCAAGGCAAACAGGATGAATTTTAACAGGGAGAAATGTAAAGTACTACACTTGGGCAAAAAAATGAAAGGCACAAATACAGGATGGGTGACACCTGGCTTGAGAGCAGTACAAGTGAAAAGGATCTAGGAGTCTTGGTAGACCACAAACTTGACATGAGTCAACAGTGTGATGCAGCAGCTAAAAAAGCCAATGCAATTCTGGGCTGCATCAATAGGAGTATAGCATCTAGATCAAGGGAAGTAATAGTACCACTGTATTCCGCTCTGGTCAGACCTCACCTGGAATACTGTGTCCAGTTCTGGGCACCACAGTTCAAGAAGGATACTGACAAGCTAGAACGTGTCCAGAGGAGGGCAACCAAAATGGTCAAAGGCCTGGAAACGATGCCTTATGAGGAACGGCTTAGGGAGCTGGGTATGTTTAGCCTGGAGAAGAGAAGGTTAAGGGGTGATATGATAGCCATGTTCAAATATATAAAAGGATGTCATATAGAGGAGGGAGAAAGGTTGTTTTCTGCTGCTCCAGAGAAGCGGACACAGAGCAATGGATTCAAACTACAAGAAAGAAGATTCCACCTAAACATTAGGAAGAATTTCTTGACAGTAAGAGCTGTTCGACAGTGGAATTTGCTGCCAAGGAGTGTGGTGGAGTCTCCTTCTTTGGAGGTCTTTAAGCAGAGGCTTGACAGCCACCTGTCAGGAATGCTTTGATGGTGTTTCCTGCTTGGCAGGGGGTTGGACTGGATGGCCCTTGTGGTCTCTTCCAACTCTATGATTCTATGATTCTATGATTCTATGTCCTCCTTTGATATCTTACAGGGAATATCTTAATCCCAACATGTGACTGAAGCAATGTGTTGGCACATTCCCCCAACCTGAGGACTTGAAGCTCATCAGTTGGGAGCCTTCAAAAGTTGGCAAGTTGGCTAGAGTCACCCCACACTCTTTTTCTATGCACAGAGAGAAAATAGGAGCCTTTGGCAGCAACTGTTTTAGGTTTCAGACAAGGGATATTCCCATATTTACCTAGAGATGCTTGTTTACAAATGCTTGTTTACAAAGCTATTGTGCTACCAACCTTACTGTACGCTTGTGAAACGTGGACCACTTATAAACGCCATGTCCAACTCCTCGAACGATTCCATCAACAGTGTCACTGAAAATTTTTACACATCACTTGGGAAGTGATGTGTAAAACTAATGCCAGTGTACTGGAAACTAATGCCAGTGTACTGGAAGAAGCAAAGATCATCAGTGTTGAAGAAATGATTCTTCAACATCAACTTCGTTGGACTGGTCATGTTATGCGGATGCCTGGCGATCACCTTCCAAAGCAACTACTCTATTCTGAACTTAAAAATAGAAAGCATAATGCTGGTGGTCAACAAAAGAGGTTTAAGGACTCTCTCAAGGCAAATCTAAAAATATGTAGTATAAACACAGACAACTGGGAAACACTGGCCTGCGAGCGCTCCAATTGGAGAACAACCTTTACCAAAGGTGTCATGGGCTTTGAAGACGCTTGAACTCAGAACAAAAGGGAGCAAGGAGCTAAGAGGAAGGCATGCTTGGCAAACCCTCACCGTGACCAACTCCCTCCTCCAGAAACCTATGTCCCCACTGTGGAAGGACGTGTGGATCCAGAACTGGCCTCCGCAGTCACTTATGGACTTACTGTTAAAACCGTGTTTATGGAAGACAATCTTACTCAGCTACCAATGATCACCAAAGAAGAAGAAAGATTCCCAGCCCTTCTTAGAGATGCTGTTGACTGAACCTGGGACCTTTTGCATGGTAAACAGATGCTCTACCACTGAGTACACTCATGCTCCTTACTCAATCCACACATTCACTTACATGCACACATGAATCAATTCACAAACGCTTGTTCATTCTGTACCCCTTTCCTCCTCTCCCTTGACTCTCTCTGATCTCTTTCTTTCTCCCCTTCCCTCGCCAGCTGCTTTCCCTCCTTAGGCCCACCCCCATGGAGCAACTGAGAGGAGGCAGAGCTCACCCACCCATGAGGCAGGATGAGGCAGCCACCTTAGGTGGTACCCACCAAGGGATGGCAACCCTTTTATGCTGCGCTTCTGTTTGTCCTAGGCATGTGTCTGAGGCAACGCCTTTGCTGGTGCCTGAGGGCTGCACAAATGCATACCAGGCGGGACCAGGGGCAGGGTGCAGAGGATGAAGAAAACCCACCGAGCCAGCCCAGCCCTGCTGGGCATGGGGCATGAAGGGTTCATGGGGCCACACGACAACTCCTGCCTTCCCACACAGAGAGGAACCTGGCTGGCAGAGGCAGCACTTGGCAGGCACATCTCTCCAATGCTGGCCAGGCGACCATTCAGTGAGGGTGTGGGGATGTGGAGGCCAGGCTGGGCAAGGCTCCAGGGCCCAGAGACCTCCCAGCAGCAGGCTGTGCAGGGCTAGGATCCCTGTGTGCAGGTGCCTGATTCACATTCCCTCAAAATCATGCACCAGGGGCTATTCTCCGCCACCCCCCGGCTCTCCTCATGCTACCAGAGGGCCTGAGGGGTATTGTTGGGCTTTGCCAGGGAAAGCAGAGGAACAACAATATTGTTTACTGCTGAATCAGAACAGAGATCAATCAGGCTTTCTGCGGATTGACGTTTGTTCTGGTTCAGCAGCAAACAGTGGGTTTTCCTGGGGAAAGCAGTGAGACAAGAGGAAAAACCCTCTCGGACCCGTGCCTAAGAATCACAGGGCAAATGGAAGAAAACATGAGACAAACTGAAGTATGGATGAGCCCTGGGTGCACCACACTGGGGTTTACATTTGAGGCATTTGCTAGAAATGTTTTAAAGCAAGTTAAATGATCTTGAGTATGCTCTCAAGGGCATCGGCTTACAACTCTCAAGTGAATCTAGCATAGGGAGTCATGTGTGCCTCTTCTAGCTTCTGGTTTAGAAGCAGCAGCAGCCACCTGAGGCAAAGAACAATGCTGTCAACTGTCTGGATAGGTGGGGGGGGAAGGTATCTGAATCCAGCCACAAACACACACAAAACTGCAGGTGTTTCACCACCTTAGGACCATTGATTGGAGAGGTGTGATAAGGTGATCAGAGACTCTCGGTGCTGTGCGACTAGCAAGGAAATGTGTAGCTCATTCAAGTGTTACTTCATATTCAAATTGAATCAGTGGGTATCTTCAAGGCAGGCTACACTTCCAGTCAAGACAGCTAGTTTAAACTGTTTCTCCTGTTATACAACAGTCAGAAGTCCAAAGGAGGTCGCAAAACACACCAGAAAGGAGGAAAATGCAATTTTGCAGCAGGTACCTCTCATCTATTCGTCAATATAGCATAAAATTGGCTTCTTTTCTATGAAAGGATAATGAGGACAGGTTGATCCGTAATCTGAGATATACAGGAACATGCTGTACCCCGGCGCTGCCAACGGTGACTTCACAAATATTGCAGGGAAAAGGAAAAACTAATTAAGGCAACCGTGTGTTTTGGCCTGAACAAGTAATGACAGCAGGCCTGTTTCGCATTCTGACAACCTCTGCACTTGAAGAAGTGACCTTAAGCATTTTAATTGCTTCGAGTTTCCAGCCCCCAGGTAAATAAGAGCTCTGACATCTCCTCTTGGTAAGAGAGAAAGGGAGACTTAATTAAATCCATATTGCTCAACTATACCCAAATGGACAGAAGCTTTGCATGATCCCTCAATACTTTTTAGACCTATGCAAGCTGATGGATAAGTAGCCACATGCTCTACAGAGTGAACTTACTGATCTGCGTGAGCAGGGATTGGTTTATTCATGCCGGTGTTAGAGATCACCACTGTGATTAATAAAATGAATGTGGAAGCAAAGCTCTATATGTGTAGAACAGCTGCATACCAGCAGCTGCGTACTAGTGATGTAGTTTGCAATCTGAAAAGAAGTTCTCCTGAACTTATTGATTCTTATGGTCATAGCAGCCCTTCCAAGTGTCTCTATTTTCCAAGGACATCCCTGATTTAGAGAAGCCATCCCGGTTTCTCATTTGATCCCGGAATGTCCCACTTTTCCTTAGGATGTCCCCATTTTCATTGGAGAAATGTTGGAGAGAATGAAGTTATCCAACCCCCGAGCCGTCTGAATGTAATCCTGTATAGGGAAGTTTTTTTAAAAAAATGTTTTTAACATTTTATTATGTTTTTATATATGTTGGAAGCTGCCCAGAGTGCTGGGGCAACCCGGTCAGATGGGCAGGATTTAAATAGTAAAATTATCATTATGGAATGGGACGTCCCCATTTCAATTGAGAAATGTTGGAGGGTATATCATAGGCCTGTACTACATATCAGTAATTGCCTGCAATTTGACCCCAGGGTGCTTTAAAAATCCCTTCCTCCATCACACCAGGGGATTAGCAAGAGCCTGTACATTTAAAGGAGTGATGGATTTAGAATCAAGGCTCTAACCTTGTACCCAGGAGATGCCCTATTCAAAAGCTCATGCAATCAGCGCTCCAGAGAGCTGCACACATACTAACAATATTGATTTCTAAAGAGGCCCTTACTGCTCAGTGATAAAATACATAGATTACTAAGAAAGTTGTGCGGCACCTTGTACATCTCCTTCCAACAACTCCTGCCAAACGTATTGCTCTGTTTTCCTTTGGACCACATCAGCCTGAGGCGTGTGTGTGTCTTGTCATCTCGGCAGCCCAGGACCTCCCTACACTCTGCTCAGGTGGATTAATTCAGCTCAAATGTTTACACACTCATCTGAACTTAAAAAGAAATATAAAGTTTATTTAAGAGTGGAGGGTCTAGGCTCTATTCAAAAACATAGAATTATAGAAATGTAGAATTCTGTTTAAAAACCTCCAAGGAAGGAGAATCCACTACCTCTTACAGGAGTCTGTTCCACTGTTGAACAGCTCTTACTTTCAGAATAACTTGCTGAGGCCAGGACAGGGCAGTAGGAGCAATCCTGCACCCTTGCACATGTTAATTTTGGTGTCTATGAACACGAAGAGGGATAAAATATCAGCCTTCCAGATCAGCCCCGACTGGTGTGCTTTGACCAATGTTCTTTTATCACAAGTAATATCTCTGAGATAACCTTCTTTCCCTCTTATGTCATATAATGCTTTGGTAGACGACATGTAGAATTTAGGAGCAGGTACGAGGGAGGCGTTTAGGTCAGGTCGATTCATATTTTGCCTTTACCTCTGCAGTTGTATGTATACCACCTTGGCAATAAATCCCATTGAATCTATAAGCATTTCTTTCCAAATATCCATGCATTGGATCAGGATGCTACTGGCTTTCCTGATTTGTATCAGCAACTTCTAATTGCTTTGTATACTGTTGCTTTCAGGGTTGGGCTGTTCTCCAGCCTGCATTCTTGAAAGCAGTAAAATATGAATTTATGAGATGCTGCAGTTTTATCTAACCTCAGTGTAGAAAACTGCTAATTACACAACGATTTCCATTCCCCTTTTTAAATCATTAGGCCTTACCCATTTCCACACACCCCCTTAGCTAAGGAGGAAGCAATTAGAAGGAAGTGTACTGGTTACAGCTTTTAACAAGGACACAGCTAACTTGATTTTGTTTCGTTATTGCTCTCCTGATTCAATTAAAATAATTTTAGTTATAGGGAAAGTCTGGGAAGTTGTGCGCAGTTTTAAAAGCCAAAGAAATAAATATCTGCTGATAAAAGCAGCAATCACTGAGCTCTGTGGACATTCCGGAGTTACTTGGACTTAGGGATGTATAAGCCTTTTCATAAGACACCTATAGATGTAACACTGAACTTGAGTCACTGATGAACACATCCCTAATTCTGTTCTCATGCTCATTCTGTTTTGATGTTTGTTGACCCATTTGTAATGCTTTATGTGTCTTGGAGGGAGGTTTAATTGACTGCCAGTTGCTCCTTTAATAGAGTTGCCACCAAAATCTCCCCTAGTGCAGCATTCAAATTAGAGCTTTTGTCCTCAGGTGACATTTTCATAACAGCGGTTCCTTTTTAGGAAGAGTTTCACACATTGCAGTTGAGCTTGTACTTAGCCAGTGTGAATGATGACAGATACTCCAGAAAATCTGATGGCAATCAAAGGAAAAAGAAGACTTCCCATAAACACATTTCACGATCAGCTCCACAATTTGCAGGAGATTAATATTACCAAGAAAGAAGAAAATAGCACTTTGGCCCAATTAAAAATGAACTTCAAAGCCAAGTAATATGTGCATTATTGATTGGTTATATAATGAGAATGTGCCACACAGGAGTCTCAATTTACCCAAAGGGTTGTGCAAAGGCAAAGGAATCCTCATAGTGAAAATGTTGACATACGTTTTTAAGTTCAAAGCTTGACAATACTAAGTACACATGCAGCATGTTCCCAATAATTGAGAATTGAGTCCCACTAAATTCAAGAAAGTGCTCTCCAGTGATTGTGCTCAGAATGGTGGCCTTACTTGAAGCTTAATTGCATGCAGAGACACAACTGCATATGACTTAATTGCATACAGAGGTGAAACGCAATTTTTTTTTGAATTAAATCGGGACCACAACATTTTTTCTTTCCTGTGCTAGAAAAAAAGACTGCTTAGGAGTTTTCAAAAGAGTTCGTCTCTCCCACACACCCTTGAACTGGAATTCTGTTTGGCACTTATTAGTCATCTTGGAATCGACCAATTTTTTCATTAAATTTAAAAGCATGTTTACTGGTTAAAAGTCAACAACAGGAAGAAATGTGTCTTATTCTTTTAAACACACAAAAGTAAAGCTCTACTAATAAAGAGCTCTTACATCTGCTGCTTCCATTATCCTGATTAACGATCATTAAATCCGTAACAGCAGTGAACAAGCTGCTATTTTAAAAAGCGCATTATTTCTATTCTGGTAGAAAAAGAATGAGTGGTGGGAACACCACTTGAATACAAGAATAAGAAATATGACATTTAAAAACACATGTTAAAATACATGTTAGTGTTTTTTTTTCAGGGGGAATGGCAAACCAAATGTTCTTTATTACTAAATACCATGTTTATTTACCTGGGAGTAAATTACAACAAAGTCAGTGGAACTGAGGAGACAATGCCTAGGATTGCACTGTAATTTTCCTAACCATCATCATGGTCCTGCTGTTTCTTACTTGGGTTGCTTACCAAAGAAAACATACACACAACATTATTATTATTTTTAATGGGATATTTGTGCTTAGTCAGACGTAGGCGATATTTTGATAGCTTTCCCAATTATAATGCTTGTGCTTCTGTCCCATTTTCCAGTACGTTTCTGAGCACAATTCAAAGTGTTGGTGCTGACCTTTAAAGCCCTAAACGGCCTCGGTCCTGTATACCTGAAGGAGCATCTCCACCCCCACCGTTCAGCCCGGACACTGAGGTCCAGCGCCGAGGGCCTTCTGGCGGTTCCCTCACTGCAAGAAGCAAAGCTACAGGGAACCAGGCAGAGGGCCTTCTCGGTAGTGGCGCCCGCCCTGTGGAACGCCCTCCCAGCAGAGGTTAAAGTGATAAACAACTATCCTACATTCAGAAAATACCTGAAGGCAGCCCTGTTTAGGGAAGTTTTTAACCTGTGATATTTTGATGTATTTTAATATCTGTTGGAGGCCCAGCCAGATGGGCGGGGTACAAATAAAAATTTATTATTATTATTAACGTTCCCTTTGCACTGAACTACCTGTTGCATTGTGGAGCGGTGACTTTTTGTTCAATATACGAGCATGCCACTGTAAATTCCACTCGCACAGGTGGGTGTGGTGCAACACAACAACAAACACCATTGGACGTTGTTTCTTCCTGCTGCCCTTTTTGCACATACGTGCTTTTGTCCCCCTACGATTCTCCCGTGAAAATGGCAGGAAAGAACAGCATGCCCCAAATTCCGTCACTTTATTTCCTTCAAATTTTCCTGGTTAACAGGATGCCTAACAGATGTCCAATGGTGAGGCTCAGTCCAAAAGGAATGAGTTCAGTAAAAGAGCACTTGTTTTCCACAACCATGGCTGCATATTTACCCTGTTAACTCTGCAGTTAAAGGATCACAAGTTTTAAGGACGAGACCAATTTCAGCCAAGGACTGTGAACAGCCGGTCAGAATTGGACAAGATGAGGGCTGAGAGAGAGAGGCTTTGCACTGTAGTTTGCTTTCCTCAAAGAGATACAGTTCCCAGCCCCTCTGATAAACTAACATTCCCATAATTATTGGAAGGAGGATGTGCTTTAAATTGGGGGTGGGTGAGTATTGCCTGACTATAAGATAGCTTCATGTTTTATGTTATTGGGCAGCCTGGGAATGGAGCCATGCTGAAGCCTCAAAATCATATTCCAGAGTAGTTTACCATAAGGTGCCCCAGCAAATGAACAATCATCTATATATATAAAAATTGTTCAAGTTGGATGTTTGTTAACAATCGCCTTTCTCTGTAACCCCTTGATCGATTCCGTTCAAATTTGGACACAACGTTCCATGCCCATATGGGAGTGATCATACGTACTTACATTGCACAAATACCACACCTTTCCCAGGTAAAAATGTGATTTTCTGCAAAATAAATAGCGCCTTCCAGTGGATGTTAAACAGTACAGCACAATAAACAGTTGTAGAAACAAAGACAAAAATGGGAGGGGCAAATGGAGAACACATAGACTGAACTTCAACGAGATAAG
The DNA here is from genome assembly GCA_034642065.1 of Darevskia nairensis. Classification (NCBI taxonomy): domain Eukaryota; kingdom Metazoa; phylum Chordata; class Lepidosauria; order Squamata; family Lacertidae; genus Darevskia; species Darevskia nairensis. The sequence goes on along the minus strand of JAWWNI010000782.1, from coordinate 808,384 downwards.
GTGTAAGTAAACATATGCTTTCTGTTTCATACTGTATCTTACTTTTGCATTTCACCAAATCAGCCACAGCAAGGCGTGGCCGGGTCACCTAGTAGAATTATAAAATCGGAAGGGACCCTGAGAACCATTGAGTCCCACCCCCTGCAATGTAGAACTATGCAGCGATCGAACCTGCAACCAATGTAGTTTCCAGTTCAAGTCCCAGCTGATAGTTGCACAACCTCACCCATTCATTTATCTAGCTTGGCATTCCCTCCATCTGATATTTAAGATGATATTGGACAGGGATCATATATTCAATGCAATCATTCAGCAAAGACACACTAGAAATTGTCGTGAGTTATTGGGCGAGTGTGAACTGGTTTGAGTGATTTATTACCTAAACAAGAAAGTTCCATTTTTGGACTATTGCCACACAAGTAAGCTAGCTCATATGTGGGTTTTCAAAAACAATAGCAACAGTGCCTTCTTTCGTTAAAACAAAGAAAGTATAAAGAGGAGAGTTCATATTTCTTTGCTTGGTCTGGAATAGGAAGCATGGTTAATTGTAATGCTTGATTCAAATATGAGAAGTGCCTTGTAATCATCCAATTTACTTTTTGGCTTTGATTCTAAGGAGGGTGGTGAGTTGGAGATCATGTAGGTGGGGATGAGGGAGGGTTTGTACACTCATTGGGGAGAACCTGGAGGAGGGATCAGTGTGACGACGTTAGATTTGGATCAAAGTAGCTTGCAATAGGTCATCAATTTTCCATTTTCTCCCCAGTTCAAGATGTTCATGGGTTTTATCGGTCTGCATTTTTAAGCAAACCGATCAGATCTGCAGTGCCCAGACTATTACATGAATCACCAAGACATTTACGCTTCAGCTTTCACACTTCTGTAAATTTCTCAATACAGTTCTCAGCTCAAATAAAAAGAAAATGCATATGAAGATGTGTAGTTTCATATACAGTGGTACCTCGGGTTAAGTACTTAATTCATTCCGAGGTCTGTTCTTAACCTGAAGCGTACTTAACCTGAAGCACCACTTTAGCTAATGGGACCTCCTGCTGCTGTTGTGCCACCAGAGCATGATTTCTGTTCTTAGCGGAGTTCTTAACCTGAAGTGTACTTAACCCAAGGTACCATTGTATGTATTTTAGGATAAAGGTAAAGGGACCCCTGACCATTAGGTCCAGTCGTGACCGACTCTGGGGTTGCGGCGCTCATCTCACATTAATGGCCGAGGGAGCCGGCATACAGCTTCCAGGTCATGTGGCCAGCATGACAAAGCCACTTCTGGCAAACCAGAGCAGCGCACGGAAACGCTGTTTACCTTCCCGCTGCACTTTGACATGCTTTCGAACTGCTAGGTTGGCAGGAGCAGGGACCAAGCAACGGGAGCTCACCCCGTCACAGGGATTCGAACCGCTGACCTTCTGATCTGCAAGCCCTAGGCTCTGTGGTTTTAGGATAAATACATACAAAAATGTCTTATAGTAAATGTTGCTTGAAACTTGCAGTTGTGGGGAAAATGTACAAAAATGCACAGTTGTATGCTATATGCTAAATATGCTATCTATCTATCGATCTATCGATCTATCGATCTATCTATCGATCTATCTATCTGGTTGATGTGGAAATAGGAGAGAATGCACTTATGAATGAATGTCATGGACCAGTATGAACCATTCATTCAGCTTTACTCTTATGCTATAATCAATACAAGCTGTATTTTACTCTTGCTGGAGCCTATGTTTTATTCGCTTTCATCCTTCTAGATAATAGCACTGGTTTTCAAACATCCCATCCTTAATCAGCCCTTTTCAAATTCATGCCTCTGTGTGCCCTGCTTGTTGCAAAGAATTCTGGCCTCTGGAGAGCATGTGCAATTCACATGTGACATTGAACAGGCTTAGGATGTCTCCAGCACTCCAATATTGCTGTAGATCAGCAGCAGTAAAGGGAGACAACCATCGTATCTTCCATCACTTTTTGCTTTTTGCACTGAGGAACACCTGGTGAGCTGCTGAGGAACCCCAGGGTTCTCAGAGATATATTTTGAAAGCTACTCAATTATACTTCCACTAGTGGTTTATGCCTGTTAAATTAACGGGCGCTAGAACAACGTGAGAGCCGCATGACTCTCGCTTATCTCATTTGCTCCTCCGCAATCCCTCCCTCACAAACACTTCCTACCCCTCCCGGCGGCCCATTCCGACGTGCCGATGCGTGTCAGGGTCGCGGGTCAGGAGGGCTGTGTGGACCGCGCTCCTCCGCAATCCCTCCCTCACGAACACCTCCTACCTCTCCCGGCGGCCCGTTCCGACGTGCAGGTGCGTGTCAGGGTCGCGGGTCAGGAAGGTAGTGTGGACCACATGCCTCCCCCCCCGCGGCCCTTCCCTCTGCGGCCGGTACCTGCTCCTGCCGGAGCGCGCTGCTCTGCCAGGGCCCGGTTGCTCTCCCTCGCAGGGGCGGGCTGCTTGCTTTGCCGGGCTGCTCCGTTGGGGCCGTGTCCTGTCCAGTCACAGTCTGGGGACAGTCTGGGCAGGGCGGCCGGGCGTCGGGCTCTGTCACGGCGACCGGGCAGCAGCGGCGGAGGCGGCAACAGCGGGCTCCGAAGCGGGCGGCGGGCGGCGCAGGCGGGCACTTTAAACCCTCAGCGAGAGCCGCATGACGTCTCTGCGCTCCAAGTCCCAACGGCTGCCCGTGGGGCACATGCGCAGTAGCGCAATCCCAGGGACACAGGGACTGGACGCAGAGACACTTGCACTTTATTATAGAGGATGATGCACTGCTAATGTAATCTCTTAAGTACTCTCCAACATTTCTCCAATGAAAATAGGAATGTCCTATTCCATTATTATTATTATTATTATTATTATTATTATTATTATTATTATTCCCCACCCATCTGACTAAGTTGCCCCAGCTACTCTTGGTGGCTTTCAACATAAAAAAGTAAACATTAAAAAAAATTGTATAGTTACTTATCTCCTTGGCTCGGGGGGGGGGGTACATAACTCCCAGCATTTCTCCAATGAAAAGAGGAACATCCTAAGGAGAAGTGGGACATTCTTGGAGCAAATCAGAAACTGGGACGGCCTCTGTAAATCTGGTACTGTCCCTGGAAAATAGGGACACTTGGAGGGTCTGGACTTTGGGGGTTTATCTGCCAGTTTATACAAGTTATCCTTGCAGACATTCCAGTAGCAGCCCAACAACAGGAAGTGACTTCCATTTGGCCAGGAGGGCTGTAACATCTCAAACCACTCTCAGACTCTGGCCTAAGTAGGAAAACTGATGTGTTTATAATATTATGGCAGTTCTCTAACACCATCATTTGATGGGCCAGCAAGAGGATTTCCCCCCATCAAGCAGTTTCCAAAGCTTAAATTCTACTTAAATGAAAACTATAGCAAACTTTCCTGGTTAATGAGATTCTGTGTTAATCCCCCATGCTGCAAATCAAATATTTAAAGCCTTTCACAGCTAATGGATCATATAGTGCTTTCTGATTAACACCAACAAGCTAGTTTTAATACAGTGAAGCAATCAACAGTCTTAACAATTCTGCTTTCTTAATGCCTTTCCCAGTTTATCAGTGGAGGGGACGCAATCTAGATAATAAATGCTTTATTTGTATGCAAACAAATTAATCTCGGATGATAAGGGAGAATTTCCCATTTCTTTGCTAGGTGGCAAGCATTTTGACATTAAATGTTGATTACTCACTCCCTATCTCATAAATATCAGGACTAAAGTTTACTAATGCAAATATTGAAGGCACTAGTATGTGGCAATTATTAGAGCTCTGATATAAATAAATTTTATTTATTAGCAGCATATTTTGCCTAAGTAGATGGAGAACAAATTGCTGCAATATATACATTAATGGTTCATCTGCCATTTTTCTGTTCTAGACTATCAAAATGCCTCTCTTTCCCTTTCCACGGGTTCCTAAAATACTGCTCTCTATTTATTTTGAAACATAGTTTTCATTAAAACTCATACTTGGTATGAAGCCATATTTGTGACAAGAGCACTATAAACATGAAAATGAAGTGTAGGGAAGAAACACTTACCCCAAGTAGCGATGGGGTAGAAATTTGATTGAGTTTGCATTTAAAGATAAATCCAGACTTTCCGAAACAATATGCAAATTGAAACACAGTCATCCTTCAAAATGCACACTTACCCAAATTTTGCAATGCTGTTCTCCAGCCAAGGTAACGTGTACAAACATGTTTATATGAGAGAGAAGTGTGCCTATAAATGCACATATTACTGAAAATAGCATACAACCTTGTATTACATTTGGGGTGGGGGAAGCTTTGAGAAAATGTGTGTATTGGGCAAACTTGCATACAGTGGGACCTCGACTTACGAAGATAATGCGTTCCGACGCGATCTTCGGTAGTCGAAAACACTCGTAAGTCGAGTCCCCATAGGGATGCATTGAGCGAAAAAAAATCGTAAGTCGAAGAAACACTATTCAAAAATTCTAAGTTGAAGAAACCCTATTCAAAGCGGTCGCGGCTTTCTTTCGGAAGTCGAAAAATTCGGATGCAGCAGCCATTTTTTTTCTTCCGGAAGTCATTCGGAAGTCGAAAAACACGTAAGTCGGGTCACTCGTAAGTCGAGGTCCCACTGTATAAGTTTAGGGAAGCTTTTAATGTTTGATTGATTATTGTATTTTAATATTTTGTTGGAAGCCAGAGTGGCTGGGGAAGCCCAGCCAGATAGGCAGGGTATAAATAATATATTATTATTATTATTATTATTATTATTATTATTATTATTATATTATTATTATTATTATTATTATTATTATTATTATTATTATTACGTGTATAGGAGGAGAGAAATTTGCACAAAAATGCCGATGAATTTTCCTGAGAACCTAAAATGAAATTGGAAAGTGATGTGGAAATGTGAAGAACTGAAAAAAATGAAACTGAAATTGGCATGCCCATTCATCCCTACTCCCAAATCTCATTCTACACCATGAAAAGAAGGGTCCGACATGGGCTGTCTCTTGTAATGGTGCAGAAAAGGGGGAAAGTTGAAAAACTTCACCCAGAAATAAATTTATCACAGCAACTCAGCTTTATATATATATATTTTGCTTTACAGAAGTTTCATTCCCAGTTTTGATACTGAGTGATGATGGCGGTGACACTAAAGTAGAGGTGTGAGAAGGACAATCACCATTTGTTACATTTTGGACACACCGTGAACCTCTTGTTTACTTGAATTGCAGAAGCAACCGTCATCTCCAGAAGGAGGTCAGTCAGTTCCACTTGGGTTTCATTTAGGCTGGTGGTTCTTTCTCAGAGAGGACCATGAGAAAATGTTCGTGCACAAATTAGACTAGGCAGGCTGCAACTTGAGAGACCGGCCACATTTCATAGAGTGAAAAGGCAAGTCAAGCAACATAAGTTCACACGCTCATTGTACCCCAGGGCATACAAACTATGGTTGGCATAATGAGTCCAGTGTCAGAGGAGTGGTACGGAATATTTTGTGTGATATATTGGGAATGTCAATGCAGATATGCTTGGTATGAAGAAAGTTGGAAAGTAATAACTTGAGAATTACTAGGTATGCTTTCTCGTTCTGTCACTGACGAGCCAAACATCTTCTGCTCCCGAATTCCTAGGTCTGTTTATACAGTATTTACAATGATCACTTAGGGAAATAATTTTAAATCAGTAGTAAATTGGTTTGCTTAAAGCTGTACTCAGGCCAATATTAAAAACTGAGAACTGGCATCAGTGCTAAGGAACTGAGGTAGCAATCCTATACTGATTTATTTATTTGTTACAGTTCTTTCTATTCTACCTTTAAGGATACAAATCCTTCCAAGGCAGGTTACAAATTAAAATACACAAGCCTTCAGGATCCTTCCCCCAGACGAATTCCATTAATCTGTGAAAGGTGTGGGTTGCCTGTAAAATAGCCCATCTTCTTGTCTGATGACTATCTATCTGGGTTGTGATCTTCAACCTGCCTCAGGACCCACAGGAGGGACCAGGCTTTTCTGTATTGGACACCTCCATGCCCACTGGTCATTGTTATGTTTACCCATGGAATCTATTAATGTAGGAGAACTGGTCCTCCGGTAATCAGAATGTGGAGCAAACCTGCTCATGTAATTGGTGGCCAAGACCTAACCTTTTCCTTCTGTTATGTGAGAAAGGCAACTTCCAAACCAAGGTATCCAAGGGACAGCTTTGCTCTCTGCATCAGTGAGTGCATTTAAGTATCTAGCATGACAGTCACACAAGTATTTTTCTTGCCCTCAGAAACCTGAGCTTCAACAAAGTTATTGACTCACATCAAAGACCTGTCAACTTTCAGGCCCTGATTGTTCTATACTTTGAGGATGGCAGACCAGAAATGCATCTTTCAAGTTGATTGATTGATTGCATTTGTATTATGACTGTCCCAAAGAATTAAGAATAAAAAAAATATGTACAAGAATAAATGAAACTAGCTTTCACCAAGGTATGGATCTGAATTTCTCAAATCAAAGGATCTCTCTTTTAAGGCACAAAAGACATTGACTTAGGGTGCAAGACTTAGGTGTGGGAGTGGGGAATCTGAGCACAACCACTATATGCTCCTGGGTGTTGCTGTGGTCTAAACCACAGGGCTTGCCGATCAGAAGGTCAGCGGTTCAAATCCCCACGATGGGGTGAGCTCCCGTTGCTCAGTACCAGCTCCTGCCAACCTAGCAGTTCGAAAGCACGCTGAAGTGCAAGTAGATAAATAGGTACTGCTCTGGCGGGAAGGTAAACGGTGTTTCCGTGTGCTGCTCTGATTCGCCAGAAGCAGCTTAGTCATGCTGGCCACATGACCCGGAAGCTGTACGCCGGCTCCCTCGGCCAGTAAAGTGAGATGAGCGGCGCAACCCCAGAGTCGTCCGCGATTGGACCTAACATCTGAAGGCAGCCCTGATTAGGGAAGTTTTTAATATGTGATATTTTAATGTATTTTAATCTTTGTTGGAAACCACCCAGAGTGGCTGGGGAGACCCGGCTGGATGGGCAGGGTACAAATAATAAATTATTATTATTATTATTATGGTCAGGGGTCCCTTTACCTTTACCTATGTCCAAATCTATAATTCATCTTTACTTGTGCATCTCAGTCATATGCTAGGGATGTTGCCTACATAGCTGCCATTCATTTCGATGTGACTTATGAATGAGAGCTTCCCTGTGTGCCTCTGAGCACACTCCTAAGCAAACCCGTTAGGTATTAAGATCCACAATAAGTCATTTGTAGGCTTTATTGTAGTAGCTCGAAGCTACTAACATGAGTTTGGCCAAACTGCGAGAGGCAGTGAAGGATAGGCGTGCCTGGCGTGCTCTGGTCTATGGGGTCACGAAGAGTCAGACACGACTGAATGACTGAACAACAACAACAAAGGCTTTATGTTGACATGGAAACCAGAAGCAGTGTCTATTGGCGAGGATGACAGAAGGGGTCAGAATTGCAGGCAAGCACTTTCAGGGAGGACAGAACTGAAGGCAAGGACAGAACTGAAGCCACAAGACAAACATAAATCATGCCCCTTCTGGTTCAAACTGAGCATGAGCGATGTCAAAGAACTGGAACCGGGTGATAGAGTTCTCCCACTTGCTTTGGAGAAGACCATAGCTCACCTGTTTTACACTCAGGAAACCTCAGCTTCAACCCACAGGGTTGGCAAAGACCCCTCTCTTAAACCCTGGACAATCATTTCTCATCAGCAGAGATAGATAATACTGACCCAGATAAACCAATGGTCTCACTTTGTATCAGGCAGCTTCCTATATTTATTTATCTCATACCCTTTCACCACCAGTAAGCTTAGTCCCCCTGGTCTGAGGTAGACTAATGCTTAAGTCATCCATGGTTTGTGGGGAACCGGGAAAGTTATGTGGACACTTTGCCACACCGTTAAACTCCACAAGGAAAATGGCTTACTCCTTTGGTGGGCACATTTTTCCTCCTGTGTCCAGATATAATAAAAATGGGTTAATTTGCAAACAACTGATTTATAGAAGCACTGCAAGGCAGCACTGCTGCTTTATCACTACATTTGTTAAGGATGTTGAAGAATGCTGGGTATTTTATGACTAAGAATAGTTGATCAGCTTGTACTGTGCCATACTGACATTTGAAAATTTTTCATTAGTCCCAGCAGGAGATTCAGAGTTTTATGCTTCCTGTCTTCTAAAGTAGCAATGTAGGAGCAAAAATGAACATGTGTATTTTTTTATCAAGTAAAGAAGATTGTAGGGTTTAGACTTGATTAAATAAAACCTCAGTAATAGGATGTTCCCTACAGCAGAATGATAGTGGCTGTTTGAGAGTGCATTTACTTTTAAGAAAGTATGTGCAGTGACAAGGTAAACACGACATTTTTCCCCTTCCTTGAAAGACTCTGAGCTATTTACTTCCCAATGTTAGTTACAAAGTGACAGAAATTATCAGAGTTCTGTGAGGTAATGGTTGGAGTTGGCTGCAAGGTTTTCAGAGCTGCTGTGTTATCAACTTCTTATTTATCGCACCGGGGGGGGGGGAATATACTTAAATCTTGTTCTTCCTGGAAGAAATAGTGCATATTTGGCTTTACACTGGACAGTCTACCACAGGGATGTCCAACAGGTCGATCGCAATCTACTGGTAGATCCCCGGGAGGATTTAGTAGATCACGGCCGATCGCTGGGTCCCTTTCCTTAGTGTTGGTAAAACAGAATCTGGCCCCGCCCCCACACCCCACCCTCCATTGTTGCACGATCTGCAGAATGGAAGATGGAGTTTACTCAGTGAGGCTGTTTGCTTCCTCAGCAATATGTGAGCGGTCCCTTTCTCCCTCGCAAGAGCTTAGCCTTGATCTTCCCCAATATGGGACTTTCCTCCTTTCTTCCTACCTAAGAAAAGCTCAACAACTTTGACCTGAACCTCCCAAAAGGGGGTAGATCACTGCCAGTTTTTAATTCTGTGAGTAGATCGCTGTCTCTTGGGAGTTGGCCACCCCTGGTCTACCACACTTCATGGTCACAAACAAGTCACACTCAACACAACGGGGTGTTGATGTGGTGAAGGTGATATTGTGGTTGCAATCCATTCAATGTAGCTCAAACAAAAATATGCAAAAATGCAGTGGAATAAACAACGCAGAATTTACTGTCACAAGCTATGATTATGACCACTAGCTTAAAACATTGTTGGAATCTTAAGTGTCATCAGCCCCAAACAGCATGGCCAATGTTCAAAAATAATATGACCAATGTCAAAGGGAAACCGAATGAACTACCCATGAATTAGGTAAATCTATGGAGGCTCATTCCACCAACAGCTATAACAAATAAATATAATCTCCATGTTTAAAGGCAGCATATCTCTAATAACTACTGCTGGGTATTTCAATTAACAAGATGGAGAAGGGTGGGGGTGCTGTCTTCATTCCCTGAGAGCTTCCCAAAGGCATTTGATGGGTTGCTGTTGTGCTGGCTTAGACGGGTCTTTGGTCAAGTTGAAGAAGGATCTTCTTATGCATTCTTAATAAAATATATAATTGGCTATACAGATACACATCTGCACTACATAGTGCATTCCAGGGCGTTTAATGGGGCCAGGTAAGTATCAAGCTTTATGCATGAAATGCTGTTACATGTACATTATCTTCTTTGGATCCATAAGTTGTAGCCATACCAGAGAACCCATAATATTTATCAGAGATTTGGTTCAAACCTGCCTGTCCTATAACTTGAAAACAGCCAGGACATTAAAGATGTGGCTTCCGTGTCTAAAGGGGGCTGTCACAGACCACTCTGCAGATGAAGTATGACATCATGCACAACAGGATCAAGTGATATACATGCATAAGTAAAGCAGTTCAGAGATAAAGTGCCCCTGTGCTGATGGGAGAATTCGCTTATCAGGTGACTTGTTTGCCGAGCATCCCAGACTAAAAAGCTGGAAGTTGGCAGTCAGCCATCATTACAAATTCAGTTGATGCAGTTAAATTGAGCCTGAAGATGACTGCTTCGTCAGCTTTAGATGACACCCCCTTTCCCCTATTGCAGGCATAGGCAAACTTCGGCCCTCCAGATGTTTTGGCCTACAACTCCTATGATCCCTAGATAACAGGACCAGTGGTCAGGGATGATGGGAATTGTAGTCCAAAACATCTGGAGGGCCGAAGTTTGCCTATGCCTGCCCTATTGTCTTAAAAACTGGTCCTTCTCACTCATCCATGCATTTCATCCAACAACACAATTGACCTACTGATCTTAATGAGCATAGCTGAAAGCAGGTGACCAAGTTCAAAGTAAGGACTTGTCTAGACATGGTGACCTTTGATTAAGGATTTTTATGAATAAAATAACAATCAGCAGGTGTATATTTGCACTAACTTGATTGGATAAATGATACCTGAATAATAGTTTTTCTCCTGCACCTGTACAGCTTTGATTGCATACAGAAGATACACCACTTTACGCCATCATTTGACACTTTCTGTCATATATAGAGGGTAAGAGACCAACTCTAGTTGTGATTGTGATCTGTTTTAAATTGTTTTGATGGTGTATTATACATTGCTGTAAACCACACTGGGACCTTCTGACAAAGGGTGGGTAACAACAATTTTCTGTCATGCTTACACAAAGCTACCTGCATTTTTCTCCCAATGGGCAAATAGTGGTTTAAGTGGTGGTGGTGGGGGGGGGGTAGATACAGAGCAGAGAGAAAGAAAGTGTCAAAATCTTATTTTATTGCATTGTAGGTTCCCTAGTCAATTTAGCAGTCCCATGTGGCTGCTTGGACATTTCACACACACACACACCAAGAAGATCCTGACCAAAGAACCACATCATTTCTAGTTTAGCCCTTAGTATGGTAATTTTCCTCTCCCCCTGCAATCCTTTATAGAACAAGGGGACTTAGACTGGCTTCAGGGGCTATGAGAAAGCTGGACAAGAAGAACAAATGAGCCAAGTTAACATGCATAGGACTCTAATCTTAGGGTTGTGAGTTCAAGCCCCATGTTGGGTGAAATATTTGGTTGGACTAGAACTAGATGACCCTTGTGGTCACTTCCGACTACAGTTCTGTGCTTCTGTGAACTTTCCTCTTTTTGTACTGCCAGTGAAATGAGCAAAAGGAAAACCTCTGCATCTCTTTTTCTGGCATTGGACTTTGAAGCAGCACCAAAAGCACGACAACTGGAAGTGTAACTCTTTTATGCTTCCCCTCCCTTCTATCCAAGTTGCATTCAACTAAGCCCTATGCACATTGGATTATGTGAAATCAAAGGATCTAACTAACTTTAAAAAATGATTGCTACATTGCCACTTTTTTACATGCCTAGAAGCTCCAACTCGCACATGAGAAGCCTTCAGCATCGTATGAGATTTATATTATTTCATAGTTATGTGTGCTATTGTGTGCATCTACTTCCATGTCATCTTTTCTGCCAATATAATGCATCTGGAAAAGACTGGAAGTTAAGCAGCTACCAGGAAATCATTGAAAATGGTAAATTGCCTTTCATGCATATTTAAACACAAGTAATGTTAAAACACCAGGATTTTTCACTTGCATTAGCTTCTCTACATTCAGAATCAGACTTCATAACACAGAAAATAGATACAATAACCACGATAGCAAAACAAGTTATCTTTTTGTTAGTCCCGCCCCCCTTTACAAAAAGTATTGCAATTAAGCCTCATAAGCAAATATTATATTATTTTGGACATGATATTAGTAAAAATAGCATGCAGTATTAATTCTGACATCATCTGTAGATTCAAGATTGCAAAAGGGGTTTGTCTGAAACTCTCATCAATTAAATATACAGAGTTTAAAGCATCTTTCAAAGAGTCTATCAATTCAGATTCCCAGCCCCTCTCCAGACCATTCTTTTCTTCAGCACTTACTGCAAAATGCCCCTTGAGGGACATTAGATGTTGCACTAGAATATTAGCTGACAACCAGCCTGAAAAGTGGAGGACATGATTCTTGATCAGCAGAAAGGCCAATGATTTATTTCTTTTGATTAGACTGAAATCCCCATTTATCTTCAAGGACAAGGAAAGCAAATCAGAGGCTTCTGGGAAACGGAAGACTTAAAATCTTCAATAGTTGCAAATCGGGCAGCTCACCAATTGATCACTATATCAGTGCTGCAAGAGATCGGTAGATAGATTCAGGTTAACCATTTTGCTGCCAAAATTCTTTGGAGCATCTTACTGTCAGAGGCAGCTGCTGGGAATCGCAGGTGGGAATAAGGTTTGGCTTATGGACTTTCCCCACAGGCATCAGTTTGGCCACTGTGAAAACAGAGTGCTGGACTAGATGTGCTTTAGACCTGATCCAGCTTGGATGTTCTTATGTTCATATAAAGGAATATGGCTTTCCTTCATCTTCAACTGTTAATCAATGCCAAAAATATTTGAATACAATGACAAAAATTAAGCATGGAGTAATGGATAAATTCACTTATTTTTAAGTTGATTTTGTCACCTACTCATCTTGAAAGATGTGCATTAGGTGTAAATATGCAGAATGTTTACCCTCTGGACACTTGGAACGAAGCAGAACAGAGACCCACTTTTGAGCACATTAAGGCATTTATACCACGAGGAATTATGAAGTGTCTCTAAAGCAGATTAACAGCCTTAGCACTCATAATGCAGCTAGCACGGTCCAATCTGTTAGTGGATGACTGCAGCTCAGAAGGAAGAAGAAAAACATGATTAAGATTATGATGAAGGTGAAAATGGGAAGATGAGGCCTTGTGTGAAGAAATATATTAAGGTAAGGGTAAAGTTAAATGACCCCTGCCTGGACGGTTAAGTCCAGTCAAAGGCGACTATGGGGTGCGGTGCCCATCTCGCTTTCAGGCCAAGGGAACCGGCGTCTGTCCACAGACAGCTTTCTGGGTCATGTGGCCAGCATGACTAAACCACTTTTGGCACAATGGAACACCGTGACGGAAGCCAGAGTGCATGGAAACGCCGTTTACCTTCCTGCCGCAGCAGTACCTATTTATCTACTTGCACTGGTGTGCTTTGGAACTGCTAGGTTGGCTCCTTCGCTGAGATTCGAACCACCAACCTTTTCAATTGGCAAGCCCAAGAGGCTCAGTGGTTTAGACCACAGCGCCATCCGTGTGCCGCATATATTATGTGTATGTAAAGAGAGGAATCGGAGTGGATCTATTACCAACAATTGATAGTAATCCACTCTGGGATTAACTTGTATGAGGATAGAAATGTTTTCACTAAATAAATATTACAAAAAGCAAATGGAAGAATTTAGCTTTTATTCCACTGTTCAGTTGGAACACATGAAAGAACACTGAGCTATTTCTGGGCAAGTAGAAGAGAGAGACTCAATCCCCAGTTCACCTTTTGTTAAAACTCTTGCAGCTTCAATGAAGCACCGTGAGGAAAAGTTGTATAATGATGTGCAGCGATCCTGCTTCTTTTGGTTGAGGGTATGGGGAAATCATGAAGTGCATTTAACTAAAACATAGTGAACGTTTGAAGTCCAATAGTCCAAAATATGAGCTATATTCAACTGGCTGTCAGTAAGAAATTATGAGTCATCCAACATTTGGCAAAAGATGGAGCTTCTTCAAAATGATCTGTGTGCCTTCAGGAAGCAGAATCCAATGATGCCCCACTGTGAATTGTTGGGAGTCACTTCCCAAAGGTAGAATCCAGTGATCCTGGCACTTCCTGTTTCCCACAGGAAAGTAAGGTTTATGCTACTAGTCACCACATGAAGTGGGTGCAGAGGGTGCTCTCAAGCAGCTGCATCCTACACCCCCCATCAACTTTTCTTGCTCTAAGCCAGCAGGGGAGAGGGATTGCTAGTTTTACCCTCTGAGGCTAAGACTCCTCAAGACTCCCTTTCTGGACACCTGCTAAACAAGGCCCAGCCATTCTCCCAACTTTGGAGGTGTGACGTCAATTATTGTCCAACTGCTCAAATGATTCTGATCACCTTGCAGGGGACGGTGTCACACTTGTCAAACTGAGCATCAACATCATCATAATTTCCCCAGCCACTCTCGGCGGCTCCCAACAAATTCAATTACTAATAAATAAATAAAAAATAAGACTTTTTTGGTCATCTGACACTGCATGAAAAGGCAGAAAGAAATGGTAAAACAAAACCCCTATCATTTAACTTAAAATTTACCCTATTTACGATAGAGACCTGAAATCAACCTTAACATTTTATTTTATTTTTTAGCAGTTTGCCTTCAAAATTATGGGATCTAAACTTGGTTTTATTAAGACCTCCCCCCCCCTCTTTTCTCTAAAATGAAGGATAATGGAAAGAATAGAGTCAGAGTAATGTGAAGCAAACTTTTCAAAGAACTCGGGGGCAGCAAATGAAATACTTTAAAAATGCAATTCTAAGAAATAATCTGACTACTTTCCAGGAGAAATAGCAATTCGAATTACTTTTCTTAGCAATCTCGCCACTCCTGTCTTGATTGGAAGTCATACTATGGTTGTCATGGTAGCCCGCATGGGAACAGCTTTACTGTGCCAAGGAAAAGGTAATCAGTAATCAATTACCTTGAAGTAATCAGTATTACATACCTCTTAACGCATTATTTTTCAGATCCAGTAATCAGCAGTGCAATATAGTTGCTTCTTCAAACTACTTTGATAACCTTATCCACCGGGTTTATTCCTTTGTGTTTCTGCTAAGAAGCCTATCTGATTTATGAAACAATTAGGTAGCCAAATAATTTAAGGCTGCAATAGTCTTATTTTGGCATGGATGTCCCATGTGACCCAGAGCACAGAAGATTGTGACTCTCAGACTGTAGCAAAGAGGCTCATGGATAGGGTCGTCTGGTCTCCTGGGCCAACGGCACAATCTATACATGTCTATTCAGAAGTATATTCCATTAATTTCAACGGTGATACCCAGGAACTGGTACAGGATTGCAACCTCAAGCTCTGGGACTCAAGAGAGCTAATATCTGGCAGCTAATAATATTGGCTATTATTATTATTTTTACTTTTTACAAAGAGCTCTCAAAGTGACTTCCAAAAATATAAAAAATAAGAAGTGGTTTATGCAGATGTTTAAAATATTGAAAAATGCCATAAAATATTTTTTTAAAAAAAAATACAGACCACAGAAATGCAAAAGTGTTAATCCACAAATACAATCCAAAGCACTTTTCCATGGGCCTCCTCTGAAAAGAACTCTTTGGATGATATTTAGATTCCTATGAAGAGAGGCAGATCTTGAAGTATTCAGGGTTCCAGAAGTACCCCCAAGCTGCCCACGTGCTCCTCCTGGGAAGAGTAACCCAGAACAGGTTGAATGACACATGTCCCACACATGTCCATGAATTAGGGACAGAGATAGTAGGATGGAGCAAAATGTAATGGAGACAAGAGGTTCCACATGTAGGTCAAGGGACAGAAGCTGACTGTGACTGGTGACTCGGAATGGAGTCTGATGAAGCTGAAGGTACAAAGAGATCCTGTCAGGGACTGGACATTGGAGGAGGAATGGTGGAGACCGCCTCCCTCTTCTCCTGAACCTTCCCAAGAAGAAGAGGACAGTATAGATTTAGAACAGTGGTTTTGCAGAAGGTCATAGTTCAGAGACTGCAGAGGGGAGAAGCTGGGAAATATTGGGAGAGGAGCAGGAGGAAGAAGAACAAGCACCAGGGGAGAGACAGCTGACAGACTCAGTGTCCTTGAAAAGCATTCCAGACCCAACCCCCTCCTAGGACCTGGCGTGCATTGAGGGCAGTAGAACAGAAAGCTCAGATCAGCCGATGCAGGGATGACGTATAATAGGAGAGACGGAGGGGGTGGGACTCGGAGCAACGCCATTATCCAATAGGTGACATCCTATGTCCCTCTCTGTGAATACTGAATAAAATACCTTGGTAAGAGCTTCTTGCTTTTCCAATTACAGGCAGCCTGCTGTGAGGGAGGGGGATCGGATTCCCTGAAGTCTGACAGATCCTGAGCCAAGCAAAACACCTCAAAACAATTACCCCTTTCCCCTTGGTGCTGACCCCTCACCATAAGACTTTAGTCCTTTTCCTGGAGATCATAATGAAAAGTTGAACCCTGCAGCACAAAGGCAGGTTCTGCCCCCGACCCAATATCATTCCTCCTGACACTCCAATGTTTCACTGCTCTCCAATATAGGTACCACAATGACTGAACCTGCTTTAGACCTAATTTGTGACATACTCCCCAAAAATTATTGGCCCTACTGACAGAAAGACAAAGGATCTAGC
The DNA here is from genome assembly GCA_034642065.1 of Darevskia nairensis. NCBI lineage: Eukaryota > Metazoa > Chordata > Lepidosauria > Squamata > Lacertidae > Darevskia > Darevskia nairensis. The sequence continues at coordinate 792,105 of JAWWNI010000782.1, read as the reverse complement.
TGGGGCAAAAATAATAAAAACAATAAAATTTGAGGCCCTAACATGCTTTGAAATTCCTCCTAATATGGGAGAATCGTACATTGAAAATGTTGTCTATAAGAATAAAAGAAAATTATAATAAATTAGTTTGGAGATGGTATTTAATGCCAGTCAGATCAAATCAAATAAACAAGGAATATTCGGTGTTATGTTGGAGGGGATGCCAGGAAACAGGGAATTATGTTCACATGTGGTGGGGGTGTAAGTATGTACAATTTTTCTGGGAAAGGGTGTTTAAGGAGATAACAGAAATCACTGGGTTAAAGCTGACCGAAAGTCCAGAGGTGGCATTATTATCAATTTACGATGGGACGGAAGGTTCACAGGCTATGAAGGACGAATTATTATAGCTAGGAAGTGGAAGAGGCAAGCAGAATCTAAAATGGAAGACTGGTATAAATAGGTGTGGGATATAGCTATTAATGATAATTTAACATGTGTCATTAAATTAAGATGGGGAATGTGAAGGAGAAATGATTTTGAGGAGATATGGAGGGTGTTTGTAGAATTTGTACAGTTAAAATGGAAAGGGATCAAACCATCACAAGAGGCTTTGAAATTTTGGGAGGTTGGATAGTTACAATGGAATGGTCTTGGTGGTGAGGTGCTCATTTTTATTCTTATTTATTTATGATTATTACTTTGTCAAAAAAGTTCATCCGATAAAAAGAAATTGCTCCTTAGAGTTATATTCGTGATTTAATAATCACATGAACGCAGTTAGAGAAGCCACCTTAGATACTGAGTCAGAATTATCTTATACGGCTGGTGATGGTTCTCCAAGACTACAGGCAGAGTGGTTTCTGCAGCCCAGTAACCTGAGGCTCTTTTAAGTGGCGAGTCTAGGCTTTGAACGTGGGACTTCTCTGCAAAGAGCATGTGCTTTACTGCTGAATGAAGTATATATCTTCCCTCCTAAATGTCAGCTGTGGCATTTTATGTGTCATTATGTGCTATAACGCTGGAAAGGGCTCACATTTACTTTTAAACTTCTGAGAGCGGTTTAGTCTGGGCATCTTCCTGAGGGAAGATGTTTCTGTACTGAAGTGATTAAAGTGCTTTCAGGCACACCAGACATTAGTCTGAATTATTCAAAGGCTTTAGATGAACACTGTAAGAAGAACAGCTATCACAGTCTTCCTGCATATCTGGAAAGACTGCTTGTCCTGGCTACATTGAGAAGACCTTCCTTCCCTTCCCTAATAGAAGGGATGAGTGTGTATCTACCATTATGATTCTCTAGGTTGGCTCTCCCCTGTATTCCCATGTGCCTGCCTTCTGGTTGACCTGGGAGAATTTCTAACACTAATATCCGAACTGTCACATGCTCAGCTCTCTAGAGTTTACAGTAGTTTTCAGTTTTCCTTCTTTTTTTGCCTCTTCTTCTTTTGTCTTAGAAGTTATGCATTGTGCAGAAATGCATATGTACACTGATGTACGACAGAGCTTCACCATAAATTTTCAAAAAAACAAACAAAACCCAGCACACATTTAAAGCACATGATTTCCCCCTGAACCTTGGGAATTGAAGTTTGTGAAGGATACTATAATTTGTAGCTCTGCGAGGGTGAAGCCAGCATGCTAGCCAGGCAAATACATCTGACCCAAGGAAGTGGTAAAATTATAGAGAGGGAGAAGCTGAACTCACACTAAAAAGGCAGCCTGGGCAGCTGCGGTGAAATAAGCCAGTAGTGAGACTACTTAGGCCAAGCATTCCAGATAGAGGCTATCATAAGCTGAGGCAGGAACAGAGTCTGTTGACCTTAACACAGCAGAGGCCATATTGAACTGGCAATGCCTATAAATAAAACACAATGAAGTCATAAAATTCTGATATGCTAGGATACAGGTAGGGAATGCCATGATAGACAGATAGACAGACAGACAGACAGGCAGGCAGACAGACAGACAGACAGACAGACAGATGATAGATAGATAGATGATAGATAGATGATAGATAGATAGATAGATAGATAGATAGATAGATGATAGATAGATAGATAGATAGATAGATAGATAGATAGATAGATAGATAGATATAGATGATAGATAGATAGATAGATAGATAGATAGATAGATAGATAGATAGATAGATAGATAGATAGATAGATAGATATGCCAGTAAAAATATGTATATGCATGTGCGTAAGGGAGGTGGGGAATGTTAGGGAGAGAGGTTCTAGTCTAGCTTGCTAACTGCCATGCTAGGTCTCTCTCTCACCCCCCCCCCCGATTTTCAGGGTGTTTTGTTTTGTTTGTTAATGTCAGATGGAGCATCCTTCATTATGAAGTGGCTGATCCATTCTACCACCACCTCAGGACTCCTTATCACCCCATTATTCTGATCTATGTGTAGACTAGGCCAGACTCAATTAAGGGAAGGTGAAATTAATATGAGGGGACAAAGTGGGAGGGGCCAATCACAACAGGGATGGGTGGTGCATAGCAAAGAACTCATAGCATGAGTGCAAAGACACCTATGGTGGGGGCTCTGAAAGTAGGACAAGCCCAGGCTCCAGTCCAGGGCTATTTTTCTAGAAAAAGTTGTGCCGAAACTCACCACGAATGCTTCCTTGTTCTCTTAGGATAGCAATGACGCCTTCCTGAGAGGTGCCAGAACTGAGTTCCACTGAGTTCCAGCTGAAATAAAAAAAAGCCCTGAGCCCAGCAATTATAAATCTAGGAGTTCAAGTTGGCCTGTATCTGATTCACCCTACATGTTGCAATTTCCATACAGGAACTTGACAGGGGAAATAGCTTAATGTGTGAAGCATAGTTGTCACAGTGGAGGACAGTTGAATAATCAATTTCTTGAATTATGAAGTAGGTTTCAGTGGGTAACAGCTCCTATGTCAAAATGATAGACAAATTATTAACCCTTGCCACATTCCTTGTTTCCCAAGATGTATTAGTGCATGCATTCTAAAGCTGTCCACTGTGTTTAACTATCTGCAAAGATGATCCATACAATGCGTACTTAATGCAATATTCCTGATAGCAGTAAATTCCATTAAGTTGGGAGAAAAAGGGCTTTGGTCCCACTCCCAAGTACTTCCTTATCAATCCAGTCTTTGTCATTGCACTCTTTGTTCCTTCACATTATGTCATGTTAAATTGCAGGAAAGATTCGGGGCAATCCCAAAAAAATAGTGACAGATAATGCAGTATAATGGCTTTTAAAAATAGGTCTTGGTTCTTGATTGTTGATAGCCAACTGTAATGATAATAATGAAAAGGAAATGAGCAAAAGGAGCATTTTGACATGAGTGAGTGGCAAAGAACTATTCTGTCGCTCAACATTTCATTCTGGTCACTGAAATATATACTAGTGCTATTGTCTTTACTGTTGTTAGTCATTACTTCTTCATGTACATGATTAGGTGAAGATATTACGTTAATGGAATTAAGCAGCAGATCATACATTAATAGTTAAAAGCCTTGTGAATAAAAAAGTTTTTTATCTGATTATGCCATTGTATATAACTTCCTCACTTGTCTGTGGAGGTCATTGCATAAGTAAGACATTCTGTAACACAGATCTCAGTAACTGGGCAGGTTCATAGGGAAGAAAATGGTATCTCAGATACTGTACATAGGTCCATCCCAAACAGTTTAGAATTTTTAACTATTCTAAAAACAGAATAGTGGAGAAACTTCTCGTCAGTAGTTTTGAGTTCAGAAACATATTAGAATTTAAAATACTGACATGGTCCGTCTAGTCCAACCTCCTGTGATGCAGGATTCTCAACTAAATCATACTTGACTGATGACCATCCAACCTCTGCTTAAAAACCTCCAAGGAAGTAGAGTCCACAACCTCTCTAGGGAGGCAGTTTGTTGTTGAATATTCTCCACAGATAGGTTTCCTTGACACCTTTTTATTGTCATTTTTAGTGCCAGAAAAAGACCTGAGTTATTTAGATGCAAATTTAATCTAATGGACTTTTTTATGCTGCGTTTTAAAATTTTGTGTCTGTTAGCTGTCGTCGTTTGTGTCTTTCTGTAAACCACCCCAGGAATATGACTGAAATGTGGTTTTAAAATACTTATAATAAATAAGGTAGACAGCTAGATTCTTTCTCTGCTTTAAAGGGCAACTCCAACTGACCCATTTTTTGTGATTTAGCTGCTTTTCTTCTCTTTAGCCTGACTAATGGCCTTGTAGAAAGAACCAGCAAAGATAATTACTCTTGCATCACTATTATCATTTTGAGGACATGAACTAAGTTTCCTTACTCCTGTGTGAGTAAGAATGTAAGAGGAGGCAGCAGGATCTGGGCGTGCAAAACATTGTAGAATTTCCTTTGATGAAGTCATATGGTACTGTAACAGGATGAAGGATTTGAATAGTAAGTCCAAGGGGAGAGTCTTTTGGGTGGAACAGAGTGCTGTTTTCCAACAAACACAATACTGACTAGACGACCTGCATGAGAGAACAGACATTTCACCACCCACAAAACTGAGTTGCATATGCAAGCAAGGTTGTGTTGTATGCCCCCCCACACACACCTCAAAATCTGTATAATAAAGCATGTACTTTTTGTAATCAGGCATTTCTCTGTCTTTTATTTTTACACTTTCATCTCCCTGTGAGATGCTTTTACAGATGTTTCAAAAGGTACAAGTTATCTCCCTTGACACCCGATGTGGGTGGATTCAAAAGATGTTCACTTCTATCGCATTGATTCTTTTCATCCAGAACAGAAGGTGGCAACCCCTTATCTTATACTGATGAAAAAATCTGAGCCTTGAGGTTGACAAAAGTGTTGAGATCAATGAGGTCCCCAAAGGAGTTAACACAAGAAACGGAGAGAATCAGACAAAATTCTTACAAAAAGTCCCTACCCATTCCTGGTTAGTCCTCAAGACTTCAGAAACACATAAATACTATGCAAAGTGGTTTAAAACAATTATCTGGAGGCATCCAGCTGCTGCATGCTGGCGTATCAGATCACGACCCTGGAGGACAACCAAAGTTAGAGGTGAAGTGATGGGTAGTAGATTTACAGCCTTGCGTCTAGCTAGGGTACATGCTAATCTGTGCATAATTAAATCACAAAAGGGGCACATACAGTTTTGCAACACAGAAGAGCCTGGCAGTTTTACTAGGAGCCTGTCTGGGTGGATAAACAGATCCAATGGCGAAGACAGCTGCCCTCTGCTCATTCCTAGTTGTTAGTTCAGACATCAAGCTACTTTGTCTTCATGATAGCTATGCTACCATTTGTATATCACTTTTTGTATGAGGGGCAAGGGATGGTGTGTGTTGGGGGGGGGGGAGAATATCCAACAAACAAAGCAAAGCAAAGAATAGTTATTTCCAGTATCTCCATATCTGTTGTATATGGGCAACTATGGAAACTCTAAGAAGAAGTAAATTGCATCCGTGTTTATGAAATATCCAATGTGAGACAGAAAAGATGGTCCATTCCCAATAACAGACTGGAAAACAACAGCTTTTAATAACTTTTGGGGGGGTTAAAGTTGCTAAGTTCCTTGGATGTAACTAACTAAAAGTGGAAGTAAGCCCCAAATACTGGCTTGGGTGAACAAGGAGCATTCCAAAATTTAAGCTAGATAAACTCATATTCAAAACATTAAATCATTAATTTGTTGTTCAATTCTTTCAAAGTATATGTCAAAACTAGAGATATGAAGCTCTAGGCTTGGACTCACTCTGACCCCTTATATGGGATTTGGTATATAAATTTTCCCTTGGCTTTTTTGCTGGCCCATGTCAGACCAGCATGGATAGCTGGCTCGGGTGAATATTTGATGTTTCCTCCCTTTATGGTCTTGATTTATGGGCTACTACTAAAATGAGGCTGCATTTTAAGCCGTATTTTAAGCCGTATTTTAATTAACTGGTGTTTTTTTTAATTACATTTTATTGTAATTTATATTCGGTGTTAGCCACCCTGAGCCTGGCCCTGGCCAGGGAGGGCGGGGTATAAATAAAATCATCATCACCACCTGCATCCCTAATGTCTATGCTATTAGAGTCAGATAAAAGTAAGAGAAGAAAGAATGCCCCTCACCCCAAAATCTGTTCAAAATTCTTAATTATAAGCAAGGATGGAAATGGACACAGTTCTGGGCATGTGCAAGCCTCTGGCAATGAGATTTGTTGTTCCAAATTCTAGACTTCCAGAATGTATCCACATGCAAAGCTACATTGCTACATTGTATGTGTGACAGAGGACACAGTAAGATATTATATAACCAATTTGTTGGCCACAGTAGAACTTCCTTTTGTGCCATACTATTTAGGATTGGACAGAATGTGTCCCTTTCATCTGGCAAATGAAGCTCTAGCTGAGCTGCTAGCCGAGTCCACTATAGGCAACCTTCCAACTTTCTGTGTTGGTTTCTCCTCATTGCTACAATCTGGGTTTTAAGTTCTCCAGTTAACAAACAAGCTTCTGGCATACATTCAAGACAGCACACAATAGAAACACATTGGAATGTCTCATTTTTCTTAAATATACACCCTGTCAGCAGTTCAAAGGATGTGTTATAGAGTGCTTTGGTGTCCAATAATAACTACATATTGGTACAAGCACCTTCAATACCGTTCTGATGTAGCGTTATTTAAAACTGGGGCATCGGCCAACTCCTGGCCACTAACAAGGGAATGAGGAGAAAAAGCATTATGTTCAGAGGAAGCCTGTTATGGCTGAAATTCAATAACAGTTGAGATGTGGCCTCTAGCGGCATTCAGAGATGGAGAAGGAGCAAAAAAATTCTGCTTGGTGAACCTACTTCTGATGTCATTGCTGGACAGACAGACAAACAAACACCCTCTCAAGAACAACTGTATAATGCTATTGTTTATAACACATAGTTAACTTTTTAGGGACGCGGATGGCACTGTGGGTTAAACAACAGAGCCTAGGGCTTGCCGATCAGAAGATTGGTGGTTCAAATCCCCACAACGGGGTGAGCTCCTGTTGCTCGGTCCCAGCTCCTGCCCACCAAGCAGTTCACCTTTGTAGGGACTATAATTTGAATTCGAAATTGCTGATTTGACTGTTTAAGGCTACATTAACAGTATTCTTGGAAGAAAATAAACAAACACTATTACAGGTATTCTTGCATTTCTTATGAAAGAGACCCCCCCCCCCCCATTTCTCCTCCCTAGGCTGTATAAGTATTTTGAGACTGTAATTGACCATTACACTGTTTACATATGGAAGATGATGGATGGAATTGTCTGTGGGGAGAAAGCAGTTTAAGGGCACCTAAGTCATTTCACCTATACGGGCTATAGGGTCCAAATAATATCTTGGAACGGTATCAGAACGGCTGCTTTCAAGTCCCTCAGGGCTGATCATATTCCAAGTGACCTAAAAGCAATTTTATATAACTAGACTGCACAAATACCAAAATGACATTGTAGCCATCTCACCAGGTTGCCTGGAAATAGAACAATTTTCAACACTTTTTGAACCAAGGTTCATGCAATTGATCAAAAAGCCTTCTTTTTCTGCTTTAGAAATGGTGCTGCTTAGATAATATTCCCTACACCTTGAGAAAGATATGCCTACCAGTTAAGAAAAATATATGTGTGTATTTATTTGTAAATCAGTTTATTCAAAGAAACCTTAGAAACTCTGCAAGTTTAGTCTATTCACTATAAATAGCTAACTGCTACCTACCCACCAACATACATGAAGAGGTAGGGCTCACTCACATATAATTGTTGCACTTAGAGTTCTTGAAGTGTTGTTTTCCAAAGTCATAATTATGACTGTACCTTTGAAATTCTTGAAGGCAGGAGGAAATATAATCCCATGGTCCTTTTAGCAGTTTTACAAAAGAATTTAAACTGTTCTTTGAAAAGACTAGTAAGCTCCCAAGGGTAGGTTCATATACCCCTAAGTTTGTTCAATTGTATAGGAAGTGAAACATCCCTGCTGACATTGACTTACTGATATGATAACAAAGACTCATACTACCACAGCAATTCTTAGGTATAGAAGCAGGGAGGAAATGCCAATTCCCACAGGAAAGCCACGTGGAAAGTAGCTATAATAAAAGTTGGGTATCTCTGGAGACCCAGTGGAATTCTGCTGCTTCAACTGCCAGCATCATGGCCCATTGTTAGGGTGAACTTTGCAAGCAAGCGGTTGTAAAGCTATGAGGTCCATGCTGTGTTTTTCTAGTAGTTTCGACAAACCAGAATCTGGCACAGCTCAACTCAGATTTTAATCGGGACATAGAACCATTCTTTGTCCTGAACGCTTTCCCTAGCTTAATGTGGGACTGTACACCTCTTCAGGTGTTTGAAATAAGCATTTGGTTACCATGTACAATATGGCATACCCTTCATGCACGCTCCCCAAATCTATTTCAGAGGATTGGTGGGAACTGTCAGTTTGCATTTCTTAGTTCAGAAGGTATTGATCTGATGTGTACAGATCTTTCCTATTTTAATTAATTCAAGAGGGTTCTGGAAGCTTATCTGTGTGAAAGAAACAAGCCGGAGGTTCATGTAGTATAAACACCGACAACTGGGAAACACTGGCCTGCGAGTGCTCCAGTTGGAGAACAGCCTTTACCAAAGGTGCCATGGACTTTGAAGACACTCGAACTCAGAACGCAAGGCAGAAACGTGTTAAGAGGAAGGCACACTTGGCAAATCCACACCGTGATCAACTCCTGCCCAGGAACCAATGTCCCCACTGTGGAAGGACGTGTGGGTCCAGAATTGGCCTCCACAGTCACTTACGGACTCATTGTTAAAACCATGTTTATTGAAGACAATCTTACTCGGCTACAAGTGATCGCCAAAGAAGAAGAAGAAGAAGAAGAAGAAGAAGAAGAAGAAGAAGAAGAAGAAGAAGAAGAAGAAGAAGAAGAAGAAGAAGAAGAAGAAGACCTTCAGAGAAGCTAAGTACAGCTGGCTTAAACTGGTTCTCTTAACTCTTCTGTCAAGGTCATGCTGACTATAAAAGTAAAGCCAGAAGGAGCCTAGGTTTCATTTTCTCTTTCTATCTCTCTTCCTTCTGGTGTGCCGTTCTGTACATAGTATGCTTAGTGTTAAGGTTTAGACTTATTATAAGTTATTGTAAGTTTAAGTTAAGTGTGCTGCAACTGGATTTCTTATGGACAGTGCCAATCCTGAATGTATTGGATTTGTGACCATTATGCTCATTTGCCTTCAGTAGCAGTAAAGCTCTGCTGGATGAAACACAATTGCCTCTGGTCTATTTTTTGGGAATCCTGAAATGTGTTTACATTTTTACTCTGCTAACTATACATTGGAATCTACTCTGGATCAATATTGAGTAGAATTTCAATGACAGGTCATGGAACAAAATTTAGGAGGGGTGTGGGGTGAGGAATTTCCTTTCCACGGCCAGACATCACAGCAAATAGCTGAATACCACTCCATGTGAGGGAATCACTGGTGACACACACTTAAATCTGCCCCCTGCATTGCTGTTCCACTCACCTTTCAACTGGTTGAGAGTAATGTTCTGAAGCAGAGAAGCCTCTGTACTTGTGAGGAATACCGTGCGCACCAGAACCCTGATTTTTCTAAATTCCAAAATTTGTGGAGAGCCTCTGTGTGTACAGGAGGCTCATTGCATTGGACAGTTGTCCTCCATGTCTTAGAAGGTGACTAGAACAGTGATGTGGGGGGTGGGTGGAATTTATTTATTCAGTTTTATTTATTTTAATATTTATAAGCCACAATTTCATTTTTAAAAAAAAATTAACAAGGTGATGTACAACATAGAAAGCGCAACATTCCAAATAACAGGAGGGAAATCAATAAAGACTGTTTGGCTTTAAAAACCCAAAAAACAAAAATCATGTTCCAAAAGCCTTTCTGAACAGTACAGTTTTCAGAAGATGTCTAACAGAAGGCAGGTATGACTCCTGTAAGACCTCTATTGCCAAGGAGTTGTGCAGGGCAAGGCATGCCACACTAAATGCTCAGTCCCTGATAAAGGCTGACCAAATCCCAGAGGCATGGGGGACCATCAGATGTGCCCCACTAGAATATCTCAATGATGGCAGTGGAGCATAAGAAATCAGGATTTCCTTCATATACCTTAAAAACCCAAGTTGCTTAAGACTTTGTGAATTAAACCCAGGAAATTTGAACCTGCCCACTAATAGACTGAAAATCAGTGTAGCTCTCTCAACAAATGAGAGATGAGTTGGTATCCCCATTATCAGAGCCCCCATAAGAAAAGAATGCTAACTTGTAGCACATAAAGAGAGCTTAGTCCCTTCTTGAGGTACAGGTGCAGGTCAGCTGCATCCCTGTGGTTGGAAGAGAGTATGAAACCTCTGAATTGGACAGGCTTGGTATAAATATTAGGTTTTCTGCCCTTGTCTGATCAACAGAGAAGAGCCTTATGCCTATTAAATTTCAGCTTCAGGTCCAGTCCCATATAAAGTTCCTGCAATTTAGCTTAGGGCTGTTGGCAGGGAGAACAGTTCCTTGCAAATCCAGAGGGAGATTCTCGCACTGCCCTGAGAAAACCTTGTTTTAGTTTCGCCTTGTGCAATACCATTAAACTCTCGAGCCATTATTGGTTCTTAGCTTTGAGTCTCAACACTGATGCTTGTGCGCGCACACACATATTAATTCATGCTGTATGCAAAGCAGCATTTTTTAAAAAAATAAAAATAAATTAATATCATTAGGAGTTCTTTTCTGATCTCACAACATTCTCCACCCTTCCAGAGTTTTTGTTTAACTTAATGGAGCATACTGCAACCTCCCTGCCCACCCTCTTTTTGCAAGTTAAATGAGAGGATGCTTAAGCCAATATTCTTTCCTCAATTTTTAAGTGCTTTTTGGGAAATTTGCCAGATATGCTCTTGGGGATGTGCTTACCTTAAAAAAGATATAGAATTTTTTTTGAAAGGGCAAGAGGACAGAGCAAATTACTCAGACTCTCCTCTGCAACCATAACTTCAGAAAAATGTTGTACATCTTGTATTCACTTTCAGTGATGTACTCAAACAGCAGGTCACAATACGCCCCATCAATTTGATGGTTTTGTCCTTAGAATATTTACCATTATGTTTAATGATTGGGGTCTTGAAGTAACAAAATAATGGCAGGGAGAGAAGCGCTCCAGTGTTAAACCCTATGTTAAGGACATAAGAATTGCCTTGATAGGATGGACTAAATGTTTCCTTAGCTTTCAACAGTGTTCAGGCACATAATCCTTGGCAAAAGTAGTAGTGCTGGTCATTAATTTAGGTGACTTTAAAAGGTAAGTAGACACCAATGCAAGAGCAAGAAAAGAGAGCACCTTTTAAGTACACAAAAATTGAATTGATTCAGCCTGACACATTTCAAATACCCTTGGTCAGGGTCAATGCTAAAACTAAGCAACACCCTGAGCGACACTCAGAAATCACTTTGCAACACAGCACACAGGAAATTGGGTGTTGCTCCTTGGCTTTACCAGTGCTACAGAAGAAGAGTTTGAAACAAGGTGGGCTGAATCAGCTGTATGGTTCTGAACTTCAGGCCCTCTTTTGTCTCATTCCTTTAAAAGAAGAACAGATAAATTCATGGAGGAGAGCTAGTCTGTCAAGTGATGCTAGCCATACCAGTAATAGTTAGCTTTCATTTTCATAAAATGGCAAGGACAGTTTTCATCATCATGTGATGTGATGCACATTGGGAACAAAAAAATAATAACAATTCCTAACTTTGTATATACACTAATGGGGTCCGAACTAGTAATGATTGGCATGAGAGGCTGGATAATAACCCATTGAAAATGATGAGCCAGTTTGTGGTAGGCAGCTACGAAAAAGGCACATTCTATGTTAGGGATCGTTAAGAAAGGGATCAAAAATAAAACTGCCGATATCGTAATGCCATTATATCAATCAGTGGTGCAAACAACATATTAAGCAGGTGCCCAAAAGAGTACAATGAATGTGCCTGATGCCAATAGGCACAGAGTCTACAATGCGTAGCTGCTGTCACACTAAAAGATCAATTTTGTACATGTACAGACTGGTATTATGTGGCACCTGTAACAGTGGTCAAGGGGCCATATATGGGATAGGCTGATTCCACAAATAAACTGGTTCCAAATTCTTAAGGGCTCTATAGTAACACTTTGAATTTGGCCTGGTAGCAACAAGTGCAGATTTCTAAGCAATGGTGTGATATGCAGACAGGGTCTTTCACTCTGGTAACAAACGTCAGGTGGAAGCCCCACAAAGGATTACAGGAATCCATTCCTGAAATCACCAATATCTAAACTACTGTGATCAAGCTCTGCTGCACCAGGAATGGCTGTAAATGTTGCACCAGTCATGGGTGGTAAAGGACACTTCTAACCACTGAGGCTGCCTGAGCCTCCAGTGACAGAGCTGGGTCCAGAAACACGTCTGAAAAATGCATACCTGCTCCTTTAAGGAGAGTGCTCCTTCAGTGTCCAAAGCAGGCAATTGACCAATATCTTGGACCCAGGAACCACTCACACCCAGTGCCTCCATCTTGCCAAAATTAAAGCTGTTATTCTTTCCTCTTCCATCCCACCACTGTCCCAGGGTCTCTCAGGAGATAAATGTTATGGAGAAATATGGACCAACTCTCACCCAGAAACCTATGTCCCCACTGTGGAAGGGCATGTGGATCCAGAATTGGCCTCCACAGTCACTTACAGACTCACTGTTAAGACCGTGTTCATGGAAGACAACCTTACTTGGCTACAAGTGATCACCAAAGAAGACTGATGTACTATGACAATAGGGTGCTTTGAGAAGAGGATGCTCTGATCCAGCAGAGCTTGTCTTATGTTCTTATCTCGCTACTACCCACTCCCAAACATTGGTCCTTTATAGAGGACATCATTCAATATTCTCATCATCTTAGTTACCCAATTTCTTGATTGTATAATTTTTTGAGATGGGCCAATCATCAGAGCTGCATAGTATTGTAAATTTGAATTTATATAATGTCATTATAATTGATGTAATATATTTTTTGTCCATTTCCTAAAAATTCTTAATAAGGAATTTGACTTTTTTAATTGCTTCACTACAATTACCATATTTTTCCGTGTATAAGATGCTGCCATGTATAAGATGCCCCTATTTTGGGGGGCTCCAAATTAAGAAAACACCCCTCAGCACTACCTGTGTATAAGACGAGGCCCAATTTAAACCTAATTTTTTGGTTAAAAAAACCTTAGTCTTATACATGGAAAAACACAGTAATTGATGCTTAAGGTTCCAGACTTAGACCTGCTTTGAGTAAGCCCACCGAAATAAATGGATTCAAGTTAGTCATGATGACTAAATTAAGTTCCACTAATTTCATTTGGTCTTCTTAAAGTTTGGATGAATGTTCCACTATTTCTTTTCCATTTTGATGCTCTATTATTAAATCTGACCTCTTATTCCTATGAAAGGTATCTTTCGTAGGAGGACTTATTTTATCCTATGACTACAAGTCTTTGATGAAGAACATTTGTTAGAAGCCTTTTGAAAGTTCAGTTACATAATGTCTACTGGAAGCCCCCTTTCTACATAGCTGGTGACACACTCAAATAATTCTAAAAGGTCAGAAAGGCAAGACTTCTCTTTCCAGAACTCACGCTGACTTTTCTTCAGGGAGGTTCGCTCCTCCCATTGAATATGAAATAAAAATCGGAGAATAGTTTGTTTTCCTAAGCCCATTTCCAAAATTTTGATCCCTATGCTTACACAGTTACTACACTGGGACTGAATACCTCTGCCTAGCAATCTCTCTCACTTTCCATATAAATTCATTCTTGTGAAGTAGGATGTAGAACCAGTGACGATGGGAGATTGCTAGAGGTAAGAAAGGCATCATGTGGGTCATCCTTAACTGACCTAGATAGAACTAAAATACCCACCGGATGAAGTTAAACAACAGATCAACAGAGCCAGACTGATACCCAGAGAGAACTTGCTGCAAGACAGACCCAAAAAAGAAAATAGCAGAACACCACTAGTAATCACATACAGCTCCCAAGTTAAAACAGAGATCTACAACCTCTCCTAGACAATGACAGTTCTCTTTCTCAAGCTCTGGGAGGAAGACCTTTCATCGCCTACAGACAGCCACCCAATCTTAAACAACTCCTCACCCACAATAATACTACAACCAGACTTAACACGGACACTGGCACCAGAGCCTGTAATAAACCCAGATGCCAACTCTGTTGCCACATACACCCAGACAACACCATTACTGGCCCCAACAACATCAAACATACCATCTCAGGACTATTTAATTGCTCATCGTCTAACATTGTGTATGCCATCAAATGCCAACAGTGCCCTTCAGCTCTCTATATTGGACAAACAGGCCAAACCCTACGCCAAAGGAGAAATGGACATAAATCTGACATCAGGAATCACAAGACAGAGAAACCAGTAGGAGAACACTTCAATCTCCCAGGACATTCTATACAAGATCTCAAAGTAGCTGTCTTCTTACAAAGGAATTTCAGAAATAGACTGGAAAGAGAAGTTGCTGAATTGCAACTCATTACCAAGCTTAAAACCATGGAGAGACCTGGTCTGAACAAAGACATTGGATTCTTATCTCATTATACATGACAAAGCTTTTTTAACCTTCTCACCCCTTGCTTTTTCCTGTAAGACTAATTGCAGTCATTAACAGTCGTCAACAGGTTTACCACAGCTATCAGCCTATCACCCATTCCCACCACCCCTCTGAGTAATACCCCTCCCACCCTCTCACTATATATAAGGGTCTGGTGACTTCTGTTTCAGTGTATCTGAAGAAGTGTGCATGCACACGAAAGCTCATACCAAGAACAAACTTAGTTGGTCTCTAAGGTGCTACTGGAAGGTTTTTTTAATTTATTTTTTGACTATGACAGACCAACACGGCTATCTACCTGTAACTGACCTAGATAACCTTAGCATTGCTCTGGAGCAGGTTTCCTCAACCTCAGCCCTCCGGATGTTTTGAGACTACAATTCCCATCATCTCTGACCACTGGCCCTGCTAGCTAGGGATCATGGGAGTTGTAGGCCAAAAACATCTGGTGGGCCAAGGTTGAGGAAGCCTGCTCTGGAGCATCATTTCATGACATGGTTTGTGAGACTCACCTCCATTTATTTAATTTCTTTACATTTATGTAATAGGAGGGCATCTACAATTCCTTGGATGTGCAAGATGCTTTATCAATGCCAAACTATTCCATACAAATCACACCCTTCTGGAGCAGCTCCTCTATCTCTGCTCTTTATCCCTCAGCCTCTATCTCTCTGTGAGCACAACAATTTCAAATTTGAGTTTCTTGGATGAATGCAATCTTGTTTTAGTGATTTTGTCAGCTCCAAAACTGTACTTCTTTGGTCACCTCAGGCTGACATAGTTCTTCAGATGCTATCTTCTTCTTCTTTTAAGCAGAATTTTATTAATCTAGATTTTCAAGATAGCCTACAAAGGATGCTCTCCTTGAAAATAATAGTTTGGGTTTCTCTCCAACCCTTCTACAGTGAAGACTAATAAATATAATTCAGCCAAATTCTCGGCTATATTTCTCTATCTTCCTTCAGGAGTACTTTTTATTATCTTTGCCTTTTAAACAGTCCCATTGCTCTCTGGCTAGTTTCCTGCTTCTGATGCATTATAATAATAATAATAATAATAATAATAATAATAATAATAATATAATAATTTATTATTTATATCCCGCCCATCTGGCCGGGTCTCCCCGGCCACTCTAGGCGGCTTCCAGCATACATTAAAATACACATGTTACAGATTAAAAACTTCCCTGAACAGGGCTGTCTTCAGGCATCTTCTAAATGTCAGATAGTTGTTAGTACCTTTGACTTCTGATGGGAGGGCGTTCCACAGGGCGGGCGCCACTACCGAGAAGGCCCTCTGCCTGATTCCCTGTAGCTTTGCTTCTCGCAATGAGGGAACCGCCAGAAGGCCCTCGGCGCTGGATCTCAGTGTCCGGGCTGAACGGTGGGGGTGGAGACGCTCCTTCAGGTATACAGGACCGAGGCCGTTTAGGGCTTTAAAGGTCAGCACCAACACTTTGAATTGTGCTCGGAAACGTACTGGGAGCCAATGTAGTTCTCTCAGGACCGGTGTTATGTGGTCCCAGCGGCCACTCTCAGTCACCAGTCTAGCCGCCGCATTCTGGATTAATTGCAGTTTCCGCGTCACCTTCAAAGGTAGCCCCACGTAGAGCGCATTGCAGTAGTCCAAGCGGGAGATTACCAGAGCATGCACCACTCTGGCGAGACAGTCTGCGGGCAGGTAGGGTCTCAGCCTGCGTACCAGATGGAGCTGGTAGACAGCCGCCCTGGACACAGAATTAACCTGTGCCTCCATGGACAGCTGTGAGTCCAATATGACTCCCAGGCTGCGCACCTGGTCCTTCAGGGGCACAGTTACCCCATTCAGGACCAGGGAGTCCTCCACACCTGCTCGCACCCTGTCCCCCAAAAACAGTACTTCTGTCTTGTCAGGATTCAACCTCAATCTGTTAGCCGCCATCCATCCTCCAACCGCCTCCAGGCACTCACACAGGACCTTCACCGCCTTCACTGGTTCTGATTTAAAAGAGAGGTAGAGCTGGGTATCATCTGCATACTGATGAACACCCAGCCCAAACCCCCTGATGATCTCTCCCAGCGGCTTCATGTAGATATTAAAAAGCATGGGGGAGAGGACGGAACCCTGAGGCACCCCACAAGTGAGAGCCCAGGGGTCTGAACACTCATCCCCCACCACCACTTTCTGAACACGACCCAGGAGGAAGGAGCGGAACCACTGTATAACAGTGCCCCCAGCTCCCAACCGCTCTAGACGGTCCAGAAGGATGTTATGGTCGATGGTGTCAAAGGCCGCTGAGAGATCCAGCAGAACTAGGAAACAGCTCTCACCTTTGTCCCTAGCCCGGCGGAGATCATCAACCAGTGCGACCAAGGCAGTTTCAGTCCCATGATGAGGCCTGAATCCCGATTGGAAGGGATCCAAATGGTCCGCATCTTCCAGGCGTGCCTGGAGTTGTTCAGCAACCACCCGCTCAATCACCTTGCCCAGGAATGGTAAATTTGAGACTGGGCGATAGTTGGCCATATTGGCCGGGTCTAAAGATGTTTTTTTAAGAAGCGGTTTAATGACCGCTTCTTTCAGCGGGTCTGGGAAGACTCCCTCGTGGAGGGAAGCATTCACCAGCCCGCGGAGCCCATCACCCAGCCCTTCCCGACTAGCTTTTATTAGCCAGGATGGGCAAGGATCAAGAAGACAGGTGGTCGGTTTCACTCGTCCAAGCAGCCTGTCCACATCCTCGGCAGTAACAGATTGGAATTGATCCCATGAAACATGACTAGACATGACAGCACTCTCCCGCCCCGGCCCTGCTCCCACGGTGGAGTCTACCTCCTTCCGAATCTGAGCGACTTTATCTGCAAAAAACTTTGCAAAAGTTTTTGCAAAAGCATTGAATATATTTTTGATTAATACTCTTCATATCTTTGAAAATCTGCACCCCAAGTTCATTTGTGGCTTGCCTTGTTGTAGCTTTATCATTGGATTGCAGGAGTTCATTCCCCCCCCCTTTCAGATGATACTCATTGGGTGAAACTTTCCTCTCTCTCTCTCTCTCTCTCTCTCTCTCTCTCTCTTTAAAAAAGAGAGAAACTTCTTTCCTTTTATAGCTTTCTTGACTCCACTGCCTATGAGTGGTATTCCTTTTGTTGGAGCCCTAATTATATTTATTTTAACTAACCTACAGCTTTCCTAAAGGAATCTGATATTTCAGTGCATGCCTTTCTGTTGCATCCAGACTTAGTCATCCTCTCTGCAGTTGGTACTGGATTCTAGAATTAACTGGGGTTTGCTGATTCCTCCTGCTTCTTACTGGGACATTCTGGGACCATCACTATAAGGATCTTCTCACTGCTCAAATTTAAGCCAAATCAGACATACATTTAGAGTTCCTGCTGAACCACAGCATTTAACAACAACACCATGACAAAAATGCAGCAAAACACAACCTAGGCTCAACATAACCCTATAGTACTAAAGCTATGGCATGGTCTCATGCCTCATTCCCCAAAGCCCTCCACACCAGCCACATATTAACCATTTGATGGAAAGTGGACAATTTTGGTGAAGCAAGGTGAGGCTGCCAGAGAAGGAAATTCCAGAACCAGGGAGCACTTGCTTAAAATACATTGTTGCTGATACATACCAGGAATGCTTGAGGAATTCGGTTTCTGGGAATTCTGATCAGTGGCGGAGCTAGCTGCTCCGGCACCCGAAGCGGTGTGTACCAGAGGGCGGGACTAGCGTCCCAGGGGTGTGACGAACATCCCAGGAGTGAGCATCCCAGGGGGTGCTCAGCCCGCACCGAGCATCCCGGGGGTGCACGTCCTGGGTGTGTGTGTGCAGCGCCCGTGCTGAGCATTCTGGGGGGTGGCGCAGTGAAGTCACCCCCCTCAGGGATGATATCTGGGGCGGGCCACACCCACCTTGCTCCACCTCTGATTCTGTTGAGGACTACCTGACCTGCATTTCCCAGATTAATGTGTAGACTGCTGCGTAATTGTCATTAGGTTTTTGCATCTCTCAATTTGTGAAACAGTTGTCAGCTCAAAAACAAGGGGAAAAAACACATTATAAAATGTGTATTTTGTAATAAAACACATTTAGAACTGTGCACATTAAGATAAAATACGTATTTGAATATGGATTTTGTGACAAAACTATATTTACATACATATTTACATATGGATTTTCATGCTGATTTTTTAAATTAAAAAAATGCAGATAAATACAAAAATTTGAAGGATCAGACTACCAAATTAAGACATGCGAAATTGATATGACCAAGGAACAGATTTATCTGCCCATCCCTAATACACATTGATCAGGATGACAGGCGAGGAAAAAGGGGGAATGTGGAACAGACCATTGAGCTGAGTTGTGAGGAGGTAGTTATAACATAAATAGATTTCTAGCCCAGCGTTTCTCAACCGGTGTGCCGCGGCACACTAGTGTGCCGCGAGACACCGGCTGCTGTGCCGCGGGAAAACCGTGGTTCGGGACCCCATGCCGCAGCCGCAAACGCGTAGCAGTGGCTGCAGTGGGGGAAAGGGAGCGCAGAAACCCACCGCCGACCTACTGCGCATGCGCCAGCTTGGAGCTCCCCGCCGATTCTGATTGGTTGCCAGGGACCAATAGGAAGACAGAGGAAGGAGACGCGAGGGCTGCCGGTAGCCACCCGGTCAAAATGGCCGCCACCCTAAGGAGGAGCGCTCTGCAAGTGCTCCAACCGCCAGCCAGCCAGCTGAGAAGCCTCCCCGGCTCCACTCACCGTCCTCACTCGCTGCCTGGGATCAGCTAAGTCTTTCCTTTCGGGTTTTCTTTCACAGTCCCAGGGGCGGGCTTTTCATACCAGTGGGGCTGCTTTGGGCGCATAACTCCGTGATTTCCGTTACCATAGCGACGTTGCCGCCGCCATTTTGTGGGTGGTGTGCCGCGAGATTTTTTTCATAAAACAAGTGTGCCGTTGCCCAGAAAAGGTTGAGAAACACTGTGCTAGCCATTGGTTGTCCACTTAAACATCTGCAGCTTGGATATAGAGGATGAACTTTGACGCATACAGGAAAGACTCAATATAGAAGCTATACTTGATTCAAATGTTTTTTAGGTCATAACCTTTTTTGTCCTAACAAACACTGGAACTGATTACAGATTTGGCTAATATAGCATATGATTACTTATACAGGTAGATAGGTTGATTTCAGCTATTTAAGAAAGCTTGAATTCTCTTTCAAATTCTCCCAAGCTAAACTTCATTGTCTGTTTGAGTGAGGCTATTTTTGAGGATGACAAGGTGAATTTTATCATCTCAGGTCATCTCTGCTGAAATGCCAAAATGTTATTAGTTTCTGATACATTTGACAACATCTTTCATTCCCCCTTTACAAAGAGTTATTCAGTTGTTGTTTTTTCAGCACAGACTGGAGCAGAGAAGATCCATTTCCTTGTCATTACTCAGTGGATTATCTTTCTAGTAAAGCCTTGAGGATGAGCAACAATCCTAAACATACATATTAGGAAGCAAGTTCATTGGACCCAGTAAGACTTACTTCTAAGTAAATGTATGGATTTGGCTGCATATGCATTTATGGAAATGCAGATGTACAAAAGCTTTCCATCATAAATATGTCTTTCCCAAGAGTGGAATTATTGATAAGAAGCCAGGGAATAGCTCAGAGCTCCATTCTGTCCACCCCAATAATACAAGTTGTGTTAT
Source organism: Darevskia nairensis (assembly GCA_034642065.1). Taxonomy (NCBI): domain Eukaryota; kingdom Metazoa; phylum Chordata; class Lepidosauria; order Squamata; family Lacertidae; genus Darevskia; species Darevskia nairensis. The sequence goes on along the minus strand of JAWWNI010000782.1, from coordinate 771,784 downwards.
TTATTTTATTACTTAAAAAATGCATATACTATTCTTCTGCAGTGCTTCGAGGAATGTATACAAAAAAGAAATTAAAATGCAAAAATTGCAGCATGTTACAACAACATCAAAAAGCCTGGGTAAATAAAAATAGCTTCACCTGGCACTGAAAATATAATGAAGCCCAAGAAAACTTCAGACCAGATTCCCATCGCAGGCATCTTATTTTGTATAGCAGGGACACAAGGGGGGGGGGGCACTGTGGTCTAAACCACTGAGCCGCTTGCTGATCGGAAAGTTGGCGGTTCGAATCCCCACGATGGGGTGAGCTCCCGTTGCTCTGCCCAGCTCCTGCCAACCTAGCAAATCGAAAGCATGCCTGTGAAAGTAGATAAATAGGTACCGTTGTGGCGGGAAGGTAAACAGCATTTCCGTTAGCTCTGGCTTCCGTCACGGTGTTCCATTGCGCCTGAAGCTGTTTAGTCATGCTGGCCACATGACCTGGAAAGCTGTCTATAGACAAACGCTGGCTCCCTCGGCCTGAAAGCGAGATGAGTGCCGCAACCCCATAGTCACCTTTGACTGGACTTAACCATCCAGGGGTCCTTTGCCTTTTACCTTTAGCTTGTATAGTCCTGCCCTGTCACATTGTTCCTCAGGAGAGACGCCTCACCTTGCTTGGTCGATGGTGGTGGCCATCGCTATGAATCAAAACAGCATCTATTTTTGCATGCACATTCTCTTTCAACTATCTACTCTTCTTCTGCAACAAAATGTTGTGGCATCTGAAATCTTCCTGAGTAGGGCAAGAGCCACAGCTCAGTGTCAGAGCCTAGCAAGCAGAAGGTTCCAGGTTCAATCCCTGGCATCTCCAGGTGGAGTTGGAAGAGACCCTTGCCTGAAATCTTGGAGAGCTTCTGCCAGTCAGTGTAGACAATATGGAGCAAGATGAACCAATGGTTTGACACACAGTATAAGGCAGATCCCTATGTTCCTATGTTCTAACCATAGCCTCCTCCACAATATTTAATTCCAGTTCTCATCTCCCAAAGAGTCAGTCATCATTCCATGGCCAATGGACATACTAAGTTCTCATTGTTTAAGGTTCCCCCACCCCCCAAAAAACCCCAATAATTATTTTGTGTTTTTGTAAACCTCGGGGTTTCCCTGACCCTGGTGATACATTCCTCTGACACAAAGGCAGTCTTGTTTTTGCTACCGAAACAGCATATTCAAACCTATACTTTGGAAATCAAGGGAATGATTCATTCTGCTATTTTCCCCTGCCTTTCCACACTGAACACAAAGCTCTTAAGGCAGGCTATCAACAATAAATGACATTAAAAAAGCTCAGAGCAATAAAAAGTAGAGTTGCACTGAAACCTTTCTTACACTTTCCATTTTCTCTCTCTTCATCTGTGAAAGAGGCTTCCATTTTTCTGCATCATTTTTCTTTAGCATGTTAGCGGGTGTTAGGCTAGTCTTACTTTTTGAAGTATTGAGGGTTGAATGTGTTGTTATCACCATTAAGTATTTCTTCAGCACTCTGCAGCCTCCCTAGATGCCTGTGCTCCCAAAATGAAACAGCCCCAAGGGAAGCATTAGCTTGAAATCTTCCTCTGTTTTTTGTGTTTTTTTTTAGAATGAGGAGCCAGGGATGCTAGCTACCAACCTCTTGAGATCTACTCATTTACTTTTCACTGTATGCCAATCTTTTATGTTCATGTACATTTCTTTAAAACTGAAAAACACTTCACTTATTTAAAAGGGGGGGGGGGGAGAATAGCAAGCCTGCTCACCTGTGGTGTGCAATGCAACAAAAAATTCCCCTGTGTTGCAAAACATCTGACAAACATAAAGCAACACATAAATCTGACAAACATAAAGCAACACGTAGGCTAATAGTATACCAGAAATATTTATATGCCACTATCAAACTGTTTCTTAATTCACAATCAGAAAACATACAATACGTACATGGAGTCACAAACTAATAAGAGTCAAGTAGATATTCCATGAAAGTAAATGATCAGATTAGTATTTGACCATAAAGAATCACTGAATTTTGAGGCAAAACACCTTCCAAAGTTAATATCATATACAGAATTTTGCCAAGAGTGTGCTGGAGCGAGATGCTGCTATAAGCAGAGCAACACAGAAGAATGATGGTAGGTGCTCCAAAGATAGCAACAGCAACAGAACAGTCTTTCCTGGATAATAGGTAAAGGTACCCCTGACCATTAGGTCCAATCACGGACAACTCTGGGGTTGCGGCGCTCATCTCGCTCTATAGGCCGAGGGAGCCGGCGTTTGTCCGCAGATAGCTTCCGGGTCATGTGGCCAACATGACTAAGCCACTTCTGGCGAACCAGAACAGTGCATAGAAACGCCGTTTACCTTTCCGCCGGAGAGGTACCTATTTATCTACTTGCACTTTGACGTGCTTTCGAACTGCTAGGTGGGCAGGAGCTGGGACCGAACAACGGGAGCTCACCCTGTCGCGGGGATTTGAGCCACCGACCTTCTGATCGGCAAGCCCTAGGCTCAGTGGTTTAGACCACAACACCACCCATGTCCCTGGATAACAGACTGTTTCAATAAATGTTCTTCATCAGCTGGCAATAATATAAAATAAAATCCATTACAATAAAATACAGTGTTTGAAATGACATACCTGCACATTCCATAACAGGCTGTGATACAATAAAAGATATATTACCAAGTCAAATGTCCACAAAGGTACACCATATAACCGTGGATCAGCTGTCACTCAAAAGTGTAGTAAGCTGATACTGTTGGCTAAAACATAGTAGCATTATAAAGGCCACTAGCAGGTGCATTGAATTACATAGAATTACGTAGAATTTAAAGGTAAAACATCCACTATATATAGCAAGGAGAATACAAACAACAGTCATCTTAACAAGAAACTTAAACAAAGCAATTTAAGTCTAATTCAGTATTTAATTCCCCCCGGGTGCAGGGATTTAAATAGGAAAATCAACCTGGCTTCTTGTTGGTGTAATAGTTTGACATGATCCCTCCTCATCCCATGTTTTTGCTGCTGGCCTGGTGGCTGCTCTCAAAACACCTGAGACTGGGAAGACTCCAATTGGTTCCCTACCTTTTGTGGGCGGGTTGGGCGTTTAATGTCCCCACAGCCTATCAGATGCAGGATCCAAGCCTGTCCACAGAACTGGCCAATTGTAGGCAGGCTTGGATCCCAGGCTGAGTTTAGGGGCGGGGCTGACAGAGCTGTAAGGCTTCCCTCAGGTCTATTCCTGGGGCATTTAAACAGTCCATGCCTAGGGAGCCTCACCTGGATCCTTCCCTCATTGGGTCCAAGTGTCGGGGGTCATTTGTCTTGCTCTGGGAACTGAAATCACTTCGTTTGAGCATGTTACATGCTCAGTCAGCTCTAGTTGCTTTTATCAGTGAGGATCTGTACATTTTGGTCCCGTCCCCCCCTTTCTCATTTTTCGAAACTTTGATTCAGTTCTCTACAATTCTGCAGCAATTTGTGTGTTGTTGTTGTTTTTAAAAATCCTAATAGAATTGCAGAGTTTGAAGGGACCTTGAGAATCATTTAGTCCAACCCTCTGCAATGCAGGAATATGCAGCTGTCCCATTTGGGGATCGAACCTGCTACCCTGATGATATCAGCACCATGCTTTAACCAGCTGAGCTATCCAGACTCATGGAAATTATTGAACGTGTTAATGTGAATTTCTCCTGATAAACACATTTTTAGATGCTATTCTGACCAATTTTTGCAAGTAATTTCTCCTAATACAATGCAGTTCTCTGTTTTCAACAATATCTCCATTTTTATGCATATTTTCTCTTAATAGATGCACTGTTATAAACATTATTTAGTTGGAGAACTGTGCCACAAAATCAGGTAAGTTCAAATTCTGATGGCTGTGTTCTGGTACTCGTGCTGCTTCAGAAAGCATAGGTTTGATAGGTTGGGCTTTAAAAGCAAACTGAACTGACCCCATCCCCGGTCAGGACAGTAAAGGGTTGAATGCAAAGATATTCGCATCACTCTGATAATTCTGTCCACATCTTCAGACTGCACAAATGGGAAAGTATCCAAAGTGCCTTGTTGAAAACTGGGCACATGGGGAGCAATACTCCCAACCTTTCATCCAACCCTAAGGAAGATTGTGATGCAAAAACTGCTTGCTACTGGAAGCAGATCCTTTGGTCAACTCTGAGTGGATGCAATAGCGATGAAAAAGTAAGACTTCTTTACTGCCACCGCAGAGCAAGTGTTCAGTGATGACTCACCAGACCACAAGTCTGACACTCTAGCAATTATGCCAGTAATTTCATCCCCATTAGCTCCACAGGAAGTTACAAAGTAGATTTAGCTTCCCCAAGTGAGAAAGGGAATTCAGGTGTGATTGTATCAACCATTTAGACTATTTTGCTATTGAAGAGGTTGGCAAAGGCTTCGACAGAACAATCTGTCATGGTAACAGGAAAATCCCCCAAACTCATCAGGAGCCCATCAAGCTGTATAAGCCTCTAGAATTTCAGAACTTTCACTGCAGACTGGCTAATGATCTGTCTGTTACAAAGGAGCAACTTTCAGCTCCCCAACACACACCCATCCCATAGAAAATGGTCAACTCATCGTATCCCCTGCATGATGGGTGTAGCCAGAAATTAGATGTGAGAGAGATATGATTGTTATGGGAGAGATTGCAATGAGATAAACTATATCCCCCCTATGGTGGTTCAGAGCAGTGTGCAGCAAAAACAGACACTAGCAGGCAACACAACAGCCCAAATATGAACTGACCTGGACCCTGCGATCATTTTGGATCAATGGCTTCAAGTTACAAGAAATGAGATCCCGACGAAACATCATGAAGAACTTTGCTGATGGTAAGAGCTGCTTGATAGTGGAACAGACTCCCTCAGAAGGTGATGGACTTTCCTTCACTGAAGGTTTCTAAGCAGAGGTTGGATTGCCAACTGTCATAGATGCTTTAGTTGAGATTCCTGCATTGCAGGGGGGTTGAATTAGATGAAATTTGGAGGTTCCTTCCAACTCTACAATTCTATGACTCTTCTGACTGTCATCATTTAAAAATGTCTGCACTGATTAGTGGTGGCCCCGAGGTAGCCTGGTGCCCCTCATCTTCTGGAGTACCAGAACTTCACCAAGAGAAAGTGAATGGGACCAACCACCTTGCCACCACCCTGAGCACAGATTCCACCTCTGCTGCGCATAGAGAAACATTGAAGTCCTACAAATATGGATGCCTCCAGCTTGATCAGGACAGATATGTCAGTTCGATTAATATAGAAAACTTCTTTGTACTCCATTTCTCTCCTCTGTATGCACTCATCACACAATAATCTACCTTCATCTTTAAAAGGTTGATCAGAAAGAAATAATCTTAAAAGTGCTTTCAGAACCTTTCCTTGAATTGGTGAAATTCCTAGAGACATTTTGCATTTATTTTTCATGAACTAGAATTTACTGTGAATATCCCCCCTACCCCAAGGTCAAGAGAGACAATGAAATCATAAAATGTGGTGAAAGGATGAAAAGTGTGTCATGTCTAAAAACGTCTTCGTTTTCTAGCTTGAAACGTATGGCTTATTCATTTTTTATGAGAGGGCCTGTGCAGTCCATTAGAAAATAGTTACCATACTATATTGCTGCATATTTTTTCACATTATATTAAGTCATGCTTTCACACATCACAATCAGTTTTTTTGGGAAACCAACATTCTGAATAAAAATCCTCATTTTTCACACTGTTGTGATCTTCAAAGGACAGAACCAGTGTAAAGCAAGATAAAACTTATCACAATAGCATTGGGTTTAAATTAATCACAGTTAGTAAACATTTTACCTTGTTATAGGAGACCCTACTAAAGATATTATTGCAACAATAAAAATCCTCACTAAGACGCCAAAGATAAAGGAAAGAATAGAACACCTTCCTTTGAACCTGATATGATTCTTCAATAATGTAAGTTTTGATACATTATCAACCATTAACAGTTTTAAATTAATACATATTATGACTTGTTGATGTAAATCAGAAGACGAATACTGCAGGAACTAATCTGAACTCCATGAACTGGCATAAACATAAATAATTGTACAAATTTATATCACCACAAGGTGCAAAACTCCTGTAATTCTTCCAGTTATTCATTCCTTCAAAGGGTTGCTGCACATTGAAAGATATAGCGATATGGTATTGTATAAACAGGATAGCAGAACCAAAGGGGAAGAGGGGGGAGACACTGACTGGAGGCTGGTTCACAGAGAATCCTCTAATCATAGAGTTGGAAGGTATTCCTAAAGGTCATCTAGGCCAACCGACTGCAATGCAGGAATCTCAGCTAAAGCATGCTGTGGAAGGGAGATTATTGGGTTGTCTTTGTTTTTGTTATGTGTTTGTGTGTTTTATATTGTGATTTTGTGTTGTGAACCGCCCTGAGATCTGCAGGTATAGGGCGATACACAAATTCAGTAAATAAATAAGATGGAAATTCCCAGGTGTCAAAAAAAAATGGTTATTTATGTATGCCACTACGACGGCTCGTGTTTTGTTAGCCCCAAAATGGAAAATGAGCGAGGCCCCAATCAAAGAAGAGTGGCAACTTAAACTGGTGGAATATGCGCAGCTTGCGGATCTAACTTATAGAATAAGAGAACGAGAATAACATTCTTTAAAGAAGATTGGGAAATGTTTATTGAATATATGGGGGGAAATTGTGTACAGCTGAAAATGCTGGCAGCATTACACATTCAACAGTGTAAATAAGTTTCGATGGAATTAATAATGGAATACTGAATGGTTTAGTTTATATAAAATATGCAGGGATTTATGCTACGCAAAATGAACCATGGAAAGAGAAGAAGGGAAGTCATTTATATTTTAAGGTTGTCTAAATGAATATTCTAAATTGTAGAACAGAAAATTTAATAAAAACAGGAAATTAAAATATATATATATAACACAAATCCAATAAATAAATACATGGATTGTATTGCAATACTGGACTAGATAAGACATTGTCTGGTCCAGCAAGTTCATTCTCAGGTTCAACCCACTTTGGGAATATCTGTTCTGGATCTAAAGAGCTACTACCTAAAAACTCGGGAAGTTCCAACTCTTATTCATTTTGGCAGTGTTATAAAACAATCAGACTACTTATCACTTCTTCCCTTTAAAAATGGGGGGAGGGGAGGAGTAGAAAGAAAATATTTAAATTTAAGGTTTGATTTGGTTGGAAATCCAGGCTAGTAAGGGAGATGAGGAGGAAGCGAGTGGCGCCGTGGTCTAAACCACAGAGCCTTGGGCTTGCCGATCAGAAGGTCGGCGGTTCGAATCCCCGCGACGGGGTGAGCTCCCATTGCTTAATCCCAGCTCCTGCCAACCTAGCAGTTCGAAAGCACGTCAAAGTGCAAGTAGATCAATAGGTACCGCTCCGGCGGGAAGGTAAAGGGCGTTTCTGTGCGCTGCTCTGGTTCGCCAGAAGCAGCTTAGTCATGCTGGCCACATGACCCGGAAGCTGTATGCTGGCTCCTTCCGCCAGCAAAGTGAGATGAGCACCGCAACCCCAGAGTCGTCCACGACTGGACCTACCGGTAATGGTCAGGGGTCCATTTACCTTTAGCTTTAGGGGAGATGAGTGCCAGTTTGGAACACAACAACCACATTTTTAATCCATGGCACCAGTTGCGTTCCGTCTGAGCTTCACAGTTTTGCCAAACCCTTGGTTCATTCATGGCTAATCTGTGGGGTTTTCCTCTGCTAACTCTGAGCCTTGCAAACTCTTCCGACACCTCTAATGATGATCCTTGTATTCTATTACATATCTACAAATTGTAATGACAGATTTTTGACACAGATGTTTTTGCATGATATTTGGAATGACACTTGACAGTTTTTAGTGGATACAACTAAACCAGAGTTGGCATACGTTAATTATAATATAATGCCGCAGTCATTTTGAGGAGCTTCAGGGGGTAATGACGGCATCAGCTGCTATGCTCAGCTTGAGCTAATTCCTATGAAAGCAGTTCTTACATGTACAGTATACATTATTTGGCCTTTAAAATTACTATGCAATATTTATTTGTTTTTAAATTTCTATTTACATTATACGACAAGTTGGACTCTTGGGTATGCATTTATATCGAATTTGCCATTTTTTAGTAGCTGGCATATGTTTCTCAGGCAGTCTCCCATCCAGACAATAATATATACATGCTTAGCTTTGCCAGTATAAAATCATGTGTCTTTAGACCAGTCTGTGGATTTAAGAGAAGATGTGACAATTGTGAACACATGAGAGATGCACTGAAATTCTATGGCTGTTTCACACCTGCATCACTTGGCATCAGCAGTCTCAAGTTATGACTGACATGCCTCAATGGGCTATGACAGATTCAACACCAAAGACCAAATGTTTATATCAAGCCGAACACAACCCTTTTTGATTGATTGATTGATTGATTGATTAATCTATTAAAATATTTATAGGCAATTCTGATGATCCACCAGGGTCTGCATTCCATTGGCCAGACAATGCAAGTGCTGGACAGGATCAACCCTGAGTCCCAGTTCCTATTCCTGACATCACACAAAAGCTGTAGAATTTGAGAGTCTACCTAATAGTCAGCTGAAACCTAAGCAGGGTGCCAGCTTGAATAAAATATTGGGGAGAGGGCAGGTAATCCCCAGCCAACATAATTGATCACAAGACACGGTGCATACACTGTCATTGAAATTCTACTCAACATTGATCCAGAGTAGATTCCAATATATAGCTAGCAGAGTAAAAACTTAAACATGCTGCAGGATTCCCAACAAATAGACCAGAGGCAATTGCATTTCATCCAGCAGAGCTTTACTGCTACTGAAAGCAAATGGGCATAAATGATCACAAATCCAATACATTCAGGATTGGCACTGTCCACAACAAATCCAGTGGCAGCAGACTTAACTTAAACTTACAATAACTTATAATAAGTCTAAACCTTAAGACTGCTGTGATACCTTGGTTTGCATATGTCTTGGTTTGCATACATTTTGGATTACAAACACGTCAAACCCAGAAGTGCGTGTCCCGGTTTGCAACCTTTTTTTTGGATTACAAACATACACACCCCTTTTTTTTGGATTACGAACAAATTTTTTTTTGAGGCCCCATTGGCTTGGGTTATAACCTGTTTTCATTTACAACCTGTTTTGGTTTACAAATGGACCTCTGGAATGGATTATGATTGTAAACCATAGCATACTACCGGTATGTACAGAACAGCACACCAGAAGGAAGAGAGGTAGAAAGAGAAAGTGAAACCTAGGCTCCTTCTGTCCTCTTATTATAGTCAGCATGACCTTGACAGAAAGAGATAACAGAACCAGATTAAGCCAACTGTACTCAACTTCTCTGAAGGTATAACCCAAACACCATGAACCTTCTGCTTGTTTCTTTCACACAGAGAAGCTTCCAGAACCCTCTTGAATTAAGTAGAATAGAAAGCCCTCTACGCATCAGATCAATACTTTCTGTACTAAGAAATGAAAATGGACATGCACACCATTTGAATTGCAATCCCCATCAACCTTTTTTTTGGGGGGGGCAGTCTATGAAGCTAAGGGAGTGTGGTGGGGGAGACAACTGATGCTAGATCATTTAAATGACCCAATGAGACATTCAAAAGGCAGACCTGCTTGCCAGGGAGCACTGAGGAGAGAAGGTGGCCAGATAGGAGGATGAAATACAGATTAACATAACTGTGCAAATAATACATCATTCTCAAAATAATTTTAAGCAAAAGTCCACACCCATTGCTTCCCCCCCCCCCGAGGTATGCTGTGTAAGATATACAGATTTGTCATGCCAATGTAGATCTATTTTTCTTGCTTGATCAGTACTTTCATCTACATTGAGAGCAAGGAGAGGTTTCCTTGGAATAGATTCTGTAGACGGTAATGGACGTAAAAGGTGGCGTGGGGGGGGGGGAGAGAGAGAGATGAATTGCAAACAGGTCCCAAAAGAGAATTTATTTATACAGTACCGGGGTCATGTGCTAAAGCTTTCTGAAAACGCATTGCAGTATAGGAGAACTTGCATTTCTTAGTTCCCCAGCTGAAGGCACTTGTTGAAACATGTTGGACAATTCAACTGTGTTAATAACTTCTCCTTTAGAACCAGCTTAAAGTTCAGCACAATCCCTTTCACACATTTGAAGGGTAGTGACTTGTTTGCTATTGTAGAGAATGCTCGAATCTTAAATTGTGTGTATTTGGTGGGGTTGACTGTCTCACACACTCCTCCAAGCCCATTTTAGGAAGTATCTTGGCAATGCTATGATTTAGGATGCTTTTGTTGAAGTCTATTAATTGTTTTGATCAATTTATTTTTGTTTACCTTATACGCTATTGTGTTCGATATTTTAGTGATAGCCATGTTTGTTGTTGCTTTAATGGTATTCTTAAAATGGTTATTAAAAACGATTAAAATGAGTTGATGTGCTGCTTCCAGTGGCATAAACACCCCGCCCCAACCTATGAAAATCACATTCCCTTGGCCTCACTTTCTATAAACACTAGTTTAGAACATGTGCTTCTTTGACTTTTATTAAGTTTTTATAAATTCTATTTTAGCTGGTCCCTTGTCAGCCTAGCAGCTAGCAAACGTCCATTTACCACAAACCTCTTCTTTTCTTGCAACTCCATTAAATTCCGGGGGGGGGGATATATATCAGAATGAATAGAGGAAAACCTTGTGAAATAGCCCCATACTTATTATTGGTGGCTAGGCCTTGTCTAATCTTATGACAGTGGTAAAAAGAGTGTGTGTGTGTGTGTGTGTGTGTGTGTGTGTGTGAGAGAGAGAGAGAGAGAGAGAGAGAGAGAGATGGTATTTTAACCTTTTAATTTACTGCTGTCTTGTGCTTCAGCAATTCTCCCTAATATGAAGCATTATAACAATCTTTAAATCTTGAGCTATTCTTACTTATGTAAAGATTTCAAATAACTTCTGCTCACTTCATAGTAAAATGAGAGGGCTATAACCTCCATTTAGTGGTAAAATCTTTCACACAAAAAACACATTCCTCTGATTCTTACCAACAAATAACCTCTCTCATTCAAGATCCTTCATCAATCCCTTTTTTGTCATATAAGCGGAGGAGAGAAAATGAAGAAAAGCAATTTAGTTTTGACTCCTTGAATTTTATATAAATAATGTGTTGTTTTATGCTTGCTCGCTGTCCCTTTTAGACCTTCTGCACATATACACTGAATGCATAAAGGAGGTAATGGGGGTGGGATCATGCGTCTGGTTGGGTCTACCCCCTGATTCTGATCTGCCCTGTACTCTTTGCCCCAACCTTATCCAGTTAAAGAGCTGCAAAGTGTTCTCATACAGCTGTATGTGCTTGAGATCAGAAACCCTGCCTGAATAAAGTTCCCTATGTGGGGAGTAAACATGGGCACACCACTGTGTCAGCAATCAAAGGCTGAATCAGGGTAAGTGTTATGTACTGAGCTGAATCCTAGAACAATAGGATCCAGAATGCAGCAGTCTTATTGGTCCTCAGGAGCCACCCGATCCAGCTCCAAGTGGAAGTGAATCAGCGACCTGATTGGCCTGCAAGAGCAGCCAATCAGGCTCCTGGATGAAGTGAATCTGCAACCTGATTGGCCTACAGGAGTAGCCTGGAATTAGCCAATCACGTGGGGCCCATTGTGTAAATAATGTATATTCAGCAGATGTTTTGGGGGAAAATTCATTCCTTGCTACTATGAGCTGAATAAAGAGCATGAAATTCACCCTTGACTCAGAGTATATTTCAGTAAGTCTCCCCCCATGTGCATCCACACCCACCCTTAGCTTTCTAAAGTTTCTACTCATAATGTGCATCCAATGTGTTTTCTAGTTCACCTTCCAGTCTTCTCTCTCTACTCAAGGCCTCCTGGCTTCCCTTAAAATTCCTCAGACGCTTTCCCAAAAATGTGCTTTGCATTTCACTTTGTGTGACAACAGAGAAATGTGTGGAAGCCATCTGAGAAATGTCAATAATCTGAGCACCTGATTACTTGTGACATTCCCATGTAGGAACAATGCCATAGACACTCCAAGTGTCCCTATTTTCCAGGAACAGTCCTAGATTTACAGAAGCCATCCCAGTTTCTGATTTGATCCTGGAATGTCCCACTTTTCCTTAGGACATCCCTACTTTCATCTGAGAAATGTTGGAGGGTATGGAGTTATGCGACCCCCGAGCCAAGGAAATAACTATATAACCTTTAGAAGACACCTTGAAGGCAGCCCTGTGTAGGGATGTTTTGTTTAATGTTTTATTATGTTTTTATATATGTTGGAAACCTCCAAGGGAGGCTGTGGCAACCTAGTCAGATGGGTGGGGTATAAATAATAAAAGTATGCTATTCTTATTATTGTGTTACAGGATGTCCCTATTTTCATAAGAAAAATGTTGGATAGTTTTATGCCAGATTGAGAGAAAAAATATCCATAGATAATTCCTCAACCATCAAATAAAGCGGGAAGGGAAAGAAATTTCACATATAGAGAAACAGGATACACAGTGCTCATTTTCCATTGTTTATTTCTTCTTTTCTCTCTCTCTCCTTTACAGATAATTTATCCTGTTCTTCCCACTCTCAACCCCTAGGGAGATGATACAAAAATTTTGACCACCCTGCTAGATGCATGATAACACACATACACACAGGATTTGCAAGATGTTGTAGTCATAAAGTGGTAAACGGCATACAATCCTTTAATCTCTTTTCAGGACAAATTTAACAATAAAGAGAGAGAAAAGGTTTTAAAATAGAAAGTGTTATCAGCCAAATATATAACTTTACGGAGTGCACAGGTCTGATAGATACAGGAAAGCAGACATAAATTAGAACAGTCAATTTTGTTGGCGGTGGGCCCTTTGACAGATTCATGACAAGATGGAGGAATAATTTTTGTAAGAAAGAGAAGGTTGAAAGATTCATGATCCGACACAGAAAAATCAGTTTTATGGGGGGAAGCTGGCCTAGGAGATTTGTGATGGAAGCATTTTTTGAGAACTCTTAGGTGGATAGATGCAAGCTAGGAATAATTATGCAGCGTGATCCAAAGCATGCTTATTAGGAAGTCGTTCCCGGTGAGTTCACTGGGAATTACTTTTCTATCAGGACTAGCCTGAAGTGGAGAGGGTTTACTTTCTAGTTCAAAGTCTTTGAGGTCAATGGAGTGTGCTGGGAATTAGAATGCCAGAGCACAGTGCATTGCTGCATTGACCAGGTGAACTCAGAAGGCCGTCTTTTAGGATTTATTCCAGAATAAACTTTCTATACTTCCTCCTGGTTACACAGGGCCTAATAAAAAACAACCTTATTCCCTTTTGCACATGAAGAGAATTCTAAGGTTTGAGCAAGCGCAAGCGCAAACACAAACACACAAAGTTCGTGGTAGATTACCAGGTTAGTTCCCAGTTCCTACTCAACTTTAAGGAGAGGTATAGGACACAGATACCCTGTTTCCCCCTTTTTAATACGTAGTCATAAAGTAAGCCATGGCAGGGTTTTTGTACCTTTGTGAGAAGTAAGACGTACCCCAAAAGTAAGCCATGGTGCCGCCATTGTTCCCGTCGCCTCCTCAGCCCCTCCTGCGTGCACAGGGAGCCAGCAAACCAGTGAGAGGCATGGGGGGGAAACGCGCCTCTTGCGGAGTTCTGCCCCGCCTGCTCAGTGTGCAGGGGGAGGCTGTACCGTACCATACTGACGTAATAAAAATAAGACATCCCCTGAAAATAAGCCACCCTGTGTTTTTTTGATGAAAAAAAATTATAAGACGGTGTCTTAAAAAGGGGGAAAGACGGTATAAATTATAACTAACCAAACATACTCATAGAGTGATACCCAACTGTGGCATCCCATCAGTGAAAGTATTTCCACTTACTCAGCAGTACTTTCCCACCTCTCCTCTCCCTGCATTCTCCCCAATTGCGTGTGTAGGTCACCCAGTCATTCCCCAATAACTCACACAAGAAACATAATTTTTGGTTTGGGTTTTTGGCATATTTTTGGCCACAACTTTTATTGAAATACAAATCACGTGAGTGGTTGCGTAGGCATTGGTTCACGCTGTCCTCTGGGACAGAGCTGACCCTAGTCAGCAAGACTAGCTGTCCAGCGGGACAGAGCTGACCACTTGTCAGCGCTGGGAAACCATTAGCTGGGGAGAGTTAACAGAGGCTGGTGAAATCAGAGCCTCCCCCTCCCCAGGGGTCCACAGGGGCTCATGCTTTTTGGCCCTGCAACCCACCGGGTTCGGACAAGCATGTTGAGCCCCTGGATTCCTTTAACGGAATTCCCATCACCAACATCACTTATTGGAGGGCACCGGCCTCCCATACCACAGAACCAATGCCTAACCGCCAACCTTACAAGTTGTGACTAATTGCTATATAGTAGGCGAAAACCAAGTGGCACGGCCAGTCAGCCACATGGAAAAATTCCTACTAGGCCTCTCCCAAGCAGAGACGACCCCATGACAGGCACAGCAAGGTCAAGCACAAGCCTATACCAGGGCGGGGGGGGGGAGATCCGAAGCTCCAGACAAGAGTGACCAGTGGGTCACATGGAGCTCTATTTAAAGGACGCTGGGCTGTCCATCAACTTGCAACAAGCAATTCTGCCCAGCAACAAGCTGGGTCAGTAAATGCTGTGGCCATAAGCCCTTCCCCCAAACCAATGGCGAAATGACTTTTTGCCCACCCCGCAATGGAAGCTCTCTCCGAGAACTCTCTTTCTGCTGCAGAGGTTTAGGGGAACCCCTAAAACAGATTTAGGGGTGAGTGGTGGAAGGAAAGGGGGAGAAATTTCTTTGTGCAATCAGAAAACCTTGCACTCACATAGTATTCATTTAAAGCTATGCTGAATTCCACCTAAAGTTGTTCTCTCTCATTTTCTTTTGGGAAAAAATGTCCCTGTATTTGACACTCTTCTCAAAATATCTTAACGAGCTTTCATTTTCATCTGAATTGCACATGCATTCAAAGAAGTCCTGTCACATCAGAATTGTAATGCTATGCTGATATGAAGGTCTTCTTCTTCTTCTTCTTCTGTGATCACTCCTAGCCGAGTAAGATTGTCTTCCATAAACATGGTTTTAACAGTGAGTCCATAAGTGACTGTGGAGGCCAATTCTGGATCCACACGTCCTTCCACAGTGGGGACAGAGGTTTCTAGGTGGGAGTTGATCGCAGTGAGGGTTTGCCAAGCATGCCTTCCTCTTAGCTTGTTTCTGCCTTTTGTCCTGAGTTTGAGCATCTTCAAAGCTAATGACACCTTTGGTAAAGGCTGTTCTCCAATTGGAGCATTCACAGGCCAGTGTTTCCCAGTTGTCGGTGTTTATACTACCTTATTTTTTTTTAGATTTGCCTCTTTTGTTGATCACCAGCATTACGCTTTCCATTTTTAATTTTGGAATAGAGTAGTTGCTTTGGAATACGATAATCAGTCATCCGCATAACATAACCAGTCCAACGAAATTGATGTTGAAGAATCAGCGTTTCAACACTGGTGATTTTTGCTTCTTCCAGCACACTGGCATTAGTTGGTCTGTCTTCCCAAGTGATAACGTAATTTTTTCCTGAGACGCCGTTGATGGACTCTTTCCAGGATTTGGAGATGGTGTTTATAAGTGGTCCATGTTTGACAAGCATACAGTAAGGTTGGTAGTACAATATGATATGAAGGTATCCTCTTGTCATTACCAGAGCCGGCCCCTTGGTTAGCACTCTATGTGTTGTGCCCCATTGACCCACACAACTTTATCCAGTGATGTTTCCTGACATGTTGAGTTCTCCCTGAGTCATCTTACATCATCGTCCCATTTCTTATCCCATCCTATGGAGGCTGTCCTGTATCTCTTTGCAAAGTTGAATGGGGGCTATGAACTAGCTTGTTGATCCACCATGATCTCCTGTTCCTCTTTATCAAAGTCATTGCTGACAAAAGAATCAGCAGCGGCTCCAAAAACACACAGCACACATTTTCAAAAAGAAACAGCAACTTGAAAACACACACCCACACACACGTCTGTACTTGTACGAGAAACCAGCTACCCTGGACCATTGACCCAGGAAAGCATGTGCCATCCCCTCCTTCTTTTCACACCACAACCGCAATTGGAAACATCTTCAGCTGTCATTGAAACATGCGTTCACTTCCTAACAAATAGTTTATTATTATTATTATTTTGCTGCAGTTAATTTAAAGTTCACCACTGTAAGCAAGCATCATTATTTGCAGACCTGCTTAGCATTAACACTTCCATGGCATTTCTTGAACTGAGGAGGAATAATGAGCAATTAGATGATGCAAACCTAGGAAACAGGAGCTGACAATATTTCAAGACAAACACAACAGGTTAAAATAGAAATGTCACACACCGAGTCTGCTTTTTTTGCGTTGCTTATTTCAGTTAATTTCTGGTTATGTACACGACTGATGTCATAAAAGCCTGGCAAGTGACAGCCAATGGAGTTTGTCATTTAAGCAAGTCAATAAACAAAATAAAAGTCTCATGGATCCAGAATTTCACAACTGAATATTATGAGAAAGTATTTGCTGCATTACCAATAAAGACTTCAAGATGAACTCAAATTCCAGCTTCTACCTTTCCACTAGTGGCAGATTGTTTAGCATATAATGATAATAATGATGATGATGATGATGATGATGATGATGATGATTTATTACTTATACCCCTCCCATCTGGCCAGGCCTCCCCAGCCACTTTGGGCGGCTTCCAACAGGATATTAAAAACACAATAAAACATCAAACATTAAAAAACTTCCCTAAACAGGGCTGCCTTCAGATGTCTTCTAAAAGACAGATAGTTGTTTCTTTCCTTGACATTTGATGGGAGGGTGTTCCACAGGGCGGGTGCCACAACCGAGGAGGCCCTCCGCCTGGTTCCCTGTAACTTCACTTATCGCAGTGAGGGAACTGCCAGAAGGCCCTCGGAGCTGGACCTCAGTGTGCGGGCAGAACGATGGGGGTGGAGACACTCCTTCAGTTCTACTGGGCCGAGGCCAGTATACACTTCAGTGTTCCCTGTTTGTCAGGGACAGATCTTTTGTGTATCTTCTAGTACCTCTACCTGACAGGTTTCTGTCTCTGCCTTTGAACATTTTTGTTGGTGTGTGAACATGTGTACTAGCATTCTTTTCACCCCATCCCAGAATTACCCATGCAGATGAATAAATTCTGCTGCACATGGTTTGAGTTGCAGTTGTTCAATACATGAAAATGCAATCTAAACTTAAGCATTCAGCTGCATGGTCTTCTATTCAACTTAAAACATTTGATGACTAAAATTCAGGGATATATTTGGAGAGAAGGTTCAAAACACCTCTCCAATTATCCACCCTATTGGTGAACAGATAAATTGGGACAGGAGGGTGGGATTTCTCTAAATTTCTCCAACCATTTCCCAAGGCTGAGATTTGGCATCACCAGTGGCATTAGACAGCTTGTTTCTTTTTTTCTTTTCTGGCATCAGGAGCAGCAAAGTTGACAGCCTAGCCAACATTTTGCATCTTCCACAATGCACCATTCCATGGCATTGCAGAAAGAAATTGTAGCTTGGCATAAAAAGAGGGCAGGTAATATTTGAAGAAATTCCATAAAGTGGCCCCCTTTGTGCATGGAGGAAAAGAAAACCTCAGAACCTTTTTCAGGAAACAAATGTCTTCAGTGAAATTTCAGCTCCTATCTAAAACAAATACAGCATTTAACAGGTGGATCTGTGCCCCAATTGACTCCCCATCCCATCTGAGCATATTGCTATGAAAAATGCTTCCAACAACCTCCCACATGGGGCCATAATGTGAATATTAGAGACAGACTATACAAAGAGAGAAGATTGAAAGAAAAAAAGGAGGAAATCCCACACAAAGAAAAATAGTCTTCGACACCTAAGACTAAGTTCAACATATTTATTCTCACATATTTCTATTATTTCTATTTCCTCTTCACAAAAAGTGCTACTTAAAAAAAAATTCATGATGTCAATATTTAATATCTCTCTTACCCTCCTGATTTTTCCTTTCTCACATTAGGGCATTTAATCCACTTATGGATTAAATGTCCATATGGTTAAGAGAACAGCAGAACTATAGTTTAACTGGATGAAATGGGAATGTATTTAACCACTGTCATTACTTCAGCAATTATTAAGTCAAACAAACATAGTATGACAAAAGGAATTGAGGGGAATAATTTAGGAAACGAAGATCTTTTTTTAAAAAAAGTGGGCTTTGCGTATAGAGCTTAAATCATTTTGGAACAACCATTTCCAAAGCAGACTGTCAAATCACAAATCTGTGGCACCAAATCTGGGATGCAGAGACTTAGATTCCCCGCACAGCCATGAAGCTACCTGGGTTAATCTTAGAGCATTATATGGTTCCCAGGGTTGTGAGAATACGGGGCAAACTGTGAGCTCCTTGGAGGTAGGATACACATGTTCTAAAGACCCTAGCAAATCTAGTCCATGATATGGGAGACTCAATGTGATCTCTCAGTCCAAGGATGCAATGCCCCTCTTTGCCCAGGACAGACTATCCTGCCAACACTATATGAAAGGGAGGAAGAAGTTCACCTGTGTAGGGTGGACGCTGTCAGGCATGCTTGAGGAGATGCAAGGTGTGACAAGTTGGATCATCTTAAAAGATGGTCCTGGTTGCGGAGAGGCCCTCAACACAGCTCCACCCCCCCCCCAGTGTGGGTGGAGTGAGGCCTTCCATGCCAGGGTGGCACCACAATCACCCCAGGCCTCCTTGGCCAATCACTTTGAGTGGGGTGATCGTTGGGGGGGTATATAAGCGGCAGTGCGACATGTGCTGTGTACCTGGGTTCCTCTGAGAGCAGGATTTTTTTTAAAAAAAACTTAATTATATTCACAAAATAAACCTTTTCAAACTGCCAAATGTAGCATGACTCCAATTGAATTTCAAAAACCAATAAATAAATGTGTCAACTATGACACATTTGAGAAACACAGACCTGGGTTACATGTGTGTTAATGATTAGTTTAGAAATCTGTTATTTAAAAGGGGGGGAGAGAGAAGGCAACATTAACAGTCTTTTCAATGCTATTTCAAACTAAGGAATGAACACTGCCAACTCAGAATGTCACTGAAAATGCTGTCCCAAGATTCCATTGACAAAGGTTTTTTTAACTCTGCATGTTTCATGTCATCTTAAAAAGATAAGAAAAAGAAACGGGGAGTAAAAACTGCTAGTGGTTCGGTTTTCAAAGGGGCTGGACTGCTTGAGTCTACGGCAGCACAAGCTGCATTTGAATTCCAGATCCAATGTTACCATTATTAGGGATTCAAAACAGATACACATATCACTTAAAACACAGATAAAATCCAAGTGCATTATGTACTACTTTTTTGTATTCAGAATACATCTTAGTGAAATCTGAGAAACTGAAGGGGGGAAGTTAGCAACTTTTCTGAACACTTAGGGACTTGGCCAGATCATCCAAAGAAACTGATGAGCAACAAGTCTAATGTTAATAATAATGAAAACGTGTACAGTTTCTTTATTTACCTGAGGTTTGCAACCCATGATTTGATTAATTTCAAAAATTTAGGACAAATGCTAATTTTGTCAAATCGCTTTTTTGCTTCAAGTAAAGAAAAAAGAAAAACCTCATGGAACTCACTTAAAGAGGAACCACCGATTGTGTTTCTACTTTTGTTGTGGGCAAAATCTCCAAAACCAAAATTAGATATTTCTGTATAGGATAGAAATTATACAACCAGGAAGAGTCAAACATATTCAGCAAAAGGGATATGAACAGAGAGTGGGACTGCATAAATGCAACTGAACTCTGCATTATATGTAGACTTTGGCAGAAACACAAATTAGTGTGTGGGCTTGTCAAACAGAAATTTGGATGAGCTTATTTGCTATTGTGTTGTGGGAAAGAGGTTTCTTTTCTCAGCTTTTTTAAAAAATGACACACAAGTTACTGGTATATTTGGTGCTCAGAACCTCTAACTTCACCCTAAAAGATTGAAATTTTTCCAGTTCTGTATTGGATATTACTGGAACTCCACAATGATTTTATATATACTCTTATGTAGTTTTAATCTGCCATTAGGAAATTAGCCTGATCTCTGAAAAATGTAAGTGCATTCAATTTGATGCAAACTAGTTAACACAACTTTTTAAAAAATCATTACTGGTTGCCATTTAGAGAATGGCAGTTGGCCAACAAAGTACTCAATGAAATATTCTATATGTGCATCTTCCACTGAATCAGGTTTCCAATTTGTTAAAATTCTTCTTTGTAATGCAAATGTTCTTCCTCTCTCTTTCTCTCTCTCCCCTTCCTCCCTGCCTCCTACCCATCAATCGGTTTCCAATTTTAATAGAACATAAACAAACTTCAGGAGTCTAAACGGTATTGCAAAAACCTTTTAACCGACAGAATTCAAACATGTCAATGAACTAGGAAATTATGTAAAGCAGTTTGGGGTTGGGTAGGGGGGAATTAAGGCAGGATAGCAGAGGTTACACATCGAAGGGGAGATAAACAATAACTAAAATACTAAACAGTAACTAAAAACAATAACTAAAACAATAACTTAAAACAATAACTAAACAAAAAACAATAACTAAAACAATAATTTTAAAAAATGCTCTGAGAAGAGAAGGAAGCAGCATGGAAAACTCAGTTGGACATTTAGGTATCAGGCCTCTCAAATCTTAAATCAGTCCAATGACTGATATGTCATCTTGTGTGGATGCTATGCATTAATTGAGAACATGGTTGATGAAACTCAGCGAGTCTCTTAGGTTTATGCTCACCATGTATTCAATAAATAAAAGTAAAAAGGTAAAAGACCCCTGGACGGTTAAGTCCAGTCAACGGCAACTATGGGGTTGAGGTGCTCATCTTGCTTTCAGGCCGAGGGAGCTGGTACTTGACCACAGACAGCTTTCCGGATCATGTGGCCAGCATGACTAAACTGCTTCTGGCACAACAGAACACTGCAACAGAAACAACAGCACACGGAAACGGCGTTTACCTTCCCACGGCAGCAGTACCTATTTATCTATTTGCACTGATGTTCTTTCAAACTGCTAGGTTGACAGAGCAACAGAAGCTCACCCCGTTGCGGGGATTTGAACTGCCAACCTGCTGATCAGCAAGCCCAAGAGGCTCTGTGGTTTAGACCACAGCGCCACCCGTGTATCAATAAATACCAGGGGTGGGGAGGAGATCATACTGTTTGGCCTGCTTCTTACCTTGGCATGGTGAGAATGGGCTTCTACATGTGTAAAGCTACATATGCATGGACTTCCCACAAGACTGGGAGTGATAGCAATGACAGGTACAGTATTTTTGGTTTTGGCCAGCTAAATATTTCTTGTTATTGTTAAATGTATTTCTCTTCTAACAATCTGGGAGGTTCCATTTGTGACCAACAGATGGGATAAAAAATGTAGATAGTACACATGCCACCCTGACTGATGCTGTGCAGAAGTCCAATAAATAGAAGAGACAAAGACAAGCAAAACCACCATGTCTTTTCAACATCTGCCTCAGTACTCATACACCGCAGCATGCCAACTGTGAACCAAAAGTGAAGATTGGCAGTGCTCCTATTTCTGTATCTAATGCTCCCTCACTGTCTAGCCCATGGCTCTGGCCAAGGATTTACTCTGGCTCAAAATAAATTCAGAGATGGTTTATGGAATTCTTGGCCTAGCTTGTAGAAAGAAGGCTGGGTGGAGAAGGAGAATGTGAAGTGGCCACCTCTTTTGTGGTTGGTGCAATACGATTTGTGTGCACGCATGCACACAAATAGGAGGGGTGAGTTCATCTTAAAGAGGTAGTAAAGGTAAAGGGACTCCTGACGATTAGGTCCAGTCGTGACCGACTCTGGGGTTGCAGCGCTCATCTCACATTATTGGCCAAGGGAGCCGGCGTACAGCTTCCAGGTCATGTGGCCAGCATGACTAAGCCGCTTCTGGCGAACCAGAGCAGCGCATGGAAATGCCATTTACCTTCCCGCTGCAGCTGTACCTATTTATCTACTTGCACTTTGGCGTGCTTTCAAACTGCTAGGTTGGCAGGAGCAGGGACCGAGCAACAGGAGCTCACCCCGTCATGGGGATTCGAACCGCCCACCTTCTGATCGGCAAGGTATCACACCTCAAATTGCTAACAATGGCAACAGCAACTATTATCTTGGCCACTGTTTCCCACCTCCAAATGTTTTGTACTCCATCAATGCCAATGGTCAGGCATGATAGGAGTTGTAGTCCAAAACTTCTGCTGGGCACCAGGTTGCAGAGGAAGACTGATCTTGACCCTTCACCTGTGATTTATCTAATAGATCACTGTACATTCACCTTGCCAATCATGGTGGTTTTCCAGTGTGTTTTGCCAGGTCATTCCACTCTTCTACTTTGTCCCAATTACTGTCGGAAATAACTATGCTGTGTAGTATAGACAGGGCTGATATTTAAAGAGAGAAACTCCATTCTGAATATCACTACATTGAGAAATTACAGTGATGAAGACTTTCTTCCATTGCTGATGATTGTCATGCTATTTGCCATGTAAGAGTGCAACTGAATAGAAATGCTGCAAGATCGGTACTTCAAAATCTTGATGGATAATTTTATAAAGGCAAAGAATATGATTACTAGATTTATTTCCCCCTAGTTTTCTGAGTGACAGGCCATTCTCAAAAGGCATATGGATTAAGGAATATATCTTGGGACTGCTTCTCCCCCCCCCCCAAAGGGCATGGCCATATCTGGTTTGCTTCAAGTGGTATTTTTCAGTCTCATAATGCTATCTTTTGATGTGAAGTGAATGATTTGATGAACACTAATGTAGACCCATTGAGGACAATGTGACGTAAAACAACCAAAAACCTGGCATACTGTATTTCAGATTACAGCAGAAATAGGAGTGATTCATAAGTGACACATTGACTTCTATTGCCCATTCAACTGCTAGAAAAGAATATATGAATAATGTAATGGTGATAAAGATAAGATGTCAACTGGCAATCAACATCTGATGCAATTATCCAAAAGTACACTCTTCAATAAGGCAGAACATTTGACTAAATTGTCACCTAGCAAGCTGAGTAAAAGTCACCAGGCATATGTGGTAGACCACCAGAGACTCTGCAAACATCCTGTTTTTTCTTGCCTGGAACTGCAACTAATGGACAGGATTATCACCTTCATTGTTAGCTTTTGGGCCGCTTTTCCATTGAAAACCACGCCCAAAGCGGCTCAAAGGCTTGGCAAACACCAGGCAGGGCACAATACATGATTGGTAATCTGCATTCAGTTTGGTAGATCACACGTTATAGGCCTGTTTTAGAGGAAATGAGTGGGTTCTGCAATTGCAGAAATGCACATCAATTACTTAAAGTACAAGTTTTCTGCCAATATAAAGAGTAGGAAAATATCCCTGCAATTTTGCTGCCAGGTGCGGTGAGACATGGAAACATACTGTAGGAACAAAGGAAGATGCCTTATATTCCTCCATCTTACTCAGTGTTCTCTACACTGACTGGTAGAGGCTCTCTGCCATTTTAGAAAAGAGTATTTTTCAGTCCTACCTGAAGATGCCAGGAATTGAACCTAGAATTTTCTGCATGCCAATCAGATGCTCTACCATTGAGTTACAACCCTCCCCCAATAATATATGCTTAATATAAAGTACTTTGTTAGTAAGTGGTAATCACAACTATTCAATATGCAATTTTTAACTGTTGATTTTGAGCTAATATGGGTTTCAGATAAAAGGCTGGCCTCAAAAAAGAAAGATCTGAATTCAGGTCCTTGCCAAGCAAAGAATTCTCTCACTAGCTCTGGTCAATTTGCAGTCTCTTGCCCATAGTTCTCTCCTCCTCTTCTTCTTCTGTAAAATTGGGATTTACCAGGAGTCTTACAGGGTTTATCTGAGGATGATTGAGGTAATGTAAATAATTAAAGTGCTCTAGAAATGATTAATCATCACACCATCTGGGTTTCTTCTCTCAACTCTTGAGTCCAGCTGTCATGGAAATTGAAAGATAGGCTGTACTCACAACACAGAGCACCAAAATATATGTTTGAATCAGGAAGCAAGCAACTAGTGATTCGCTAAGTCAGGATTCAACCTTGTTGTGCCCTCTAGATGTTGTAGATGAAAACCCCTATGGGTCCCAGCCAGCATTGGCAATGGTCACGGATAATGGGAATTGTAACAAAGAACACCTGAAGGGCATCATGTTGACTACCCCTGCTGTCTCTATTCATGTGAGAATTGCTTCACTCATTTTTTATTGATTGATTGATTGATTGATTGATTGATTGAAAGGGTTCTGGATATTTTCTTCATCATCATCAGGCCCTGAACATTAGAAATCAATGTGGGCTCCTGATCTCAAGTTCACTCAGGCAGTGTCTGGTAGACACTTTTTTGAGTAATCCTCCTTCCTCACTTCTGTGCTATAGGATGCTGACTCATGGGTACCATGTCTATTCCTCCCTCAGGCCCCCACAGAACCTGACAGTTGTGACCTATTTGTAGGAGAAGATCCTTGGAGCAAACTAAACAATGCCAAGATCCAACAAATGATGGTGCAGTATAGGCGAAAAATGTCTTCTCCTGCATCCAATTTAGAATGGTAACCCCCAAACCATATCTGATATCACTAGTGCTTAGAAAGGTTTGTGCTGTCACAAGTTAATGTGGAAAGCATTGTCCCTGGAACATGTGGCTCCATTGAACAGGCAAACCCCCACCTGCACCAGGTTGGTTGAACTACAGAAACCAGACAACTGGCCAAGCACCCTCCTCATGCCCCTTTCCTTTATAGAGGATGGAACAAAATCAACCTTCTGCCCAGAAGACAGCCTGGGGAGCACCAGGACTAGCACAAGCATGGAATTAATGGAATAACTAGGGTCACTGGAGCAATGGAGTCTCCCTTTGACATCTTACAGAAAGGAAGCCTACCATCCAGCCTATCGTAGTCTTGTTGCTGAACAACAATGTACAGGGCTTAGTGGAGTGGGAGGCCAGCCAACCAGATTCAGCATCCAAATTCAGGTCCAGTCCTAGGGTTAGGTGAACCACAGTCCACATGGTCAGGTGGTCCAGGGGCCAGGGAATTTGGTGATCATGGGTTCAGGGGTCAAGGGTCAAGGAAGCAGCAAGATACTACCAGGAATGACAAGCATTTTTACCAGCATCTAACTGCTGCTGGAAGCTTAGCCTGAGAAAGCTGAAGCCAGCTGGTTCTCATCAGACCTATATTGGCTCCCAATACGTTTCCGAGCACAATTCAAAGTGTTGGTGCTGACCTTTAAAACCATAAACGCCCTCGGTCCAGTATACCTGAAGGAGCGTCTCCACCCCAATCATTCTACCTGGACACTGAGGTCCAGCGCTGAGGGCTTTCTGGCGGTTCCCTCATTGTGAGAAGCCAAGTTACAGGGAACCAGGCAGAGGGCCTTCTCGTCCCCTGCCCTGTGGAACGCCCTCCCACCAGATGTCAAGGAGAAAAACAACTACCAGACTTTTAGAAGACATCTGAAGGCAGCCCTGTTTAGGGAAGCTTTTAATGTTTGATGGACTACTGCATTTTAATATTTTGTTGAAAGCCGCCCAGAGTGGCTGGGGAAACCCAGCCAGATGGGCGGGGTATAAATAATAAATATATTATTATTATTATTATTATTATTATTATTATTATTATTATTATTGGCAGGAGCTGGGAAAGAGCAATGGGAGCTCACTCCGTCGCACGGATTCGTACCACCGACTTTCCAATCGCCAAGCACAAGAGGCTCAGTGGTTTAGACCACAGCGCCACCCGCTCCCATTCAAATGACTTGTGGACAAATGGGGCTAATGTAGGAAAAGACTCCTTGGACTCTCTGATCGTTTTTGAGTATGTTTCACTGCCCCCACCCCAATCTTGCTGCAAGAGGCTCAAAACTGGCAGAGGACCAGCTATGCTTGCAAGATAGCTGCCAATTAGGAGACGATGGAGTCTTGCTTTTAAAGACAGGATATTCTGCATCTTGGTAGTGGTCTAAACAGCAGCAGTTCTCTAAGCAGCCCCATCCTGCAACCTCAGGATTGCAGTACTGAATTAGCAAGTTGTCTAATGTTAGAGGTGTTTCTCTC
This sequence comes from Darevskia nairensis, assembly GCA_034642065.1. Lineage (NCBI taxonomy): Eukaryota > Metazoa > Chordata > Lepidosauria > Squamata > Lacertidae > Darevskia > Darevskia nairensis. The sequence goes on along the minus strand of JAWWNI010000782.1, from coordinate 745,551 downwards.
AATTGGCCTAAGGCAATGCCTTTGCTTGCTTACACTGGAAAAATCCCCAGGGTGGGTTGTCCTCAATTTGGTCTAATTTGGGATTAAGAACTGCAGCTATAGTTATGGAAATGCCTCTGAGTCTGAATTAGTATGGCAGTCATGAGAAAAGAAACCTTTTTATTTTCTTTGTAAAATCAAAGCTGGTGTTTAATAATAAAATGTCTGAAATTCTCCTTTCATGAGAAGTTGCAGAAGCCCCATTAAAGAAGACATTTAAATGGATTTGTGTGTGTATTTAAAATATATGTGTGTGAAAGGCAACTGCTTTAAAAGAGGGAGAGAGGAGAAATCCCTTACATCCCATTTGACTTAAATTTGAATTGAGACGGATTAAAAAAGACAGGGGAGCTGGCAGGAAATGACTGGTCAGCTTTTAAAATTGCATATATTTTGTTAAAAGGCATACAGTTTGTTCCTGATGACCCAAGGATATGCATGTTCTCAAATGTTGCATTAACAGAATTGTTGATGATGTACTGCCATCTTTTGGCTATACAAATAACAAAAAAATGGAGGGGGGGAGAGACGTGGCTGAAAGGTATGCTTCATTTGAATTGAAGACGTGAGTTTCTTTCCTGTGATATAAGTTAAATTAAATTTACTAGCAATTACTAGCAATTACTTTGGGGGCAAATTTACTAGCAATTACTTTGGGGGCAAAGGACAAACATCTTACAGACACTTACAAAAGGAAGCTGCATGGCTCTATTCAGTGTGAGTGAATAAAATGGTAGCAATGCTCCACAGGCATAGATGGGGGATGGTCTTTGTCCAGAATACTGATTTCAGACAGATATTTTGAGGCAAAATAGAGCAATATACATTATTCTGTCCCTCAGAGTTGCGTGGGGCCCATGCATACCAAGCTGTGTCCCCCACACAACATTTAGAAAAACAGAAGTCCTGACTGAAGTTGCCTACAAAATCTTGCTTCAAACACTTGGTGGGTTCTTCCTTGGGCAAAATATCTGAGGAAACCAAGAATATTTTTATGAGATGAGGAGAGTTTCTCAGGGGAATTCCATAAACACAATAAATAAATAGATTTCATTGTTTGTACTTTTATATCATCTTTCTTTTGTATTAATATGCTTTTCACCACTCTGGAGGGCTTTGGGCCAAAAAAAGCAGTACATAAACAAATCATAACCTAATGATATAATCTGGAGCTACCAATTTATTTATTTTTCAAGGGATTAATGCACAGCCCACTGTTAATCTTGGAAATAGCCGAGCATCTGTGAGTGATGAAAATGAACTCTAACAGTGACATTGGTTGCTTTCAAAAGCTTGGATGAGGTCCTCACAAAACATCAGAACCCTTCCTCTGGACACATATATACCCTCCAATATTTTTCCGGTGAGAACAGGAGCGTCCTATTCAACAGCAACAATAATTTTATTATTTATACTCCGCCCATCTGACTGGATTGCCCCAGCCACTCTAGGCTTCCAACATATATAAAAACATAAAGGTAAAGGTAAAGGGACCCCTGACCATTAGGTCCAGTCGTGACCGACTCTGGGGTTGTGGCGCTCATCTCGCTTTATTGGCGAAGGGAGCCGGCGTACAGCTTCCGGGTCATGTGGCCAGCATGACTAAGCTGCTTCTGGCGAACCAGAGCAGCGCATGGAAACGCCGTTTACCTTCCCGCTGCAGCGGTACCTATTTATCTACTTGCACTTTGACATGCTTTTGAACTGCTAGGTTGGCAGGAGCAGGGACCAAGCAATGGGAGCTCACCCCATCGTGGGAATTTGAACCGCCGACCTTCTGATCAGCAAGCCCTAGGCTCTGTGGTTTAACCCACAGCACCACCCGCGTCCCTATATAAAAATATAGTAAGACATTAAACATTTAAAAAACTCCTCTATACAGGCCTGCCTTCAGATGTCTTCTAAAGGTTCTTAATTTATCTCCTAAACTTGATTGTCGGATAACTCCATACTCTCCAATATTTCTCTGATGAAAATAGGGACATCCTAAGGAAAAGCAGGACATTCCAGCATGAATTCAGAAACCGGGATGGCTTCTGCAAATCCAGGACTGTCCCTAGAAAATATGGACACTTGGAGGGTCTGCACATAGTTGTTGGAATGCAACTTAGATGGGGATTGCAGGATTAGCCCTGCCCCATCCTCCATATATTGGATGTAATTGTTGAGGGTGGCGCTTGAACACCTCTATGGTTGTTCACAGTCCCTTGCCCCATGTTACTGCTTCTCTGCACTTGATTTTCAGAGCTACATCTATTCACTACTTAACCTGAGAAGGACTTGATCTCTTCACTGCATATTTCTACCAATCTTAGTGGAAATAACACACATACAAGGTAAAGTACCCTTATGTGTTTCTCATATTTCCCCAGCCTTCAATACAGCTGCAAGTTATTTGGCAGAATTTGCCAAAATGTTGTTAAATCCACCCTCAACCTTTTATTCTTTCTAATGGTCTCTGTGTTTAGTTTTGTCAATTAAATCACATTCAGTAATTGGGGGGAAATGCAAGAACTTATTCTAATGTGCACATTATTTCTACATTAGACAGATACAAGCACCAACTAAATCACCAAGGTTGCATCAAGTACAAAACACAACTATGCCACTAATTGTGCTATAATGGTAAAAATTTAAGTGCAACAGCCCACTATGAGAGCTTTCGTTGTCACACCTACAAGGAGATTCCACAAGTGTACATCAGTATATGATGCACACACAACAGCAAATAGCAAAGATTCCAGAAATTAAAATCCTCTGACAATCATAGAATTGTGAACTAGCAAAGGGTATTGCAGCATGCTGTTGTAATTTGGCTGGAGAGACCTGGCTTCTTCATACCCCCGATGAAACATGTGACAAAATTGCAATCCTATCCATGGTTACCTGGGAGTAAGCTTCATTGAACTCAGTGGTGCTCGTTTCCAATTGCTTAGGTTCAACCTTTAACAAATATTAAGCTTTAGCAAAGTGTACCCTTTAGCTTTGCATTAGAAATGTGAACAACCTTGTCATAAAGTGCTAGCATTTAATGTGCTAACATGAAGTAGGAACGCCAACAAAAGAACGGACACAAGTAACTAGCCTCTGGTTGATTATTTTCCTCATTATTGGGTTTACTGTATGCTAATGTGTCACAAACAATAGGAAAAATCGAAGCTTCGTTGTCACCTCATTAATTTGCCAGAGCAACAAGAGCCTGTCAATTATACTGGTTCTCTGGCAGAGGACATAATCACTTTTGTGCTAAAAAATAATCCTGGAGCTCATCCTGCTCCCTTCATTCCTGCAACACTAATTGGGGTGTTTAGTTCTACTGCCAATCTTTTTCTCTTACCTTGAAATTCCTTGGATGTTTTGAGCAGTGACTTAGTCTTTCCCAAGCTCTTTCAGGCTCTGTCAGAATATCTCAGGTGTTGTGTCTGAGCAAGAATTTCAAAGTTTGCCACACAATATAACTTTAGCCAAAATCCCTATTCCCAAGTACTGCTAAAGGGATGTTTAGACAACCAGACACGGCAGCTTGCTAACTGTATGAGAGAGAAGAGGTGGGGGCAGACTGGGTATCACCAACTACCGGTATGCTGGCTTTACTGTTGGTTTATTTTAAAATTTGATTTGTATGTCACTTTTGAACATTTACACATAAATAGACCAACCAGCCAGTCCTTCTGTTAATCTGGCATTATAAAATTAGCAGTGAATTCTAAAACCCAGTCCTGTCACACCTCCAAAGGTCTCTGAATGCCCATTTCAGAGAATCACAAGTGGGGAGAGCACTGTTGTGTTCATGTCCTGCTTTGATGCTTCCCATATGCCTCTGGTTGGCAACTGAGAGAACAAGGGGCTGAACTGCATTGGTACATTTCCAAGCACAATTCTAAGTGTTGGCCCTAAACAGCCTTGGCCCTGTATACCTGAAGGAGCATCTCCACCCCCATCATTCAACCTGGACACTGAGATCCAGTTCTTAGGGCTTTCTGGCAGTTTCCTCACTGAGAGAAGTAAGGTTACAGGGAAGCAGGCAGAGGGTCTTCTCGGCAGTGGCGTCCACCCTGTGGAATGCCTTCCCATGAGATGTCAAGGAGATAAATAACTATCTGACTTTCAGAAGACATCTGAAGGGAAGTTTTTAATGGTTGATGTCTTCTTGTGTTTAAATTTGTTGGAAGTTGCCCAGAGTGGCAGGGGTAACCCAGTCAGATGGGTGGCATATATATAGTAAATTGTTGTTGTTGTTAGCCTGGACCAGCAGGCTCTTCTTTTGCACTGAAATTTTATAAGAGAGCATCTTGACAGCTCTTCTAGAAAGACTGGCGTATAAAGGACACAGTAAGGTTACTTCACACATAAAAATATCTTCTGAAACTTGTTGGTCAAAGAAACTATATGAGTTCAGAGGGAAAAGAGCACACATTAAATCATCCCGAGGTCAAATAATTTTGTGCTTTGAGGTTCTGAACCAGCTTAACTTGCAACCACTAGAGCCGTTTTAAAAATAGGTGCTGTACAATTCTTGTGGCTGACAAAATCAGGAATCTGGGTGATGAATTCTAGGCCAACACTGAATATCGTATAAGAGTCAATTTTAAAAGTCGCTGAGGTATATATGACAGTGGCCCAGCAACCTTACCCCAAGAGAGGTTGCAACTTAACCTGATTCAGGCTAGGTTACCTGAAATGGTAGCTTTCATTTAATAAGTTACACTTGCCAACTTGTTATCACTGGCCAGCATTTATGGATCTGCCCCTGTTGTTACCTGACAATAGGGGAACAAGTTGGAGGGTAATGAGCCTTTTACACATTTGGTGTCTTTTAAACTGATTGCTGGAATTCATCCCTAGTCTCACTGAAGTTGTCAAGGTTAAACCATCTTAGATAACCACCTCCTCTTAAATGGTCTGCAGATCACAATATCATTTTAAAAAGTAATAATAATAGTAATAATAAAAGCAGGTATTATTTAAGAAACAGTTATGCTGCTTGCACCCTGAAGCAGACATGCTAACAAAGGAAATGAATCCCAGTGAATTGCAGGAAGAGAACTTCTGAAGGTAGCACATTGAGTAAAGACATCCAGCACACAACAGGGAAAGTTTTGCTCCAAACTATGCCTTTGCAGAGAATGTGGAAATAATCCAAAGAACTTTTCAGCAAAGCTTTTTCTATGTCAAGAAACCATGTCTAAGAATGCTTTTCAGAAGAGCTTATTCTGTGTCAAGAGACCATTGATAATGCCTGGAGAAAGTGATATACACACATAGACAAGTGAGACTTTCAAAAAATGCTAGTGTGTTATCATGCACCAATAGTGCATGATAACTAATAGTGCATGATGAACTATACAATAGTTCATGGTTCCACCCAGCCAACCAAGCTCTGCTTCGTGTTACACCATTCCACCTTAAACATCCCACTTGACCTTTCTCCATTTCCCATTATCTCCCGGTAGCTCATCAACAAGCTTCAGTTCTCATTCTGCTGTATTTGGGGTGGGGTGCTCCATTATTATTATTATTATTTATAAAAATGTGTACACCTGCAAACCTCAGGGTTCCCCCAAGCATGCTATTTTCCTTTTCTTTCTGAACAAGCTGAGAAAAGGACTGGAGTTCTCCATCACTTTCATCTTCCCTGCTGATAAAGCTTGATAAAGTGCATATGCTTAAAGTGAACCTTTCCTGTGTTCCATGACTTCACCACCCTATAGCATGGTCAATAATTGGAAGAAAGGGGGTGTTTTCTTAGTTTCTCAATAATAATAATAATAATAATAATAATAATAATAATAAACCCAAATCACACTCCTAAACCCATGCTGCTGTCACCATCCTGTTTCACTTACTCACCAATTAATTATTGGTATGTTAATTGATTAGATGTGTGTTAAAGGTGTGGCACAAAGCTTGTCTGATACAGATCTTATTAAAGCTGTAAACACTTATCTGTTTCAAGATTGTGAAGTGCACATGTTTATCTAGGCACTTCTTACTCTGACCTGATCTGAGGGCTCTGGAAAATTTCCACGTGTTAGGGAGCTCCAGGAGTCCCTATGGGGGGCAAGCAAATGATTCTGCTGGGGCCGAAGCCCTCATGTGGGGATGCCTCACTCTTTAGACTTTGCCCACCATGAGAACTACTACAGTGCTACCTCAGTTTTCAAATGTAATCCGTTCCGGAAGACCGTTCAAGTTCTGAAACATTCGAAATCTGAAAACTCAATATGGAAGCCTCAAAACGGAAAGCTCAAAACGGAAAACTCAATATGGAAGCTGAATGGCATGTTTGACTTCCAAAAAGTGTTTGAAAACCAAAGCATTTACTTCTGGGTTTACAGCATTCGAAAACCAAAATGTTCGTCAACGGAGACGTTCGAAAACCGAGGTACCACTGTACTAGGGTCTCCTAGCACAGCAGTTTGTAAAAGCTCCTGTAGACATCAGTAAGTAGACACTGAAATATAGGATTCCAAATAATCTGCTTCTGATAATTATCTTGGTAATTCTTATAATGTCTGATTTTACTTTGGAACAGGTCAAACAACCAGAATTCATTGTACAGTAGCACCTTGGGTTATGTTACCCTCGGGTACCGTAAACATCAGGTTGTGAAAGCGGCAACCCCGGAAGTGTTTCGCCACATGCGTATGCGCAGAAGTGGTCTACCCCTTCTCCTCGGGTTGAGAAAACCTCGGGATCCGGTCAGACCTCCGGAATGGATCCCGTTCACAACCGGAGGTACCGCTGTATAAGAAACCAAAGCTACCAGCTTTTCCACATACAGAAAACCACAAAATAGTAAAATAAAATTGGATAGTTTTCAACTGCTCTGTCTACCTCAACTGTTCTTGGTACGGAGGGCGGGGGGACTGTTCTGCTAATTATTTCAGAAAATGTCTGGGAGGAAGATGCGCTCTATAATTATTGATGCTCATTATATATTCACATTTCCTTGAACAGACTGAAGGGAAATTAAGGGGGAGAAAGCACTATCAAAAGATACTCTGAATATGTGGTTGAAATGTAGTCAAGAGTGAAAATAGAAGTGAGCAGACAAAATCATCTCCTGCATCACTATATCATTCTGTGATTATCTTCACATAAAGCAGATGGAATATTTGTCTTCATTTGATGTGTGGAAAACATCTGTTTTATTCAACTTGCCTTGAAAGCTGGTGCATATTTTGAAATTAATACAGTGAGAAAGAGAACACAAACATATAGGAGACAGGCAAACATGTAATAAACAGACAAAATCAAATTTCCTTTCATTTCTTACACTTTCTACTGAATTGTGCCTAATTTGTGAAATCCTGCTCAGGAAAAATATCAGTAGGATAGTTTCAAAGATAACTTGAAGAAAGTTTATATTATTAGTAGAAATAAATACGTCAGTTATGCCATCTGAGGAGCCATGGGGTAAGGTAGAAGCCCAGATATGATGGTGAAATATGAGATAGTCTGTCACCATATATCATACAGCGGAAATTGCATTGGAGTAGAAAATGCAGCCCCAAAACCATTAGTATGATCCTCTCCTCTCTTTTGTCCGGCATTAGATGAGAGTTAAAGTTTTTGTTTGCAGTTCTCTTTGGCAGGGCAGGGCCCTGTCTGCCCTAGGAAAACCAGTCTCCACTGAACTTGTGCAATGTTAACATTTTGAGGCAAATTGTCACAGAGCTTTGAGGCAAATTTGTAGCAAAGTTTGTAGGACCTAGCCAGCAAAGTATATGTAGGAACTATGTGGGAAGTTTAAGAGTTTCAATGAGATCAGTAACATTTCTCAGAGCAGGGGAATAAAATCTTTAAATGGAACTATTTTAAGTAGCTGAATATTTAACCTTGCAGAAGATGTGGGCAGCAAATGGATAAGATGGTCAGACTGGATGCAAAATGTGTTAAATTGCTAATTAAACCTTAAATGCAAAATGCAGTCAGAAACAGAATATCATTTCCCCACTCTGTGGATCTTCTTCTCTCTCTGATTCAGTCATGAGAGGGAAAGTAAAATGTGTAACTCTCACAAATGGATGGCTACTCAAAATCAGGTGCTGGCAGCCTGGTTCCCATGGAGTGTTCAATTTGCAAACACTTCCTGTTATGGAGTACTACTTGTTGTGATAAAGGTAAAGGTAAAGGTAAAGGTAAAGGACCACTGGATGGTTAAGTCCAGTCAAAGGCGACTATGGGGTTGTGGCGCTCATCTCGCTTTCAGGTCAAGGGAGTTGGCGTTTGACCACAGGCAGCTTTCCAGGTCTTGTGGCCAACATGACTAAACCGCTTCTGGTGCAATGGAACACCATGATCGAAACCAGAGTGCATGGAAATGCCATTTACCTTCCCGCCACAGAGGTACCTATTTATCTACTTGCACTGGCGAGCTTTCAAACTGCTAGGTTGGCAGGAGCTAGGACAGAGCAACAGGAGCTCACCCTGTCACGGGGATTCGAACCATCAACCTTCTGATCAGTAAGCCCAAGAGGCTCAGTGGATTAGACCACAGTGCCATGACATCAAGGGCCATGACCATATGGCAGCATGAAGCAATCAGAATTTAGCTCTCTACAAGAGTTCCTGCAACTGGACAAATTAACATGTGATAGTACACCCCATCCCCATTGCCTTCTGCAAATCCGAGGGTGAATGTGTGAATCAGGAAGTTTGCATCTACTTGCAAAGATTCCTGCCATGATGCAGAAACATGGAAAATCCACTTCATGTGAAGAGCTTACATGAGCAGAAGCAGTCTTCCCAATGGAAACTGTTGGATTTGTTCCTCCAGCCCCTTACATGTTAGTTTGGGACACTTGAAGAGAGGTTTTTATATTTCTGCCTTGTTTTGCTCATTTACCTTCAAACATTTCATGAAGACGGTTGCATAAAATCTCCACACTTCTTCTTCTTCATCTTCTTTGGTGATCACTCGTAGCCAAGTAAGATTGTCTTCCACAGACACGGTTTTAACAATGAATCCATAAGTGACTGTGGAGGCCAATTCTGGATCCACATGTCCTTCCACAGTGGGGACAATGGTTCCTGAGCGGGAGTTGATCACGGTGTGGATTTGCCAAGTGTGCCTTTCTCTTAGTACGTTTCTCCCTTGCGTCCTGAGTTCGAGCGTCTTCAAAGCCCATGACACCTTTGGTAAAGACTGTTCTCCAAATGGAGTGCTCACAGGCCAGTGTTTCCCAGTTGTCAGTGTTTATACTACATTTTTTTAGATTTGCCTTGAGATTTGCCTTTGCCTTTTTTAGATTTGCCTACACACACACACACACACACACACACACACACACACACCAGCTACAATATTTAATCTGCATTAACTAAAGTGGACTGACCAGATGATGTCTCTTTAAGTTTCCCAACAGTTTAATTAAATTTCCTCCGTTTGCACCAGATAAGCAACTTGTCCAGTATGAAAAGTACAAAACGGCCATGCCTTGCAACTGTTATGACATGGGATAACTAAAATTGTTAGACTAAGTGCAATTTAATGGAAAATGCTACTAGAGTTTTTTGGCCTCAGCACCTTCCTTCAAAGTGAACTGACTTGCTGGAGGTAAATCAATTAGAGGTCACTGTTGACATGTCAGAGAGATTGGTGGTATCTTGAAATAGCAGCATGAGTTTTCAAGATAACATTACTGTGGCACTACTAATCCTACTATCATCTATCAATATCCTACACACACACACACACACACACACACACACACACACACACCACAACAACAACTATATTTTAAGGTGACTTCTTGAGATCTAAGACTGATCTGGAAAGTTCTGAGAAACCAGCCATGTAATGAGATGCACAACTTACTCATAGCTATGCTTTAAGTGAGATTTATTTCCATGTTATTATGCAGGAATGTAGATGTGAACCATAGATGGTTCCATAGATTTCAGCATAAGTGGGTACAAGTTTATATCTTCAATAGGATACCTTGGGAAAGTATTAAATGACCTCTACAAGTACTTGAAATGTTTGTTGTTGTTGTTATCAGAAAAACATTAGAGGTAGCCAGAGGTACATAAAGAATGTTAAGAAATTATGGAATAATGTTGAGGTCGTGAGGAGGTCAGAGGAGGTCCTGCTGAGGTCAAGAGGAGATTGAAAGGAGATATGATCACCATCTTCAAATATCTAAAGGCTTGTCACATGGAAGAGGGAACAAGTTTGTTTCCTTCTGCTCTGGAGGGTAGAACTCAAACCAATGGCTTCAAGTTACAAGAAAGGAGATTCCAACTTAACACATGGAAATACTTTCTGACAGTAAGAGCTGTTCAACAGTGGAACAGTCTGCCTTAGGAGGTTGTGGACCCTCCTTCTTTGGAGGTTTTTAAGCAGAGGTTGGATGACAATCTGCCATGGATGCTTTAGCTGAGATTCCTGCACTGCAAAGGGGTTGGACTAGATGACTCTTGGGTCCATTCCAGCCCTACGATTTTATGATTCTATAATGCTATAACTCCAGTGAAACTAGAACTCTTGAGCATCCAATGATGGAAGATTCAGGACTGATAAAAAGGTATTTGTTCATAAAGTGCATAGTTTTCATTGAATTCACTCCCATAAGAAACTGTGATGGCCACCCATGTCAATGCCTTTAAAAGAGAATTTGACAAATTCATGAAGGATAAGGCTATCAATGGCTACTAGTCACAATGGCTATCTTCTGCCCCCATGGTCAGAAGTGGTAATACTTCTGAATATCAGTTTTTGGAAGCCACAAAATGGGAGAGTGATCTTGTGCTCAGGTCCTGCTTGCCAGATCAGTGCAGGGATCTGGTTGGCCAATGTGATAACAGAATGCTGGATTAGATGGGCCATTGGTGTGATCCAGCAAGCCTCTATGTTCTTAAATGACTACAGAATATTTATTGCCTTCTGAAACAATCAGGCTTTGTGAAAATTAGCATGCTAATCATGAGACTGTTGACATACGGGGTTCTATATGGTAATCCATATAGACCAAAATAAAAACAAACACGTTTCTACCATATTTTGAAGTCACATAATGAGTTGTTAATATAATACTTAAATTTTTCATCCATGCTAATAATTGCTGAGTTAATAATTTATCATGAAAAGCTGTACATTAAACTTATGCAATCAAGAGTACTGGAGGGCATGTATTTTGTGTCTAAGTATGGTACTCTTTGAAGAATTCAGTTTTCTGGTGGAGCCATACACCAGAATGGGGGCAGTTCAAGAGTAGTATCAGAAAACTGGGTGGACCCCAAGGTTTTCCAAAGTGCAAAAAATATCAAATAGGAAACTTGTCTATATGCAGCAGAGGATTCAATGTTGTGCATTACAGCCCAGAGCCATGGCAGAGATGGGCCATAATTCTTGACATGCACAGTGTGGACAAATACACTGAGCAGCTTCTCTTTCTCATAAATTACAAGGGATAAACCTGTAGTTGGGGGCCCTGTGGATAGCATTGAGCTGCTGAATAGAGGCAACACCTCTGTCCTGATTTCCTTGAGAATCAAGACCGCAAGGGCTGAATTTCAGTCCATTTCAATTGGACTTAGATGCACTTACTTTCACAGGACTGTACTCAAAGTTCTCAGAGTTTTGGCCTCCCATTGTTTCCAGTTACATCTAGCTTATATCCCCCAGTCCCTTAAAGTAAGTGTAGCATCACTCTAGCCTGTGCCATTTGCCAGAGGAACAATGACCACTGGACTTCTCCCTGCTGCACTATCACAAGGGGGGGGGGACAGTCTGACCTCAGACATTGGCAAAAGAGGGAGCAGTAGCAGATATCTTCCCCCTCCCTTCTAGTACTTGAATTACGAAGAAGAAGAAGTTACAGGTAGGTAGCCGTGTTGGTCTGCTGTAGTCGAAACAAAATAAAAAATAAAAAATTCCTTCCAGTAGCACCTTAGAGACCAACTAAGTTTGTTATTGGTATGAGCTTTCGTGTGCATGCACACTTCTTCAGATACACAGAAGAAGAAGAAGAAGAAGAAGAAGAAGAAGAAGAAGAAGAAGAAGAAGAAGAAGAAGAGAAGGAGGAGTTTGGACTTGATATTCCACCTTTCACTCCCCTTAAGGAGTCTCAAAGCGGCTAACGTACTCCTTTCCCTTCCTCCCCGACAACAAACACTCTGTGAGGTGAGTGAGGCTGAGAGACTTCAGAGAAGTGTGACTAGCCCAAGGTTGCAAGTGGAGGAGCAGGGAAGTGAACCCACGAGTCCAAGGGCAAGAGGACCCAGCTTATTATTGTCTGCAATCCTCTTTTGCTCACTGTTTTAGAGAGTTATAGAGGGACACATTGGCTAAAATTGGGGGAAGTCAAGAAGCATCATATCATTGCCATCTGCTCCAATTGCCCATTGCTCCATGACTGTGAAGTGAGAAGGACACCAGTTTCTACTACTTGTTGGAGGAGCAAGGACCACTGAGTCAAGCTTTTTTTAAAAAGTAATCTTAATCTGGTCCATCATTTCAGCGGGGTGGTGGTGGTGGAGGAGCACAACCTAGAAGTCATTTCCATTATTTCAGAACTTCAGTGTCCATGCAGAACAAACATTAGATTTACAACTAACAAGTAGAAAAATAGAAAGATGTTATAAAACTGTCTAAAGGAAAGAGGAAGCCAGAGTCTTTGGAGCTGCGAAGGATAAATCCCTAAACTTCAAAGCAACCATGTGGCTTTTAAAGGGGAAAAATGTTATATGAAGTAATGTAGCACAAAATCAGAAAGGTCATTTTCTTAGTCCCTAGATGGATTTAAAGTACACTGGAGGGTACTGAATTGCAATGGTGATTATTGGTATAGCCATAAATGACTCCACAAGGCACAAGGCAATAGGAGAGCAAGCCCTAGGTCTTGAGACAGAGGATTGGGTGGGGAATGTCACCCCTCGCTTGCTGTGAACACAGCTCTGAGCAATTTGAATCAATGATCTTGCTTCATGGCTAACCAGGAGAAAATAGGACACATTTGTGGCTACAATAAAGAATATCACTTCTAAGTGGCCTTCCCAGAAATCTGTATTTCTGAAAATCAAGCTAAACTATAGGGGGTGGGGGGAATGATTCAGATTAAATTACCTTGGTTAAGAAGAAAGTAGAGAAAATGTGGACTAAGGGATGAGTTTCCAAGGGTTTGAAAGTGAAGCTAGTACATGTATTTCTTCCACAGTGTGCAGAGAAAAAAGAATCAAAGGAAAAGAGTTGTATGCGTTCCTAAAAAGAGTTAGAGAAAACTGTACAATTGTGTGGACAGGTAGAAGAATTTTGAGAGAGTCAAAAGTGGTGAGGAAAGAGGACATATTGAAATATGTGATTGTCCTTGGAGAGCAGGTAACAGAAAGAAATGGAAACAGGAAACAGGAGAGTCACAGAGCTGTGCTAAACACTTTTCTGTAACTCATCTCCGGGTCCAGAAATTAAGAGGTAAGGCTTGGGTTTAAATAAGGGCCACAATTTTATCCATTCTAAAGGGCTCTGAAACAAATCAAATCTAAATATTTAGGTTCAAAACTCAGTTGAGCGGAGTGCCTTAATTACTGCAGACCCAATGTTTAGAGTGGCATCATCGTGCTTTAGTGTAATTTGCCATCCTGGCCTTTTCCAGCCACACCTTCTATGTGGCAGAATCCTGTTCTCATCACCACAACCTGAACTTTGGATGAATGAGTCAGGGTGTCCTCAAAGTGCCTATTCCCTGACTTTCTGAGCCCAGTACAGTAGCTCTGAGTCTCTGATTAAGGCACCTTAACAGCTGCCTCTGGGTACATAGTGACATCTTTTCATCCAATACTGCATTCTTTAATCTGTACTGACCCTGCCAGTTGTGAGTTATTGCACCTTCCACTGATCTTCCCCAAACCAACACACTGGTCTGACATCGCAGAGCAAGCAACTTCTCCCAGTCCAACACCGAATCTGAATCGAGAGGGAATCATTACTTGGCCCTATAAGTTCACACTTCAGCATCAGCTGGCTGGCTGGGAGGGGGCAGAATGCAATATTCTCAATTAGAGACGGACTGGGAATTCATGCTACCTTGGTGCCTGGCTTCTGTTGACCAGCCACTATAAGGTCAGAAAGCCATTGGATCCATTCCCATGTCCTGGCTACAGGATACTAGTGTACTTCCCCACATACATTCAGGAGAAATGTCCACCCCCTCAATCCTAGTCACCCAGGAATGAAACTGTGTCTCAGTAAATTGACACAAGGCAAATACAAATGACCAGTGAATTGTGAAAGAGATTGTGTGGTGACAGTGACCGGTTGATATTTTGGCCCTTCAAATTACATTCAGCAAAGGGAATCAGCTATAAAGTAAGGGTAAGACCATAAGGTTAAGGTTTATGACCATAGCTACTGTGTGCCATTGTCTGTTTCCTCTGTCACACTGGCACAACCTCCTGCCAGGTACAGGAACATGCAGAGCAAAGCTACTTACCTAATTTGAACTTTCCAATACAATATGAGAGCAGAAACATAGCCATCCTTTGAAATTTGAAATTCTCTGAATTTTGCAACACAATTTTCCAGCAAAGTAATGTGTACATAAATGCATCTACCAATGGAAATAATGTACAGAAACATACTATAATTAGGGAAATGGCTCTTCAAAAATATGCATGTCAGGCAAAATGTGCACTAAAATGCTAGAGAATTTCCACATGTTCTCTCCCCCCCCCAAAAAAAAGAAATTGATGTGGAAATGTCAAGAACTGAATTAAAACAATTCATGGTTTCAGAACATAGAAATAATAACATCTATTACAAAGGAGCACCATGGAGGGGGAAAAATAAATGCAGTTAACGATGCTGACTTTTCTGGTTCGGTTCTGATGATGAAACACAGAGAGGATGTCGTCAATACAAAAATGAGCTTTTGAAATCAGCACATTTTAAGCCAGTCAAACCCCCACCCTTTCTTAGAAAAGGCAACTGAATATAACCTTGCTCTCAGAAAGCAAATCAGATTCCAAGCTGCCAAATGGATCTAGAAAAAGGCTCTACTTGCAACATTTGCTTCTTATAGGCTTAAAAAAATTAAATCAAGTCACAGCCAGACATACAGAGCAGTAAAGCACCTGGACACATTATGATACATTACGAAATAAATAAGCTTCTAGTTGCAATATCCAGACCCTTGTTAGCCAACAAGTAATGAAAAATGTCAAATTATCCTGAACAGCTGGGAGGAAGGAAACAGTTACAGCATTATTCTATTGAAAGAGCGTTTGCTTTTGATGTCAAGCATGTTATATCATTGAGGGGTTTTATTGTACCCATTAGTCCTGAATTGTTGTTTCTGAAGGTTAAACTTTCTGTTGTGGAAGCAGTTTTGAGTTTGCATCTTCATTCGACACCTTCTATAAAGCTGGTCAAAAGGAGGGGCAATTTTTCTTAACATTTAGGTCCATGGAGAACAGCCTCCACGTTTTTAGCAATATTTCAGCTACGATGGAGAAAGAGAGCTGACGTGTTTGTCCACTGAAGGCGATGCTAGTCTGTGTCCTCAGTGATATCGACATACTGCCAGCTCTGGCTCTATGTTGACAAAGTGGTTTTTTCCACATGGCTGGTATTGTCCCTGTGTCTATTCCCAGGAAGTAGAGCACAATAAACTATGATATCAAAGCAACAGCAGATCAGGGAAAGGAAAAAATTGGACGGTGAGAAGCATGCATGAAGAAGTCAATATTCATGTTGAGTAGGGTTTCCATACATCTGAAATTTCCTGCAATATGGTAGTCAGTAACAGTGTCAGGGTGAAAATCACTGAGATGTCTGGGAAAATTTGGCGAATTTCCTTAAAATGTTGAGGAAATCTTCCACTGTCCCAACAGTTCTGCTTTTACCCACAAATACAAAATGGGTGATATCTGACATACTCCTAAGTACTTGCCAATATGATGCCTGCAGTTGTGGTTTGACTCCAACTCCCATCAACCACAGCTACTATGGCCAATGGTCATATGCCAGTGTGGTGTAGTGGTTAAGATCGGTAGTCCCGTAATCTGGTGAACTGGGTCTCCGCTCCTCCACATGCAGCTGCTGGGTGACCTAGGGCTAGCCATACTTCTTTGAAGTCTCTCAGCCCCACTCACCTCACAGAGTGTTTGTTGTGGGGGAGGAAGGGAAAGGAGAATGTTAGCCGCTTTGAGACTCCTTCGGGTAGTGATAAAGCGGGATATCAAATCCAAACTCCTCTTCTTCAGGCATATAGAGCTGAGCTGACCTCCAACATCATCTTGAGGACACCCTATTGCTCCCCCTCGACTAAGGTCATTGGAGACCTTTCTGAACATTTTCCAGGGGAGGGGAGGAAATATATATGAATATTGTGATAGCTCATAGGCTGCTATGATTGGTAGCTCTTAACTTGGCACCTCTGTTCTTCTGAGGCTGCGATTATATATTTTTTACAGTTTGTACTTTCTTTAATGGTTGGTTGACTGTGATAATTATTTGACAGATGGATTGATGCTTGGTCGGAACATTTAAATATTTTGACTCGGTGTGGTGAGCAAGTGTAGCGTATTGGTTAGCAGGTCAATCTAGGACTTGGGAGATTCTCTCTCAGCCATGAAACCCACAAGGCGGCCTTGGGACAGTCACTGTCTTCTAACCTAAGTTAGAGTCAGGTGACAGGGTTGCAGCGAATAAAATGGGCAGGGGGAGAACCATGTGTGATATCTTGGACTCCTTGGCAGAAAGCGGGGTGCAAAAGCAATAATTAATTAAAATAGATAAATATATTTGATCAAAATTTTAAGCAGCAGAATTTTTAGGGTGACCAGTTTTCCCTTAGTGTAGTAGTAGGATGTGAGCACAGACTGAATGTCTAATCTCCCTTGGGTAGCCAGACACAGTTATTGACAGGGCTCCAGCCCCTTCCTCATGTCTGGGACTCCAAGACTCAAAGAAAAATAAGTTATGGTCAAAGCTGAGACCTACTGTAGTGACTGGTGTTTCTGTGGATTCAGCTATCAGAAGCTTCTTCAGATGCTCAGTGAATAGTAATTACTGTTATTCTGCATCTGTTTCATATATGAACATTTCTCATTATCCTCTTGGAGAGGAAAGAAACTGTACTAATACCAATATTAATGAAAATATTCCCAGAAGCAAATGTTTGTGTCTCTGTACTAGAAGTGTTAGGGCAATATTAAGATATATCTCAACATATAGTATAGCCAACACAGTGGAACATTTTAATTTGTGATTAATACTTTGATTTATTTATTAATTACACCAATTGGTGTGCATAAAACTTTTAATTTGTGTAATTAATAAATCAAAATTTTAAGCACTCGTTGAAAAGTTAATATGCTTTGGATATACTATAGGTTGAGAAGTTATCAATAGGTATCAACAAAACTAATAGGTTGGGGGCTGAGTTGTGGGATTCCCTAATAATTATTTATTTATTTATTTATTTATTCCCCGCCCATCTGGCTGGGTTTCCCCAGCCACTCTGGGCGGCTTCCAACAGAACATTAAAATGCAATAATCTATTAAACTAACCACAGACGTGCATCTGGCACCTTCACTTTACAGCTTTTAGAGAATGCTGAACAGTGTTTCCAAAACTTGGGTCCCCAGTTGTTTGAGGACTACAGTTCCCATCATCCCTGACCACTGGTCTTGCTAGCTAGGGATGATGGGATTTGCAGTCCAAAAACAGCTGGAGACCCAAGTTTAGGAAACACTGGTGCTGAAGATACACGTATTTACCTGCAATGTGCCTTTTCTGTTTCTGTGACTGTCCTTCGTTTTATTTTTTGTAACTAACCCTGGGATCTGCTGGTAATGGACTGGTGCTTAAATGAGGAGGATGTAGGAATGGGGTAAAGAATCCCATATCATAGCCATTGTTCCTTTAACAAAGCAGTCACAAAAAAGTGACTGTGCTGGGTTTTAGCTAGTGCTGGACCAAAATATTATGCCCAGGCTTTTTTTTCTTTTGGTGGCAATGGTAGTTTAAAAATAAGAAAGCCAATCAAGTGCCTAGAGGAACCCATATGCAAGACCTGAGTGCAACAGTGCTCTCCACACTTGTGATTCCTAGAAACTAGTATTCAGAAACATACTGTTCTTGATAGTGAAGACAGGGTCACACACACCCTGCACCCGGAAAATTAAATCTTTCTGAGATCAGAAACAATGGCCAAGCTTCTCTGCAAGACAGCTTGCCTTCCATTAGTGAACTTTCCCTATAATGTGTAGTGAAAGTGGAATGTCCTATTCCGGGCTGAACTTTCAGTTCAAGCAGGGCAAAAGTGAGGTTCAACAGCCCTGGCCAATAATCCCCTTTGTGAACAGTGCACACCTTGGAATCCAATCCAGTATTGGCTGCAGAGTATGGAGGTTATATAGGCCACAGGTTCATAAGAATGATCAATGTGGAAAAGATTCCCTCTAGGTAGAAAGTTTGAAAACCACTCTGTTGGAGTGCCAACTCTCAAGAGGAGAGAGAAAACTGATGCAACCACACACTTCAAGCAAGTAACATTATTGCTTATAAAAATATTTTGCAGCTGTGACTCTATATATTTCTCATTGCTTCGTGCTTCTTTTTGAAAATGTTCCTAATCTTACTCTCTGATTAGCCAACTTGAAAGCATCATAATCACTTCGTATTAATTCGCACAACATTTAAAAAATAATGCCAAGATACCGTCATAGAAGGTCTCATATTATAAACCATTACCTCTCACCCTAGCATTCCTATTCCATTTGTCCAAATATCTGAATGTCTGCTCTTTTATGATGGGTTTTATTTAGTGCAGTAAGTCACAAATATCATGTAAGCCTGATTAAATGGGGGTGACTTTTAATAAATGAGCACATATAAACTTGGGTTTTCTTGGATGGTACCAATAACAACTGTCATCTGAGTTGCAAATACAGGTGCCAGAAATCATCTGGTTTGCTTTGTGGATCTTTCAACCTTACCAATCACACGTTGATGCTCTTAGACTGTAAGCTGCATTAATATATAATTCAGGCAAGGATCTGTATGGCATGAGTTCTTATCCTAGATTTCTTATATGTCTTTCCCCTCAGTTTTCAGGCATTTAATGACAGATCACAACTCACTTTATGTGAGTCCCGATGTCTGCAGGTTAAACTCTTCGTTTGACATTTCAAAGGGAAGAGCTTTAGGATTAGCATTCCTTTCCCTCAAACTTTTTGCAAAGTGGAGCAAGACTTTTTTCCCTAAAGCAGCAAGGCTGAACATACAGACTTGGACCAAGTCAACCTTGTGAAAACACAGCAAAAAAGGTCAGCCTCAACTATGACATGGTTCAAATAGAGGAATTTACCTGCTGATCCTGGAATGTGTAAAGTGATCTTGTGTCCTACATTACTGAGTCCTACATTACTTTTTGTGTCCTACATTACTTTTAGTTAAAGAAGCCCTCTGTTTACATAGCTCTCTAGTCCACATCCAGTTTAAAGATATCGTAAGAAGGGAAACCAGGAACCTTGAAGTTGCTCATCAATGGTTAGCAGCTAAATAGAGGGCCTTCTCGGTAGTGGCGCCCGCCCTGTGGAACACCCTCCCATCAGATGTCAAGGAAATAAACAACTATCTGACTTTTAGAAGACATCTGAAGGCAACCCTGTTTAGGGAAGTTTTTAATGTTTGATGTTTTATCGTGAGTTTAATATTCTGTTGGGAGCCACCCAGAGTGTCTGGGGAAACCCAGCCAGATGGGTGTGGTATAAATAAATTATTAATTAATATAACAACAACAACAGCAGCAGCAGCAGCAATTACTACAACAGCCCACAGACTAAACAGGCACACAGGTGATCTCATTCTTCCATACTATGCGTAGATGTGTTTTTTTTATATATATAAATTATTTCTAAATTTGCCTATCTATATATGTATTAGGATATGAAAATCCTAATATTATGAGATTTTTGTTTGTCATGCATTTCCTAGACTTTGATTATATGTAAGTGGCAATCTAGCTCTTGACAATTCTCCAGCCACTATGTTTCTTGATCCATTGTACATGCTTATACATGCACAATGTAGGGGAGGGGAAAGTTGCCACAGGTTAGAGAACTGAGCGGGTGGCGCTGTGGTCTAAACCACTGAGCTTATTGGGTTTGCCAATTGGAAGGCCGGAGGTTTGAATCCGTGTGATGGGGTGAGCTCCCATTGCTCTGTCCCAGCTTCTGCCAACCTAGCAGTTCAAAAGCACACCAGTGGAAGTAGATAAATAGGTACCGCTGTGGCGGGAAGGTGTTTCCGTGTGCTCTGGTTTCCATCATGGTGTTCTGTTGTGCCAGAAGCAGTTTAGTCATGCTGGCCATATGACCTGGAAAGCTGTCTGTGGACAAACGCCGGTTACCTCGAGCTGAAGGCGAGATGAGCACCGCAACCCCATAATCGCCTTTGACTGGACTTAACCGTCCAGGGATCCTTTACCTTTCTTTTACCTTTTTACACATTTCTTAGTATAAGAAAAAATGGCAACTAAAACTAGGACACCAATAATGCCTGGAAACAATAGAGAAAGTTGTGGAGGCATGATGCAGAAAGGGTAGAAAGAGGTGGCTCAGCTGAGTAGCTGGTGAAATTACTGTAGATGTTCTGATGTGCAACTTTTAGATGAGCAGCGATTCTGTTGGGGAGTGGGCAAGAGGCAATCTTGGATGGTACACCAAGATCTGAAATATTTTTCAACATTCCTCTCCTGCTTTTATTCTTTCTCTACCTGCACAATACTGAGGTATGATATTGAAGGAGGCATACAGAAGAGATGTTCTAATCATTGGCACTTAAGCCTTGTCCATATTCCTCTCTGGTTTTACAAGTCACCTGCTCACTGATCCTTCCATCATATTTATTTGAACCTGATGAAAATCTTGAAGGCTCTGATTGAAATAAAAATATAGCCAGTTAATGGGAGCACAAAAAGAAAGCTAAATATTAGAAGAAAATGCACCATTGACAAAATACTCAAAAAGTTGGGAAATAAAGTGATGGCTTTTTTCAATCTGGGAGACCTGAAGGCATAACCATTTTGAATATTCCTAGTTCATCTTCTGAGTTATGACAGATCAGTAGGAGACTTGCAGTCACTTGAAGAGCTGGAACAACTTTTCTTGTCACAAAGTGGCATGTTGAATTTCTACTAGCATCTCTTCTTTGCAGAGTTGGCTGATATATATGGTGTGTGTGTGTGTGTGTGTGTGTGTGTGTGTGTACGTGTGTATGTGTACACACACAAATGCACCCCCCCTTTCGGCAGATATGTTACTACAATTTTATGATATCATTGGAGAATACTGCTATTAAACCCAGTCATAATATGT
This sequence comes from Darevskia nairensis, assembly GCA_034642065.1. NCBI lineage: Eukaryota > Metazoa > Chordata > Lepidosauria > Squamata > Lacertidae > Darevskia > Darevskia nairensis. The sequence goes on along the minus strand of JAWWNI010000782.1, from coordinate 724,184 downwards.
TTAAAGTTTCATGTCCATCAGTTCAGGTTTTCAAGAAGCTGTAAGCCAAAGTTTTATTGCATATCCTGCTGCAAGTGTTATTGTTCATTTTGTTGAAGACTATTGACTTAGGCTGAATGAATGACTTTCTTTATTATTTCGGTCCCAGACCAATTCCAGCTCGCATACAATATGAGAGAAATCATAAAACACGATGGGGATAGATTTGAATATACAATTAGGTACAACAGGGACAATACAAATATGGCAGCAGTTAAAAATATAAAGGTTAAAATCTTAGTCACTAAAATATAACCTAAAATTGTCATCTAAGGCCTTAAGCATTATGATAGCACAGCTTGTTCCCTAAGTTTTATGGCAATCGCACAGAATTTGGCCATCTTTAGCGTGATCTATGGATCCTTGTCCTCTACCAGGGATTTTAAACATTGAAATTCAGGCCCTTTTGGAAATTCCTGCATAACAGGGGTGATAAATACCGAGCATATATCCCCGTAGAAACAACAGTGTAGCAAGGCGTGAGAGACAGTTTCTACCTCCATCAAGCTGCAGGGTCAGACTCGCTCCGAGTATGGTTTGCCCTCAAATCTGCCCTGCAATAAGGCGGATGGCAGCACGTTGAATCTAGCAAGGGTGAACAACCGTCTGTATTTAGGTACCATATTTGTAATTTTGACAAATACATTGCTGGGGTAAACCCTCTCCCTTTATCTTTTATTGCTGGGTGCTTATTCATCTCACTCACATGGCACATTGACTTAGGCTTATTTTAACCAAGTCTTCAATATGAATTTGAATTATATAGCTTAGGCTGCAATCCTATAACACTTCCCTGAGTGCAAGTCTCACTGAACTCAATGGGAATCCTGCGTATACATGCATAAGATTGATTGATTAATGTTTGCTGTTGATGAAATTGTATATTTGTTATTAATATAAGATGCCTTGGGAAGGCTAAAGGAGTATTTGAAATAAATAAATGTTGATGACTGAACATTAATTACATTAATTAATGTATTATTAATTAATTCATTTCATTTCATTTCAAGACCATCCTTCCAGGATCCTGTTATCTTATACTCCTTATTATACTTCCAAACCAGTTTAATAAGGGCTTTGATTATTTTTCTAATGGAAAACATCAGGAAGAACATTCTGACAGTAAAAGCTGTTTGCCAGTGGAATGGATTGCCTCAGACTTTCCTTCCCTGGAGGTTTTTAAGCAGATATTGGGTGGCCATCTGTTATGGATGCTATAGTTGAGAGGTCTGCATTACAGGGTGTTTGACTAAATGACCCTTAGTACCCCTTCCAACTCTACAATTCTATGAAGGCGGTGAGTATCCAGGTCCTTATTCACATGTGTGCAACACATAGAAGCATTCATCACACATTTGCACTAAGACTTTGAGGAAACATACAATGGGGAGTTCTAAAACAGGTGGAAAGCCTCCATGAGGCTCCTACTTCAAACTAATACTGTGACAACATTTTCATTTCAGTGGTTTTTTATTCATTTGCTTGTTTCTGATTGATTTTTAACCATGCAAATAGCAGCATGTGCCGAAGACAACCACCTGTAAAATATGAAATAGGCTTGAGAACCTGGAATAATTTTTCATGTAGAGGGTGCTGGGGTCTGCCTGTCACTCTTTCCTTAAATGCTTGAAGTAGCTGGGTGATGCACATTCTTTCCTTCCTCACTTTTTCCTCTAAGCAGTAACTGTGTAGCAGGTTCCGAGCCAGCTTCTCATTCTTCCAATTTCTTGGCATGTCTGCTTCCAAGATAGTACATCAGGACACTCTCCAGGGGGCCTTCCAAGAAGGATGGCTGACTAGGAGGCTGCCTGCAAAGCACTGAGGAGCTCCAGGGGATTTATTAATATTAATAATAAAGGAGATGAGCTGAGAATTGTATTTAAAATAATAATAATATTTATAATATCTTGAGCTCTCCAGTGGCCTGCAGGCAGTCTCCTAGTTGACCACCCTTTTGGGAAAGCCCCCTGGAGCTTATCCTGACATAGTGTTTTGCCAAAAGGGGAAAAAAGCATTCCAAGAAGTGGGTAGAATGAGAAGCTGGCTGAGAAGCCAGGAGAAGCTACTGTTCCAAAATTGTTAAAAGCAAGAATATGTATCACAACATCCACCTCTTGTTAATGATTTTTTTTAGGTCAGAGTAACAGGAGATCCTGGTGCTGGAGGAGACTCTTGAGAGTCCCATGGACTGCAAGAAGATCAAACCTATCCATTCTGAAGGAAATCAGCCATGAGTGCTCACTAGAAGGACAGATACTGAAGCTGAGGCTCCAATACTTTGGCCACCTCATGAGAAGAGAAGACTCCCTGGAAAAGACCCTGATGTTGGGAAAGATGGATGCCACAAGGAGAAGGGGATGACAGAGGACGAGATGGTTGGACAGTGTTCTCAAAGCTACCAACATGAGTCTGACCAAACTACGGGAGGCAGTGGAAGACAGGAGTGCCTGGCGTGCTCTGGTCCATGGGGTCATGAAGAGTCGGACACGACAAAAATACTAAAGAACAACAACAGCAGGAGATCCATGCCCACACACACATCATCGCCACACCATGAAAAGTGATGGAAAAACCCACTGATTTCATTACGGGTGAATTGTTTCACAAAATAGGATTTTAGGATTAAGGACTACTTCAGGTGGCTCTTGGCAAATTTGTGGACAAAAGTCTGTACCAGCAACTGGGGAGAAGCTGGAGTGCTCAATCCTCCCCTCAGATGTTAACTTTACTCCTAAGGTAGACACCTGAAGAGAACTACAGTAGTATTGTGGTCTTTTAAACCAGTTTTGGACTAGTCCCATGAGATGAGACTCTTCATGTTCAGTGAAAAACAAGGTCCGTCTTTAAGTTCTGTTGTGAACAGCTGTGAATTATTTTCAGCAAAAGCAGAAACACAGATAGCATTCTAAAGAAAAGTCACAGATGAATCAGGACGGCATTAATATCTCTTGACTTAATGGAAGTTAGTCAACAAGCAATTATGGTATTTGTGATAAATGTGGCAGGTGAAGACAAATGAAATCAGTGGTTTTAATTGGACTGAAAGGTCTGAATTACAAGCTTCCCTGTCTTTTCCTTAATAAAGAATATGTGTTTTTTCATAAGGTGGGCTGCTCCAATCTCCTTCAACTTTTGAAAAAAATGTTGGTGATCTCAGGAAGCTTCATAATCTGCATCTGCCCAGTGCTGTGTAGCTGGGGAATAAAGTCATGCATTAGGATTTTCTACAGCCTATAAATGCCAGTCTGTGTTGTGAACTGAAGTGGCAAGGAAATGGACATTCTAACCAACTGACATCATGTCACTTTTACCGGAAAGGTACAACAACCCAACTTCTTGCTTTTATTGATCATCCTAATACATGTTTTATATTTTATGTGAACCACTTAGTAATTTTTTAAAAAATTAAATGGTATACTAATTACATGGTTTTTGTTTTTTTTTTTTTGTTTTTTTTTTAAGAAACCTAGTTCAGCAGTAAATACACTCCTCCCTGCAATTACATAGAAAGGAGTTCAGAAATGAAAGCGAATTGTGTGCATTATTAGTTGGAATTTGCGCCACCTAAAAAAATCAGTTCAGAACCTGCTTCACCATATGAGAAATGAGCAAGATTAAGTCCAAAGCATTTCAAAGACTGACTGGCTGCATCAAAATCACAATATTATTTTGGGGGGGGGGAGCTTTGTTGCTTCCCCATTCATTATTATGGAAAAAGGAACACACTGTCTCTTTTAGGAAGCTAGACATTGTCATTCACAAAAGAGCTCTTTCTTCCCCTTCTTTCCATTTTCTTCCCAGCCTGGTGTTTGTAAGTATAATGTTTTACTTTTTTTGAAATGTTTTACTTTTTTTGTAGACACAGTATCTGCACAGAAAGAAGAAATCCGAAACTTAGAGAAACTCCAAAGCAAGTCAGAGGTTGGGACACTTCAGAGAGATCCCACATTGGATCAGACAAGCCCCAAATGTGTCTGAAGTGGTCCCACTTTGCTACATGATTTGGGATTCAACTAACTCTTTTGCACACACCAGTTCATTAGCTTTGCTCTTTGATATAATTCCCCTGCTGCCAGTACAAACAATTCTCTTTTGAATCTTTATTGGAAGCAAATTTTTGCATGATGCTTCTTGTGATTTCCTAGTCTGCAGACATCTCTTGGGAGAAAGAAACCATAGTTAGGTCATGTTTAATACAGTGGTACCTCTACTTATGAATGCGATCCGTTTCGGGGTGCCGTTTGCACCCTGAAAAATCCGTAAGTAGAGCTCCGCTACTGCATGTGCACGAAGCATGATAGAGTGGTTCTGCGCATGTGTGAAGTGCGCAGAATGCTTCTGCGCATGTGCATGCGGCAAACCCGGAAGTAAACACTTCCGGGGTTGCTGCGTTCGTAACCTGAAAAGCCACAACGTGAAGCAAACGTAGCACGAGGTATGACTATAGTGTCTAGAGAAACTGATGAAAGAAAGAAAGAAAGAAAGAAAGAAAGAAAGAAAGAAAATGATTATTTAATGTTTCATCATGAATCTTCACCAGTAGATCTATCATTTCCCTTTAAAAGCAAACTCAAGTTGCTGACTGCCTTCAGTTGGTTCTGAAGTAAAACAGGGGCATCCAAAAGTAAGATAGCAGCACTTGTGTGATTTCTCTTTTTTCTCTCTAAAGAAGGATGTCCTTGCCCCTTCCTTAATACGATGCCATCCAAGTGAGCTGGTAAAGGAGAATGTTTGTGCTACCACTGTTTTGTGTCAGTAGCTAGGTAACAGATTTTCAAAGTGGGTTCTCTGAGAATTGCACCTGGATAACACTTAAAGTTGTGTGTGAATAGCCTCACAAAATCACTTTGTGTTTTTGTTGGGGGCAGGAAGAGAGATTCCTGATGCATTGACAGCCCAGCTTCTATCGTCCTTCACAAGGTTCCAGGCCTATTACCGTTCTTGAGCACAACAGGGGGAAATGGTGACTTTCACAATAACTAAAATTAAAATTTGAAAACTGGAGAATGTTTTGCAGGGAGGGAATGCGCATAGTGACCTTCTTTCATGGGAAAGGATAATGGAAAGAAGATGAAGTCTGGATCAGAGAAGAATGGCAGATCAAGTTGGTGGATTATGCCGAAATGGCTAAAATGACCGGAAGAATCAGAAATCAGGAAGACAAAATTTTTTATAAACAATGGGGGAAATTTATAATTTATCTTAGAAAACCATGGTAAACAGCTAAAATCATTAGTAGGATTGGAATAACACCTGTAGTTTAATGGCGAATTTTGGATACAATGGAGCTGTAAAAGATTTGGATTATCATAAAAGATGCAGGAGGAAATGACTAACAATAGGACCCACAACGGGGAGTAAGGAAGTCCGGGTGATTCTTTGGAATCTTGTTTTTATGTTGTATGTTGGATATGTAATTGTAAAATTTTAATCTGAAAACAATTAAATTTATGTAAATATAAAAGGATGAGGGTAGAGAGAAAAATCTCAGAAAAGGTTTCAGAAAAATGTCTTCTGAGAAATGCTAGCTCAGCTTTTGGGAATTGTACAGTGTGGTCCTATGCATGCTTACGCGGTGGCAAACTCCAATGTGTTCACTGGGACTTTTCCCCTAGTACCTGTTTTTAGACCACATTTTTAGGTGCACACTTAAAAAGTAAACCTATCGGCATACACATAAAAAGAATGTGCCAAGAGATCTTTGCTATTTGGACCCAGGTGTCCTGTGAAAGTGAAGCATATTATGCACTGTGCCATATTTACCTCAGGAAACGTCTGTGGAGTTTTAAAACCAAAATGGATTCCTTGCAAGGTAATAACTGCAACCGAGAAGAGCATTAACTTGACTTTGGTGAATGACAGGGCTTGATGCAAAAGTTACATCACACTATCGGTGTTTTGCACAGATTACCTCAGGGAAATGGGGAAAATATGCAAATAACATAATGCCTTGTCCTATGTACCTGCTTGTTGAGTTTTGATTTACTGAGCTGTCTCTGGGAGATTTTCTTGTAAAAAAAGAAAAAGAAACCTCACTTTGAGGGAGGGGGGATAGACATGTTGTTTTCCTATCAGTAAAAATGGAGGGGGGGGAAGTATTTTGCTTCTACAAACTGTTCAGTCTCCTGCCTCAAGTGAGAGAGAAAAGCCATGTTAGCAGTTTAACATTACAAGTGACATTTTTACAGAGTTAGTAGGTGTCAAACACAAGCCATGTCACTTGCCGCCAACAGAGAGGTCTGTTGTGAAAAAAAGTCAGATTAAAATAATAACACTCATTATATTTCTCAGAGAAATGCTCTCAGCGTGTCAAAGTGGAATCAGAAAGTCAGGGAAGACCTCGGCACAGCAGTGTGCTGTCTGCATGGTAATGCAATTGGAGACCATAACATGTTGTAATGAGTGCTAATGAAATCGTGTACGGAGAGCCTGAGAGTGAAGCACGAAGGAAGAATGATAAAAGGGATTCTAAGAAGAGCTCATATCACATGTAGAGAATGATCAATCAGATAAGGGCTGCTCAAGTTAAGCAAGACAGAGAGAGGTGAGTCCCTAATGAAAGCTCAGTTTGTCTAACAAGATATGATGATTAATAATGACAAGCATGGCTGAAGTATCCACTGCTAATAAACAGGCCTCACCAGGGGCAAAGGAACACCAAGTTATGAGGCCATAGGTGGAGCAGCCAAAACACTCTTCACAGCCCAAGACGGATTGCCAGGAAGGTATGCATTGGTCACAAGAAACATATGACATGTCACTGGTGACCTTAGCTATAAAATTTTGGAACTTGAGAAGCAAGCCTACAACTAAAAGTAGAGAAAAGAAAGAGAGGTGTAGTTTGTTTTACAGGACACCCTATTATTGTTTAGCTAATAGGATGTGCTTTGTTATCTTGATGAATGTAAGGACAGCTTTGCTTGGGAAGCCCAGAAGCCAGACCTTAGCACAATACAACAGTATCTCCTTTGGAGCTTGCGATCCTCACCATTGGTCAATTGTAGCTGTACATGGCAGAGTAAGCATGAGTTATCTTGTGCACACCAATGGCTGGTTTTGTCACATTTGAGTTGATTTCCATGACATGCCCCTTATCCCTTTCTCAGGTTGCACTAACTAGTAAACATGGTAGTTATGGAGACGTGTGCAGGATACTAAAAACTTTTTCCCTTTCTTTTAACTGAATGCATTGTATTTGTTTGTTCGTTCATTCATTTAGGAGTATTTATACCCCACCTACTAATTGAAGATCTTGAGCTTCTTACTATATATATCTACACACACACACACACAAAACCATAAATAATAAAAATGTGCACCCCACTCCTGAGACCATTCCATTGTAACTATCCAACCTCCCAAAATTTCAAAACCTCTTGCGATGGTTTGACCCCTTTCCGTTTTAACAGTACAAATTCTACACCCTCCATATTGCCTCAAAATCATTTCTCCTGCATATTCCCCATCCTACCTTAATGGCACATGTTAATTTATCATTAATAGCTATACCCCACACCTCTTTATACCATTCTTCCATTTTATATTCTGCTTGCCCCTTCCACTTCCTAGCTATCATAATTCATGGAGCTGTCAATAAATTTGTGAGCAAGTTCTTCATAGCCTGTGAACCTTCCACCCAGTCATAAATTGATAATAATGCTACCTCTGGACTTTTGGTCAGCTTTAACCCAGTGATTTCTGTCATCTCCTTAAACTTCCTCTGGTTGCCTGTGGGAAACTAGGGAGCAAAACTTGAGCAAAAGAACCCTTTCCCCTTCTGTGGTTTTCAGAAACTGGTATTCAAAAGCATTATTGTCTCCAATTGTCGTAAATTCAAAGATGGAAACTCATCAGTCCACATGCATCCAGAGTTTCTGATGGTAGGGGCTGGAAGAATCTTTAAAACACACAATGAATTTTCCTCACCCCTCCAAAATAAATAAATATATAAAAATAAAAAATCTCCCACACCCATATTCATGGGGGATTTCTCTCTCCATCTCCTCAAAAACTAAGCCTATTTAAAGTTAGGAGAGTGTGTACTTATCATGCAAGTTGGGCTTCACTTCAGTGATGAAACAATTTATTTAAGATTCAAATGGTCTTTAAAAAAATAAAGGAAAGATGCAGATGGGCATGCAACATTTGTCTACTCGTACAGCTGCTCACCTCCATTAACATGACAGAATTCAAACTGCCCTACTTCATAAATCAATTATTCATCTTGCTCAATAACTTGCCTCGGGGTGCAGCCAATCCTGGGGCTTCAGAGATAGCCTTGCCACAGGCCAACTGATAAGAGGTCATGACCCAGAGAACCAGCTTCTCATTTGTTGCATATAATCCACACTTCTTTCCTCAAGAGAGGTTCCGTGCGGAGATCTAATATAAGCGTTCAAAAAAGGAAAATGGCAACAGCTTTTCCAAGCAGCACATTCGTTGCTATTGGGCTGGTTGTGTAGATCCAAGAAGGGGCCTTGTACCCCATTGGATTATTCTGCACCCAGCCCAGCTCCCAATGGTTCAGGCAAAACTTGTTACGATCACCTCCTCCTTTTTTGGAAGAGAATGGTCCAGGGATCAAACCTGGATTTTGTTTTATTTTATTGCATGCAAAGCATTTGTTCTAGCCATGCCCCCATCATAGAATGGGAGTTGGGTTACCCCATGCAATTGAGAATAGCTTTGCATCCAACTGCAGTGAACCTAGAGACAGGGGAGAAATTCAATCAAGTTTGCATTTAGAGGGGAATCTTATCAAATTCTCACTTTCCAAAACAATATGATAATTGAAAAGCAACCATCCTTTGATTTGCACTTATTTGAATTTTGAAATGCAGTTCTCCAACCAACCAATGTTTACAAAAATTCATACATTACAGCAAAGTGTGTGTAAATGAATATATTAGTGAAAATAACATGCCCAAATGCATTGTATTAGGAGAAATTGCAACTATGTGCCTCTAACTTAAAACCACATATATAAAATGTGTTCATTAGGAGAAAATTGCACTAAAAGCTGAAGAATATGCATGATAGATAGATAGATAGATAGATGATAGATAGATAGATAGATAGATAGATAGATAGATAGATAGATAGATAGATAGATAGATGATAGATAGATAGATACTGGTAGATAGATAGATAGATAGATAGATAGAGAGATAGAGAGATAGATAGATAGATGATAGATAGATAGATAGATAGATAGATAGATAGATAGATAGATAGATAGATAGATAGATGATAGATAGAGATAGATGATAGATAGACAGATGATAGATAGACAAATAGAACTGCAAATCATTGCAGAAATGTGGTGGCACAGTATAACTGTGGAACGATATAGAAACAGTCTAGAATGTAAGGCATAGCTCAGCCAAATGTAAAGTTTTGCTTTAATGAAGTTGCAACTCAACATTAACCAGCTCTCCTCTTACCCTAGTGAGGCCCAATTCTGTTTACATTATCTTACATTTGCCCTCATCTCTGTTCACAAAATACTGATGTTGGGTGGCGTGTGTGTGTGGTTGTGTGCTTAAGAGAAGACATAAACTTAAAATAGGAGTGTCAAGTCAAGAGCAATAGAAAGATGCACATAGCAGGGCAGCTTGCCCTGTTGTCTCCAGGGAGACAATTTTGGTTTCTCTCAATTGCCTAATATTCACATTTTTTTGCAAAAAGTTTTCAGTTAGCAATAATCGTGCCTTGGATTAACCTACGATGCTGCCACTGCAATGGGAAAATTCAGAGAAGTTTGAATTTCAATGGAGGGCTGCGTTTTCATTCATATCTTGTTTCAGAAAGTGCGAAGGGTATAAATTCACCCTTATATGCATACCCAATCTAATTTATCCTCTATTACAGTCATACCTCGGGTTGTGCTCGCTGCGGGTTGCGCATTTTCAGGATACAAGCGTGCCGAATCCGGAAGTACCGGAACGGGTTACTTCTGGGTTTCAGCGCTCGCGCATGTGCAGAGACACTAAATCACGCTTTCCGCATGCGCAGAAGCGCCAAATTGCATCACGCACGTGCGCAGGTTGCGAACACTGCGGGTTGCGAACGCGCCTCCCGCACAGATCCACTGTACTGCAAGCAAAACAATATCATTTACAGAACCACATTTACTCAAAAGTAAGTGCTGTTGGGTCCTATTTCCAAGTGAGTATAGTTAGGATTGTAGCATTCGTATTCTTGTTATCCGCCCCCTCCCCCAATAATTGCTTCTAGGTTTTCTTGCTAAATAAAATAAAAAACCACCACCAAGTATGGAATACTCTGACTGAAGTTTGTTGGGGGGTAATTAGCAATGGCACTAACCAAATACCTGTCCTAGTTAGGAAACACTTCTTGTTGCTCATTAACCAAATTACTTTCAGGTCATACATCACATCCTTGACAATAATGCCACTTCCATGCTTAATTGCTTAAATAAATGTGTAATTAATGTCTAGTAACGGGATTACAGCTGTCTGGAAACAATGTTGCAACAACTTGCAACCATTACTTTTCTATAGCTGACTGCATCCCTCCCTCTCCCCGCCCTAAGACACATACATATTACTAAATTAAAAATGGAAATGTCTAATTTAATAAAATCCTGTGGGGAGTTCAGAAATGTTTCCATTAACAACAACAAAAAAGTCTAAAGCATAGCTTTATGGACCATTTAGGAAAAGGATAATATTTAGCATACAGCCATAAATTGATGCTAAACCATAATCAAAACCTGCTCACAAAGCAATTAGTGCAATTTCTAAATTGGTATGTTCTGTTTACAAGTAAGTCACAATAAATGCAGAGAGAAACCATTGCTTCACAAATCTAAAGAGTTGTGAATTGGAGGGGGGAGGGGACCAGATTGACAAATAAATAAATAAATTAGAGAGTGGGAGAAAAGAGGGCAGAGAGGCTTCCCCTGGAAAAAAAAAGGCCCTTCTTCGATATAAGAAAGGGGAAAGAAGATATCTCCTACCCATCCAACCCTAAGCAGATACTTGGACTAGAATAAAGGGAAGAAGGTGGAGGATTTTGACCCTGGGACATATGGGATTTAGTTGGACCACCACCCTAAAAAGGACCCCTGACAGTTAAGTCGTTGCAGACGACTCTGGGGTTGCGGTGCTCATCTCGCTTTGCACGTCGAGGGAGCCAGCGTTTGTCCGCAGACAGTTTTTCCGGGTTATGTGGCCAGCATGACTAAGCCGCTTCTGGCGCAACGGAACACCGAAACCAGATAAGAGCAGCGCACGGAAACACCATTTACCTTCCCGCCACAGCAGTACCTATTTATCTACTTGCACTTTTTTTGGCATGCTTTTGAACTGCTAGGTTGGCAGGAGCTGGAACCGAGCAACAGGAGCTCACCCCGTTGTGGGGATTCGAACTGCTGACCTCCTGATCGGCAAGCCCAAGAGGCTCAGTGGTTTAGACCACAACACCACCCGCGTCCCACTGAACCACTACCCTAGAGAGCAGCAGTTCAGAAAGACAGAGACCATGCCCACTGAAGCCCAGCTGATCAAGGCAGTTGGTGTGATATGGTTCCAGTCTCCTCACTCAGGTAGAAGGAGGGACAGGAAGGAGAAAGATCAGGATAGAGATCTGCTGATCTAGTAAGATTTACGAAACTCACCAGCTGAACAGACTCCATAGAGCATTTGAACCCTCCAGCGCAGGCATAGGCAAACTTGGCCCTCCAGATGTTTTGCGACTACAACTCCCATCATCCCTGACCACTGGTCCTGTTAGCTAGGGATGATGGGAGTTGTAGTCCCCAAACATATGGAGGGCCGAGTTTGCCTATGCCTGCTTCAGTGACTAGAAAAGAAATGCCATGGTACACCTCCATCAGCATGACCAGACACCTTCATCTGCCCCAGCTGCAACAAAACTGTCTCTCCTGTATCTCTCTCTACAGCCACAGCAGGCACTTTAACTTTCAAATGGTTAGACTTCAGCCCAAAAGGTCCGCTTTTTCATGGTGTCCCGACACAGATGGATGCCAACCACCACAAGGTTGATACAAGAACTAGGAGACAATATAATCTTCCACATGGACCAAAAAGCTTTTCATGTGGAAAAGGAATTAGAGATGGCGACACACACCCTAGATCAATCTGTTCCAGATAGTTATATACACTGCACTGAAGTGCAAAGAAAAACCCCCTGATACATTCTATTTTTAAGAATCAGCAATGTTGTAAAAAGCAAAATGAATACAAAGAATAACGAAATACAGACACATACATACATAACTGTATTTGTATGTCACCTTTCCACAGTTCAAACCATGCTCAAAGAGGCGTACAACATGAAAAAATGCACCCTTACAAAAGTAGTCATAAACAATAAATAAAGCATTTAAAAAATGCATAACCAAATGGAACAATTTCCACATACAAATCACAGGATACAGAAAACAAACAGCAACAACAGCATCCCCCCCAAAAAACAACAATAGAAAACCCCAAACAACCCCCCAGGCCAAAAATCTGTTCAACAGCCTCAGCTTTTGTAGGTGGAGTCAGTCCAGGCCCCGTCCTCCCAGGCCAGGTGGACAAAGGCCCACAAGGCAGGGAACAGGACTCACAGCCAAGATAGCAATATCCAAGGTAGATATTAATACAGGTTTTGAATTATGCAAGGGACAATTGCTAGATCAAGGTATACCCAGTTCAGCATTTTAGTCTGCATTATTTTAAGTTTATTCATATGCTGCTTTGAAAAATAGAAGATACTTCCCAAAGAGGTTCATACAAACATTTCTCCAAAGGGCAGCTTCCACTATGGGAATGGAAATGTATCAAAATTCATCTCAGCCTGAACTGATTTTACTCTTGTTTGTTCCATTCCTGGGAAAATCAGAGGCTTACTATGTCAGGTTCCTATTGGAAGACCGGACAAATGCCAGAACATTAGCAGTGGCGAAGTTTCTATCGGTGGTTGCAAGAACCAATGATCCCTATTTCTAAGTCTGAACAAAATGCTTGTGTAACCTGAAGGCAGGCTGTCCAAATTGGGTATTGCTTTGTATCGTTTTGATGGGTCTCTGGACCGTAATAAAGATTGTTGCTGTCATCTCAGCCCACTTGAATGTCCAAGAAAATTAAGCATTTCTGTCCCAGCTATAAGTAGATTTCTTTTTTTAAAAAATGGAATGGGTCTTGTTTCCTGAAACTTAAAGGTTACATCATTTGCATGGACAGGCGGAGTCCCCCAAACCCCAGGCGACCCCCGAGCAGAATAATGACTCAAGACAACAAGCAGGAGGTCCCATTAGCTAAAGTGGTGCTTCAGGTTAAGTACGCTTCAGGTTAAGAACGGACCTCCGGAACAAATTAATAGAATAGAATAGAATAGAATAGAATAGAATAGAATAGAATAGAATAGAATAGAATATATTTTATTGTCCCCTTCGGGGACAACGAAATTACTTGGCTGCTCCATCCACCCAGATAGGGCACTCCATGCAAAAACAAAACAACTACAAAAACACTGATTAAAACCATACACACTGATTAAAACCATACAAGGATAAAACATAACAGGTAAGATTAGATGACTTCAAAGTCCAGGCTTCCCATTCAAGGCCAAGATCGCTCTGGAGAAGAAGCTGTTCCTAAGACGGCTTGTTCTTGTCGACATTGTTCTGTATCTCCATCCCGATGGCAGGAGCTCAAAGAGACGGTGACCAGAATGTGATGGATCTTTTACTATGTCCAGTGTCTTTCTGTGGCAGCTCATGGCATAAATCTGCTCTAAGGTGGAGAGCGAGCAACCAACAATACTCTCTGCTGTCTTAACAACTCTGCACAACCCCATCCTGTCCTTGGTAGTACAGCTTCCGTACCACACACATAAGCCATAAGTGAGCACGCTCTCAATGGCACAGTGATAGAAGGCAAGCAGCAGCTTTTGTGGAAGATGGTTTTTCCTTAGAACTCTCAGGAAGTACAGTCTCTGCTGCGCCTTCTTCACAAGCCCCCTTAAGTACTTAACCCGAGGTACCACTGTATCTGGAACCAAGGCAAAGAATGAGATGTGGGTAGATTAGATTGCAGGGACTCTTAAGGGTATGTGGTTGAGATAAACTAGCAGCATGACCTAGCAGGAGAGATGTTAGGCTAGATTAGGAGACCCTGGTGGTCCAGATCTGACCTGTGGGTCACAAGCTTTCCACTACTGTTTTATTTTATTCCCATGTGTAATTGAGTATTTATGTGTGTGTTACTGTTAGTGTGCTAAACTCTGTGAATTTCCCAGCAATACTCTGAGTTTGCAGTGGGAAATAGCATAATAATTCTGATATTTACCAGAAAATTGCAAGAACAGATAAATGCCTTTTCCCCCAGTTACCAAATGCCTTCATACTTTTCATGATTTACAAACTGTAATAGCAGTTAATAAGGAAAGTTGGAACAACGAACCACTTGTAAAAGTAATAAGACTATTAACGTTTTGGAAGAGTAATGTATTCTACTTCAAATTGTCCTTCAACTAAATTTTTGAGTTTCAAAACTGCTAGTAATTTCTGTTGTAGCTGCTGTCCATCACTAGTAACAGGAAATCAACAGGTCAGGTTGAGCCCGAACCAGAGAAAGAGAGAGTGACTGTGCTGACTTTCAGTTTATTTAGCTTGTCTGTTTGCTAAAGAGACTAACATGTGGGAAGGTTTGCTTGAAGCCCAAAGCCCACTTAAATGGTTGACATGAGCTTTTTTTCTTGGAAAGAGTAATTGTTTGCTTGAATACATGTGACAGAAGAAAATGGTTTCCTAAGGACACAAATTGTGATGGAGAAAGCTTCCCGGAAATGTATTACAAGTAAAAAGAGATCTTATTAGATTTAATCATTGGCAGAAAAATTAAAAATATGTTCTCCCTCTACAGAAATAATAATGCTGGAACCAACAATCCAGTGGGGTATATACAGTGGTACCTCGGGTTACATACGCTTCAGGTTACATATGCTTCAGGTTACAGACTCTGGTAACCCAGAAATATTACCTCGGGTTAGAGAACTTTGCTTCAGGATGAGAACAGAAATCGGGCAGCAGCGGCGCAGCGGCAGCGGGAGGCCCCATTAGCTAAAGTGGTGTGTCAGGGACTGGCCCGAGCCAGGAGGGGCGGTGGAAGGGCCAGGGGCATCAGGAGGCTACCCATGGACGCCGGAGGAGGTTTTGCGCGCATGGGATCAGGAAGAGGCAGCGCCCAGGCTGTCTCCAGAGGCAGGGAAGGAGGTGTGGAGAAGTGGGAGTGAAGGGCTGTCTCCGCCTGTGCTGACGGAAGAGCAGGTGGCGAGGGAGCCTATGGGAGCAGAGGAGAACATGGAGACGGAGGGACAGCGAGGGCTTGAGGACGTTGCGGGAGCCTCTGCAACAACCTCCAGGGAGGATGAAAGTGAAAGGGATGAGGGCAATGGAGGGACCAGCAGGGTCAAGAAGCGGAAGAGGAGGAGCGAAAGGAGACGTTGGAGTTTCAAAAGGCTCTTATGCTGGGGGGAAAAGCGGAAGCCCTTACTTGGAGAATCTGAGTCGTCAGAGGAGGATGAGGAGCTGTAAGCTTGTTTGGTGAAATAAACTTGTAAATAAGTTACATGGACTGCCGAGTCGCTTACTCTTGAGGAGGACCCTTGTCCCCCTCACATGGTGCTTCAGGTTAAGAACGTTTTCAGGTTAAGAATGGACCTCCAGAACGAATTAAGTACGTAACCAGAGGTACCACTGTAGTGAGCTACCCACTGTACTCATAACCCTGCTGGCTTGCAGAAGCTACAACAGAAGGTCAGAAGGTGGAGGGGGGTTTCCTCATTGCGAGAAGTGAGGTTACTGGAGGTCTGTTCTTAACCTGAAACTGTTCTTAACTTGAGATACAGCTTCCAGGTCATGTGGCCAGCATGACTAAGCTGCTTCTGGTGAACTAGAGCAGCGCACGGAAACGCCGTTTCCCTTCCCGCTGTACCTATCTACTTGCACTTTGACATGCTTTCAAACTGCTAGGTTGGCAGGAGCTGGGACCGAACAACGGGAGCTCACTCCATCGCGGGGATTCAAACCGCCGACCTTCTGATCGGCAAGCCCTAGGCTCTGTGATTTAACCCACAGCGCCACCTGCGTCCCATATAATATAATATAATATAATATAATATAATATAATATAATATAATATAATATAATATAATATAAATATAATATAATATAATATAATATAATATAATATAATATAATATATTTGTGGATTATATATCTTGCCATGATGTGTGTGTCTTGCTTCAGTAATCTTGTCATCTGCTAGCATTAACTTTTAATTCCCAATTTTCTACCAATTTTCTGGTACATTAGAGTCTGCTTTGTGTTGGCCCCATGGTTCTCCTGATAGCTTTGCAACTGGGTTGCTTCATTCTACCCTTAGCTTCACCCACTCATTTGCAGGAGTTTTCATCTCTGCTTTCATCTGAGAAATGTTGGAAGGTATGGGGAGGGCTTTGTATAATGGAAATGGCATATTGCAGCGCACGCAACTGCATTAATTGCACCCTTTTGCATGTTATCATCCTTATTAAATGCTGATTGTGTTGCTGAAAATAAATCTTTAAAACAAAATAACAGCTCTGCATTATGCTGATGCAGCACAGTGTGTCAAGGATGGGAGAGGGAAGGGAAACATTGCATAAGATCTATAAGGAGAACTATTACATATCCTGCTCTTTGAATAGAGAAGAGGCAAAAAAAGTTCCATAAGACACACAGTTGTTATAACATAAATATGAGAGTCACTTTATAGAACAGCAAAATAATATATAGGTTTCAGCCTCAAGGAATCCAGATTTGAACTAGGAAAAGGGGAAGGGGGAAGGGTGATAAGAGATAAATGCAAGTGAATGTAGTTACACATTGCTGGGTTTCTTGCTAGTTGCAGATGATAAGTAAAGCTGCAACCCTAATCCCATTTAAAGGTAACGGGACCCCTGACCGTTAAGTCCAGTTGTGGACGACTCTGGGGTTGCGGCGCTCATCTCGCTTTACTGGCCAAGGGAGCCAGCGTTTGGCCGCAGACAGCTTCCGGGTCATGTGGCCAGCATGACAAGCCGCTTCTGGCAAACCAGAGCAGTGCACGGAAACGCCGTTTACCTTCCCACTGGAGTAGTACCTATTTATCTACTTGCACTTTGACGTGCTTTCAAACTGCTAGGTTGGCAGGAGCAGGGACTGAGCAACGGGAGCTCACCCCATCGCTGGGATTCGAACCTCCGACCTTCCGATCGGCAAGCCCTAGGCTCAGTGGTTTAGACCACAGCGCGTAAATTCATTAAATGCAATACGACTTGCTTCTGATTAAATGTGGTTAGGATTGCAGCCTAAACAATTAAACAAAGGGCTTCATGGTTTTTGATGTTGAAGAAAAAAATGAGGAGCAGTATCATATAGGTGTTTTGGGAGACTCTCTCACACAAACACGCACACGCACACACACACACACACACCACCTTCATATTAGGCATTTACATTCTAGCTCATTGCAAACCTAGCGCTATAACAAAGTATCAAGAATAGCTATCACAGCAAATTTGCTCCAGCACTACCATTACTGGTTTGTACATATTGATTTAGAGTGCATGAAAGGCGAACTACATCAAATGATACGAGAAGGAATAAATTATTCATTATAAAAATTTGACAAACATGTGTAAAAATAAATAATGCATGGCAATTTATGGCAACACAGTTGAACTTAATTTATTCAAAAACTTGACTCTATAATCTTGCATGAATTTTAATATGCCCTTCTATGCCTTTGTATCATATGGAACAAAGTGACTACGAATCTTACATCTTCTGGAAAATAAGCATTGAACTTACTTTGAGCCTCCCCTGTTCATTAGTGCTACGATACTGAAATCTGGCAATCAATGACCTAAAAAAAAAGATAGAGAAAGATAGAAAAGTCATAGCACTTGGACATGAGATTTTAAGAATGCTTCCCTGATTCTCCCATGAAATGATTACCCAATATAATTTCCTGCAATAACATTTTTGTATGACCATAACACCCTATATAGCTAAGGCTCATCACGTTTTAGAAAAATCCTTCTTTCTACCCCATTCTGGATGATCTCTGAGATTTTTATTGTTTCATTCTTTAGATTGTATTATTATATTGTATTTGAAATTGTTGTAAGATAACCCTGAGTGGTGTAAAGGTGCCAGAAATGTGAGAAAGAAATTTCTAAATAAATAAATAAAATACTTTGTGAACTCTGTGCTAATCAGTGGGAGGAGTTTTGTCTATATGTTGTGATGTCAGAATTCTGCATCTCAATCTGAATAATTCTTTTCTGATCTCAAATGTCTTTGTTTGACAGAAAGGGTTTCTGGAGACAACTCAAACCAGCTATAACTATGCTTTTCAGAAATATATTAGAACTATATATTAAAGAATAGATGAGGAGACATATGGTATGTTATGGATCACCTGGGCTGCTCCCAACAGAATATTAAAAGCACGATAAAACATCAAACATTAAAAACTTCCCTAAACAGGGCTGCCTTCAGATGTTTGATAAAAGTCAGATAGTTGTTTATTTCCTTGACATCTGGTGGGTGTTCCACATGGCGGGTGCTACTACCGAGAAGGCCCTCTGCCTGGTTCTCTGTAACCTCACATCTTGCAGTGAGGGAACCGGCAGAAGGCCCTCAGAGCTGGACCTCAGTGTCCGGGCTGAACGATGGGGGTAGGAGATTCAGGACAGACATAAGAGAGGACTTCTTCACATATAGGCCGGTAAACTATGCAATTTGCTACAATAAAATGGACTGATGATCAACCTGCACAGCTTTAAGAGGTAATTAGATAAATTCATCCCCTTCATGGAACACTGCTTTGTCGTGGCGAAGGGGCTTGAATAACTCAGAGAAGCTATGAGCTATGCCATGCAGGGCCACCCAAGACAGACAGGTCATAGCTGAGAGTTTAGACTAAATGTGATCCACCTGGAGAAGGAACTGGCAAACCACTCCAGTATTTTGCCAAGAAAACTCCATGGACATAAGGAGGATCTTTGAGAAGAAAGTGAGAATTTCTAAGGCATGCTCTGGTTCATGGGGTCACGGAGAGTCGAACACTACTAAGACGACTAAACAACAAAAGATAAATTCATAAGGGATAGGTTTGCCTCTGTAAACCTGTTTTGGGGGTCACAAGCAAGAGAGTGCCATTGCACCCATGTCCTGCTTCCAGGCTTCCCTTAGGCTTCTGGGTGGCCGCTTTGAGAACAGGATGGCCTTTGAATCCAACATCAGAAATGAACAGAACTGTGTTATAACTGTGCTGAAGTTCAGTTTTTCTTATGCTACTGAAGCAGAATTTGGCCATTTCATAATTTCAAATTTAAAGTTGTAGCCATCTCATGAAACAAGAGAGCACGAAGCAACTGTTGTCCATAATTTGGACCCTAAGAATTTTCAGAAAGGAGGACATGATCCTGTTCTGATGGCTATCTGAGGGGCTTCATCCATTGCCCCCTCCCCCAACGCACATTTAAAGTCATGAGAAGGCTCTCTGCCGATTTCATCAGATAAGATTAAAGCCTAAGCCGGCAGCCGGAATGTATAAGCAGGAGACCTCAGGAAAACATAATAAGATAGCTTGATTTAGAAGCAGGCATTTAATGGTCTGAACACTGCACATAAACATGAATGATTACATGATAATTCACACCCTGTCATGTTTTATTAATTAGATATCGGAAACCATCTGTGCAATGTGCTTTAATGATATGAGGGGAGCAGGCAAAAAAAATAAAATCACTGTTGCTTTTGTTGCTTAGTAAATGGATCTAACATTTTTGTTTCCTTTAATATATGGAAAGTAAGCGCAATCAGCCACCATGAGAAATCCAGTTCAGACTTGGGCTGCACCCCAATGTGCCCCTTAATTTCACAGCTTTGTTCACCATTGGAAACCAGTTGGGGGAATTGGGTGCATCTTGAAATTATTTGCCGTGGTTACAGCAGTGGTTACAGGGGTACCTCCCTGGTTTCAAAATGGCGTTTGTCACAGAGAGAGCTCTGGTCATTGTGATGCGCGTGCTACACCAGGGGAGAGAGACAGTGAGAGTGCAGCTGTAGTGATTTGGTGCCATTGAACTGTGGGAATGTTAAGGATAGTAGGAAAGGATATATTGAATAAGTATTATTCTTCCTTCATGTAGCAGAGCAGATTCCCCTCAATATAGCAGGAAGCTAGTTTGCAGATTCGTTTGAATGTCTTTAGTTAAGATTATTCCTGGTGTCCCCTTTGATCCTTCTTAAAATAATAAAGACACAAGAGTCGTTCCTTTAAAAGTAACAAGATGTTTACTCACATTTCAGTTCACGATTTGATCCCTGAAAGGCAGACTTTAGCTAGTAGTTACATAACAATGTGTGAGTTCATCTCATATGGAGATTGAACTTGTGCTGCTGGCTGAGAGCCAGCAGACAGCAAAATTACATTAAGTGAACAAAATGGCTACAGGAGAGAAGCATGGCATCAAGAGACAGATCAAGAGAGAAAATGGCTGTGTGACTCTGCACTTTTAAGGAGTCAGCCAGGGACACACCCATCTCCTAGATCACATGCAGGGGGAGGATGCTCCAGACCAGTGGAACATGAAGTTACACTGACTGGATGTCCCCCTGCCTGTGCCCACTCTAGGGAAACAAGGAATGTTGTATTTGTTTTTTTTAAAAAAAAATAATATTTATTAGATTTTCCAATTTTTGTCCAGCCCCGATTCAGGCCAGATCACATACAATTTATACAATCTCTGATGACTTCCTCACGCCCCCCCTCATTGTTTTCATTTATCATAACATACATTCTTACCAGGTTTCCAATTCCACATCATTAACATTTCCATAATTCCTTAATTTCAAATCGCTTACCAACCACTCACATCTTTAACATTCTTATCTTTTACATTAATCAAATCCCTATTCCCCCCCCCAGTCCCCGGTGCAGACTATTTCAACATCAAAATTGCTTATCATTTATAGTATCTATCAATCTTATATCATTATTTTCAAAAATCATACTGTATTCAATTCCTGCCAAATCCGTGTTCAAAAACCAGTAGGCCACAAAACAGTTACTTCATATAAATGTTCATCCTATTCCTGCAGGCTCCAACTTTGGAACCCATTGTCTTTGCTGCAGAGTTGCATCCAAAACAATGTCCATTAAGATCTTTGGCCTTCCCTTCCATATTTGGTCCAAATTGTCTCGACTTTCTCTCCGCTGCTTGTCGTTGAGCTGTGGTTTTTTGACTATTCTTCTATTGTTTCTCTTTTTCCTGATGATGACGACAGCTCTTAGCTTTAAATAAATAAGTCTTTTGCAGCCGGTTATCTTCAGGGTAGGCTTTCTCTGTTTAGGCTCAACAAGTACGCTGTTCACATGGTTGAATTGTAAATCCTGACCAGTCAGACCATTGTTTATGCTTTGCTTTATCTCAGTCACAGTGCTGCTCCCAGCTGCAGCCAGCTCAGCTCTCAGTTCTTTCACTCCAGCATTGTAATCCATTCTAAGTTTTTTCAATTCCTCCAGCAATGTTGTCAAATCCACATCCTGTTTCACCGCCATTTTTAGCAAACAGTTCTTTTCTAGCTTTTCCAAACTTTTATAAACTTTTCAAAAGTTCCAAAACTCCAAAATAATCCTCTCGCTCATAAGGGTTAAATTAACTTCATCTGCCCCCTAGGACCGGGGGAGGCGCAAGGGTTAAACTCCGAAACAAAGTGTCAAATTCCAGGCAGTACTTCTCAAAGCTGTGCAACAATGCCCTGTCGTTGTTACACAATGGCAAGGGACGGACCTCCGTATTTTCGTCCTCAAGCCAGGTCAGATTGGATCAAAATTAAAGCTTTTTTCTTGCAGGTTACTTACAGTTCCGAATTGTAAATTTAAGAGGAATCGGCGCGCTCAGGGGTGACGGTCATGCAGCTTCGCCGGACGGGGCTGTCAACCGGGCCCTAGAGCTCCGCCGCCCGATCGCTCCCGGGAGCCCCGCTAAGAGCTCCCTGGGATCGGGACCGGCGTCCGAGCTCCTGCGGGTCCTCCGGACCCCGGGACGCCCTTCCCGGGGGTTTTGGGGGTCACGGCGCTGGCGCGAGCACCCCTTTGCCCGGTCCGACGGGGGAATGTCAGGAGCGACATTTCCCCCCGACCGCCATCTCCGGCACGCCAACCGGAAGCCCAGAGGACAGATTTTCACAACGACGATCGCGCCAATCGTGAAAATCCGCCCGCTGGGGGTGCGAGTGCTGCCACATCGATCCGCCCGGGGGGATTTTTAACAGATGAATTTTAACAGGGAGAAATGTAAAGTACTACACTTGGGCAAAAAAAATGAAAGGCACAAATACAGGATGGGTGACACCTGGCTTGAGAGCAGTACAAGTGAAAAGGATCTAGGAGTCTTGGTAGACCACAAACTTGACATGAGTCAACAGTGTGATGCAGCAGCTAAAAATGCCAATGCAATTCTGGGCTGCATCAATAGGAGTATAGCATCTAGATCAAGGGAAGTAATAGTACCACTGTATTCCGCTCTGGTCAGACCCCACCTGGAATACTGTGTCCAGTTCTGGGCACCACAGTTCAAGGAGGATACTGATAAGCTGGAACGTGTCCAGAGGAGGGCAACCAAAATGGTCAAAGGCCTGGAAACGATGCCTTATGAGGAACGGCTTAAGGAGCTAGGTATGTTTAGCCTGGAGAAGAGAAGGTTAAGGGGTGATATGATAGCCATGTTCAAATATATAAAAGGATGTCATATAGAGGAGGGAGAAAAGTTGTTTTCTGCTGCTCCAGAGAAGCGGACACGGAGCAATGGATTCAAACTACAAGAAAGAAGATTCCACCTAAACATTAGGAAGAACTTCCTGACAGTAACAGCTGTTCAACAGTGGAATTTGCTGCCAAGGAGGGTGGTGGAGTCTCCTTCTTTGGAGGTCTTTAAGCAGAGGCTTGACAGCCACCTGTCAGGAATGCTCTGATGTTGTTTCCTGCTTGGCAGGGGGTTGGACTGGATGGCCCTTGGGGTCTCTTCCAACTCTATGATTCTATGATTTTGTCACACACACCCGGGTTGAACCGCAGCCTCCGCACACACCCCTTGCGACACTCCTGCACAGAGCGACAGCCCTTACAGAGAGGGAGACACCTTTATCTCCTTGCATCCACCGGCTCGCCTCGCAGTCTCCAGGAGTCTCAGAGGTCTGGGACGCCTCCTGCTTCTTTCCCACTAACATCATCATAAGTAACAGCTCTTGATAGAGTTTCTGTCCCAGAGTATCCGCGGAGGAAGCCCCTAGCAGAAGCAATCACACACTCGGACGAGCCCAGGCCTGCTCCCGTCTAATTTGACTTGGCACCCGTTTGCCCGGGAGACCCTCCTTGCCTCCCAGATTTGGACCGGGGGCTCTTTAAGGAACTGGTTCCAGTTAATGTGATTTAATCGGACTGCCGCAGCCGCAGCCCGGGCCGTGGCACCCCTCGCTTGGCAGTGCCCCGGCTCCCCTTGCGGAGCGGGACCGAGGCCACCTCACATGGAGCTGGAGAAGGGGAGACGTCCCATCGGATCAGGATCAAAAGCGGGGCGAGGGGAAAGGCGGCGAGAGGGGCACCCCTAAAGGGTTGTGGCACCAGGAGAAGGTGGGGAAAGGAATTGTCTTCAGGAGTGGAGAGAGAGAGAGAGACAGAACAGTCCTTGGACCCTCAGCAAGAGCGCTTTAAATCAAAGCGATGGAGTGTGCCGGCCATTTGCTTAATGCCATTTGATTAATATTCGGAGAGTACATCAGATGCTCTTAAAAAAATAGAATTTAAAAACCCTCCACTTTATCTAGGCCCTTAAAGAGAGGCCACCTTTTAGCAGCTGTCAAAGGAAATCAATCAGACAAGGAGGGCTCTTCGAGAATTCCGCCGGGGAAGAGAGGGAGAGAGATCTTTGTAAGGAAAATACAAAACTCCTCGCCAGATTTTGCCCTCCTTAGGAGGGTGCAGGGGAGCAGCTTTCAAAATGAATTAGGAGGAGGAAAAAGCTATCAAGGGCTCGTAGCTGTGGAGACTCCTCCTGCAGAGGCAGTCTACCTTTGAATCTCACCGCTTTTTTAAAAACAACAAAGCAATGCGTAGATTTCGTGAAACCATCACCATCCCGTGGCCTCCGCCAAGCCCTGCTCACAGACTTCTCAGAGGTCTTTGGCTGACCCCAGTCAGAGACAGGACGCTGGGCTAGTTGAAACTGCTTTGTTCTCATCCAGACTGGACTTCCCGTATCTTCTTGTGGTTCTTTTTATAGAAGTAAAATAATAATAATAATCCAAGTGGAAGCAGGCAAACGACGAATGTGCCAATCTCACAGACAAATTGGTGGAAAGCGTTATTAAGTCTAGGATGGAGCCAGGAAAAGGTAGAAACTCAGGTTTCTCCTAAGAGAGGCTTCCTCTATTAATTTCTCAGAGTTCCTTGAGGGCATCACTAAAGATGGAGGAGGCTTGTGAGGTCTTGAATTTCCAAAAGCACCCACTACGTGGGCTGCTGACTGAAATATATACAGTATATTTAAACTGCCCGGATTAAATGCCATTAAAACAGATTCCAGTCTAGAGCATAGGGTACATTTTCAAACCTACCCTTTGCTCTTTATTGTAAATCGGTTTTAACCATTATTATTATTGTGGCATTCTGAGGACTTTTTAGTTTAGAGAAAAGGCGAGTATGATTCGACATAATTATGCACGGCATGGACAAATTCCTTCGAAAATCCTGATGAATTTTCACAATGATTTGTCTGTGGATAGGCTCTCTTAACCACGAATATCTTAAGAATATGCTTGAAAATGACACAAGAAACACAGTGTATTTGTGGGTGGCGGCAACTGTATTATATACCTAGACTTGTAAGTTATTGTTGTGAAAAGTTCTATTTTGGAACATAAAAATGTCATGTCAAAGAACAATGACAGATTGCCGCAGAAATGAGGAGAAATGAATTGTAGGAGTGGCTGAGAGAAAACGAAATTGGCTGGTTTGTTCATCTCCACTCGCAAGAGAGCAACTCCCTGCATGTAGAAGGCTAGCCACAAAGGTTTTATCCCAGCCCTCTTCCTGAGGTGTTTGTTTGCTGCACGCAGAACACCCCCCCCCTTTGCATAAAGGAAATGCAATAATCCATTTCCAAGGGGGTAGAGTGGGGGGGGGCTTGCTGATATAGATCAGCCCTCCAGGCCCATCCTCACCTTGGCTGAAAAATTCTGCAGGTACCAGCTCAACAGCCTCATTTTAACGGCTGTGTCAGAAATAGACCCTGCATGAAAAACTGGCAAATAGCATTTTCACGCCCCTCCCTCATTCTTGGACTTTTCTTTGGAGGCAGGGAGAGGGGATAAACTATTTGCAGGAACACTTCTTCCCACTGGTGCGAATTTTTGGTGCGGATATAATCGCCTCTGAAACAAACGCTCTCCTCTTTTGAGGAGACCCTACCTCCTCTTCCTCCTCCTCCTTTGGCGATCCCTCGTAGCTAAGTAAGATTGTCTTCCATAAACACGGTTTTAACAATGAGTCCGTAAGTGACTCTGGAGGCCAATTCTGGATCCACCCGTCCTTCCACAGTGGGGACATTGGTTTCTGGGCGGGAGTTGATCCCGGTGTGGATTTGCCAAGCATGCCTTCCTCTTAGCACGTTTCTCCCTTGCGTCCTGAGTTCGAGTGTCTTCAAAGCCCAGGACACCTTTGGTAAAGGCTGTTCTCCAACTGGAGCCCTCGCAGGCCAGTGTTTCCCAATTGTTGGTGTTTATACTACATTTTTAAAGATTTGCCATGAGACAGTCTTTAAACCTCTTTTGTTTAAAGCACTACGCTTTCCATTTTTAAGTTTGAAATAGAGTAGTTGAATAGACGATCATCAGGCATCCGCACAACATGACCAGTCCAGAGAAGTTGATGTTAAAGAATCATTGCTTCAACACTGGTGATCTTTGCTTCTTCCAATACACTGGTATTAATTTGCCTGTCTTCCCAAGTGATGTGGAAAAATGTGGAAAAGTTAAAATCAGAAATCCACTAAGTATTATGGAAAGTTGTAGTCTTAATTGCCTCCTAAGGGGTGGCACGGGGTAGGCAACCTGAGGCCCGTGGGCCGGATCCTGCCCAATCGCCTTCTAAATCCAGCCCACGGGCGGTCTGGGAATCAGTGTGTTTTTACATGAGTAGAATGTGTGCTTTTATTTAAAATGCATCTCTGAGTTATTTGTGGGGCATAGGAATTCGTTCATATTTTTTCTTCAAAATATAGTCCAGCCCACCACATGGTCTGAGGGACAGTGGACCGGCCCATGGCTGAAAAAGGTTGCTGACTGGCAGAATAGGAAAGTTTCCAGCAGACGTTTAAAAGGCATTTACAGAAGGTGCCTGATTCTAGTGGCAGAGAGTTCCACAGGACTGGGCGGATGACACTAAAGGCTCAGTTCCTTATGGTTGTAAAATGAGCCCCACCAACTCAGGGAATGAGCAACGATGCTCCTGCAGATGATCTCAGTGACTGAACTGGGATAGAAGGGGTTCAGGAGGTTCCATGGATCCATGTTGTTCAGGATTTTGTAGATTAATACAAAGGCTTTGAACTTGGTTTTGTGGGCAGCCACTTGGTGGGCAGCCAGTATGGGGCCAGATTGAGGTTTGATGAGGCCCTGAGCTCCTGAAGGCAATGGGGGCCTTTATATGTCCAGCTGTCCTTTGTCACAACAAATGGTGGCTGTTTTGTGTGTTGAATATATGCTATATGGTAATTTATGGACCTCATAGGTATCTCAAGCCATTTGCACATGCTGAATGTAGGCACCCTATATATAGAAAGGTGCAAAGCAGGGATATTTGAGGGAGCAGGCTAGCAGGCGGGGCCCATGACTTACATCACAGGAGCCTACACAACACAAAACACGGTTGCTGTATGTAGGTTTTATTTTATTTGTTTTTTATCTTATATTTTGGAAATGTACATCCAGTTTTTTCCCCTTTAATTTTTTTGGGGGGCCCCAAGAGAATGGGGCCCTAAGCTAGAGCTTGTTTAGTTTATACGTAAATCCAGCACTGTATGGTGCCTGTGTCAACGGTCTGTCGTTGTCCTGGCCTTAGTCAGAGGCTGTGGACGGGACTTGGGGTTTGGGGGGAGTCGTGTAACTGCCTCCCCCATTCCAGCTTTTAACAGAGGAATTCCAGCACTGCAGCGGGTTGAGATGGATGACCCTGGGGGACCCCTTTGCAACCCTGCAGCTTGTTTAGCTTATACGTAAATGCGGCACTGGCCGGGCGGGTAATTGAAACAGATGAGGACCTATAAAGCTTTTTAATGTGGCAAGCAAAACACACAGGCAGGCACGGGCGGGGGGAGAGAGAGAGAGAGAGAGAGAGAGAGAGAGAGAGAGAGAGAGAGAGCGCTGTGCTCGGTCCGTGATGCCGTCTGCTGCGTGCAGCAGAGCAGAGCTGGGCAGCAAAGGCTGCCAAAGCAAACAGCCGCTCCTCGGGGGATGCTGAGGCCGCCGTCACCAGCAACGGGAGGGCGGCTGGCAGCCCCGCTGAAATTTGCCTTCCTATAGGTTTCCCACAATGGGCATTCGGTTGGCCACTGGGAGGACTGGATACTGGACCAGCTGGGCTACTGGGAGGGGACTCACAGGCTAAGGGACCCCTTGGGGTTCCTTCCCCACTGTTTGGTTGTGCAGAACAGAAGAACTGGAGGAGAGACTTCTGGATCAGGCCCAAGGGGAGCCCCTAAGAACAGATGAGTCAAGATAGACTGCCTCTGGAGCTGGAGGTTCCATGAGAACACAAGGAGAGCCCCGGCTTCTGGGTCAGGCCAAAGGGGGCCCACTAGTCCAGCTTCCTGCTCTCACAGCAGCCAAATACCTCTAAGAACCTAGGTATAGAGATAGAGTGCCTCTGGAGGTGGAGGTTCCATAAGGACATCAGAAAAGCCCGGCTGCTCCCCAGTCAAACTGGCTAAAATCTATCATTTGCAGGACAATAAATGTTGGAAATGTAGAAAGGTGGAAGGAACATTTTA
Source organism: Darevskia nairensis (assembly GCA_034642065.1). Lineage (NCBI taxonomy): Eukaryota > Metazoa > Chordata > Lepidosauria > Squamata > Lacertidae > Darevskia > Darevskia nairensis. The sequence continues at coordinate 696,029 of JAWWNI010000782.1, read as the reverse complement.
TCACCTATGGTGGACTTGCCCAAGAATTAAAGCCTTCTGGGAAATGATATATAATGAAATGAAAAAAGTGTTGGAAAACACATTTGTTAAGAAACCAGAGGCTTTCCTGCTTGGAATAGTTAACAAGGAGATCACCAAGGAGGACAAAACTTTTTTTATGTATGCCACAACAGCAGCTAGGATGTTAATTGCTAAGAACTGGAAAACACAGGAACTACCGACAGTGGAAGAATGGTAGATGAAAATGATGGACTATATGGAACTTGCAGAAATGACCCGGAGAGTACGCGACCAGAGGGAAGAAGCAGCGGAGCAAGAATGGAGAAAATTTAAAGACTATTTAAAAATTTATTGTAAGATTTAATTTAGGAAAAAATGTGGAAGGAATGATAGCCCACAGAGTGTTGAAGCATTGATTAAGGGAAATATGATTGATATATTAGAATGAAGAGATGTTAGAAGGGAAAACTATTTTGATAATTTAAAGCAAGGTGGTAATTAAAGATGAGAAGAAATTACTAAAAGCTATAAAGACATTGAAGCGCAGTGGGGGTGGTGAGAGGAAGTCCCCCCTCTTTACCTTGATCGGATAGTATGAAATTAAGTATAAGTTTGCTTTTTGTTTTTTTGTTTTTATGTAGTGTGTATTTGTCTGTGATGTCTTGTATGTTTTTTGGGGGGTTTTTTGGAAATTTTGTTGAAAACTTAATAAATATTATTTAAAAAAAGAAAAAAAAGAAAAGCCCGGCTGCTGGATCAGGCCAGATTCCTGTTCTCACAGTGGCCAAATGTCTTAAGAAATGCCTGGGAGTCTAGCTAGACTTGCCTCTGGACCTGGACATATAATAATAGAATTGTAGAGTTGGGAGGGATCCCAAGGGTCATCTAGTCCAACCCCCTGCAATATCTCAGCTAAATCCTTTTCTGGGGCCATAGCCGGCGAACCAGCCTGAGCTGGGGAAAGAGGCATGCAAGCAAGAATCAGAGAGGAGTTGGAAGGGATTGCGAGGATCATTTCTAGCCCAACCGTTCTGCAATGCAGGAATCTTTTGCCCCACGTGGCACTCGAACTCGCAACCCTGAGATTAAGAGAGTCTCACGCTCTACCGACTGAGCCATCCCTCCTTAACTCCTTAGTTCATCCCAGGCCCTGCCAGGCCCTCCTCTCCCTGTTCTCCTTTCGGCTTAAAATACGCCTCCCGAGGAGTGTTTGCTTTCCTCGGCGCAGCGAGGGGAGCCAGCCCTTGGCATTTGCCGCAAGACGAGGCTCCCAGAGGTACAGCAATTGAACAAGTTGCTGGTGCTCAAGAGGCAATTCTGCTTTCCACCCTGTAAGGAAGAGCGAGAGAGATAGCAAGTGCTCTCTCCAGATCCACCAGGCTGTTCCTCCAGACTCAGAGCCAGCCTGCCACATTCAGACGCATTGAAATCCTGCTGCGCTGCCCAATTTACCCCCTCCTTGTGCCCATTTCCTTGCTTTGACGCCTGCAAAAAAACAAAACAAAAACCAAGCCACCCAAAAAACCCTGGAGCCAGCCCCTGCCTCCTCTGGCTCTAATTCCCTGTGCCCTGGGAATGTTTCCGGGTTCGACTTGTGTTGACAGTGGAGTAATTTTTAAATAGAGTGTTAAGAGACAACGGAGTGATTCAGCCGTCCCTGGAGCACTGCGCTGCAAAGCCTGTTAGAATTAATGAGAGAGGCAAAAAAAAGGAGAGAGAGAAAGAAAGAGCGAGCGTCTGTGGGAGAGGTGTGGGAGGCAATGGGGGGGAGGCTCCCGCGAATTATGGGATTGCCAGGAATCACGGAATTGTAGAACCGTGTTTTCTAAAAAGCATTTTTGTTGGATGTTTCCCCATATAGCCCAAATAACAAAACAGAGCCCAGATGCAGGATCTGAGCACGGCAGCGCCGTTTGCTCTGATTCAGTGGTGAAATCTCTGTGCATATCTTCCAACATTTCTCCGATGAAAATAAGGATGTCCCCTTTTCTTATTTATACCCCGCCGATCTGATTTGGTTGCCTCAGCCACTCTGGGAAGCTTCCAACATATATAAAAACATAGTCGGGGGAGGGGAAAAAATTCATTCCAGTAGCACCTTAGAGACCAACTAAGTTTGTTATCGGTATGAGCTTTCGTGTGCATGAACACTTCTCTAAGGTGCTACTGGAAGGAATTCCCCCCCCCACCGACTACGGCAGACCAACACGGCTACCTACCTGTATATAAAAACACTAGCTGACCCGGCCACGCCTTGCTGTGGCTATGTGTGTGAATGCTGTGGTGTTGATGGCTGCGTCTGTGGGTGGTGGTAGGAGAGGAGAGAGCCGACAGCGGCTTTGGGGATGGTGTCCGGCCTGCCTTTCATGGCAGCTGCGGTGGGAAAGTGGGCAGCAGGCGGCCCAGGCTGGCTCTGACGGCGTCAGCGGCTGTGGAGAAGGGCCGGGGCCTGCCTTTCACGGTGGCAGGGTGGCTAAGGGGCCTGGGCGGCGGTTGGGCTGGGCCTGCATTTGATGGTGTTAACGGCGGCGACCCAGGCCATGGTGACAGTGCCGGCCTAACTTTCACGGCGGCGGCAGCGGCGGCAAGCTCTGGCCTGCCTCATACGACGGCGGCAGTTGGGACCGGCCTGCCTGTCATTAGCTATTTCAGAGTCACTCACGTAGCAGGAAGATGGTCTGCTGTGGCTGAATTTGTGAAACTGAAGGAGTTCCCCTGTTGAACTTCCGTCTGCCCCTTCTTTGTCCCCACCCCCGTTTTCAATTACCCTCTTCTCAGCCCCCCCCTCTTTTCTATTACCCTCTTCTCAGCCCCCCCTCTTTTCTATTACCCTCTTCTCACCCCCCCCTTTTCAATTACCGGTTTGCGAGCTTGCAAATGGCCGACAGAGCTCTGAGGTTTTGCTGGTGATGTGTAATAGCTGCGCCAATTTTTTGCTTTTGTAGCTGTAGTACCAGTATAGCCGTCGCTAGAGGGCGCTGTTTTGCTGATGACATCTAATAGCTGTGACAGTTCTTTTTTTGCGTTTAAACTTTATTTTAGGTATGACAGGTGTGGTTTTTCTGAATTTTTATTATGTCAGATTATTTTGCCATGGTAATGGAACGCTGTGTCCAAATTTGATGCGATTTGGTCCAGCAGTTACGCAGCAAACCGAAAATGAATCATCTTCTTTAACCCATGTGCAACTGTACTCATTCCGTGGGCCTGTTTCACAGTGTCGCTTTTCACCTTTAAATTCCCCTCTGTCGTTATAACCATTCCCTCTGTTTAGATGCGGATGATACCCAGCTCTACCTCTCTTTCAAATCAGAACCAGTGAAGGCAGTGAAGGTCCTGTGAGAGTGCCTGGAGGCGGTTGGAGGATGGATGGCGGCTAACAGATTGAGGTTGAATCCTGACAAGACAGAAGTACTGTTTTGAAGGACAGGGGGCGGGCGGGTGTGGCGGACTCCCTGGTCCTGAATGGGGTAACTGTGCCCCTGAAGGACCAGGTGCGCAGCCTGGGAGTCATTCTGGACTCACGAGTGTCCCTGGAGGTGCAGGTTAATTCTGTGTCCAGGGTGGCTGTCTACCAGCTCCATCTGGTACGCAGGCTGAGACCCTACCTGCCCGCAGACCGTCTTGCCAGAGTGGTGCATGCTCTAGTTATCTCCCGCTTAGACTACTGCAATGCGCTCTACGTGGGGCTACCTTTGAAGGTGACCTGGAAGCTGCAATTAATCCAGAATGCGGCGGCTAGACTGGTGACTGGGAGTGGCCGCCGGGACCACATAACACCGGTCCTGAGAGATCTACATTGGCTCCCAGTACGTTTCCGAGGACAATTCAAAGTGTTGGTGCTGACCTTTAAAGCCCTAAACGGCCTCAGTCCTGTATACCTGAAGGAGCGTCTCCACCCCCACCGTTCAGCCCGGACACTGAGATCCAGCGCCGAGGGCCTTCTGGCGGTTCCCTCCCTGCGAGAAGCAAAGCTACAGGGAACCAGGCAGAGGGCCTTCTCGGTAGTGGCGCCCGCCCTGTGGAACGCCCTCCCAGCAGAGGTCAGAGAGATAAACAACTATCTGACATTCAGAAAATACCTGAAGGCAGCCCTGTTCAGGGAAGTTTTTAATCTGTAACATGTTAATGTATTTTAATATTTGCTGGAAGCCGCCCAGAGTGGCTGGGGGGACCCAGCCAGATGAGCGGGGTACAAATAAATTGTTGTTGTTGTTGTTGTTGTTGTTGTTGTTGTTGTTGTTGATGTACATTATGAAATGAAATAAAAAATATTCCCCCCCCCCAAGCTGCCCCCTTCTCAGTTTTTCCCTAGATTCTGGAGCGCCTCCTGGTGGAGAGGGCAGTAATTATCTGTGCTGTAAATAACCTCAAGACGAAAGTGTGACCTTGTCTGACCTCCAAATGCCTGGCCGAGAGTCATGGGAAATTACTTCTAAATGTGCAGACCAAGTTCATATTCTAATTAATCGGAGACTGTGGCCGTTCAGGCTTCCTCCAGCCGGCGAAACCAATTCGGAGGAGCCCCCTCCTCCTGGGCACAGCCCCTCGAACGCCCCCTCTGGTCCAATCACCGGCGGCCGGCGGCATTACCGTGCCTAATTAATTATTGATTTGTTCCGGCTAAAATAGGCAGCCGATCGATTTGAGTAAGAAGCAGGGAAATTAAAGGATTTTTTTGGGTGTGTGTTTAACTTCCTTTTCCTCCCCCCCCCCCTTCCCCAGAAGCGTTTCAAAAATAACAATGAAAAATCGTCGTTCGTTTGCCTTTTGCCCATCTCTGGCATCCGTTTGGCTCGTCTAGCGCAGAATTGCACCATTCCCTGGGCTCCCCCAGATTTAATTCGGCAATCTCCCACCTCCTGGGACAGAGGTTTAAGAGCGCTAATTAATAACAGTATTTATAGAAGCCTTCCCCTCCCTGCTCCAGGTGAGTCACATACATTGTTTCGGTAATCCTTACGGCAGCCCTGAGGTGTTACGCTGTCCCTGAGCTTCTTAGAACTCATGGAATCATAGAGTTGGATGGGGGCCCCCCGAAGGCCATCTATTCCAACCCTCTGCAATGCAGGAAGAGGCAGCTGTCCCAGACGGAAATCGAACCTGCAACCTTGGCGTCATCAGCACCACAGAAATGTTTTCAGGGATGATAAGTGGAATTCTTTTGCGGTGATATCCAGACCCTCCAAGTGTCCCCTATTTCCCAGATCCATAGAAGCCGTCTCAGTTTCTGATTTGATCCCAGAATGTCCCGCTTTAGGGCGTCCCTATTTTCATCAGAGAAATGTTGGAGGGTATGGAGTTACACGTTCCCTGAGCCAAGAAGATGAGCAACTATGCAAACTTTAGAAGACATTTTAATAATAATAATAATAATAATAATGTATTTATGCCCCGCCCATCTGGCTGGGTTTCCCCAGCCACTCTGGGCAGCTCCCAACAGAATTAAAAGCACAATAAAACATCAAACATTTGAAGGCAGCCCTGTAGCGAGAGGTTTAATGCTTTATTATGTTTTTATATATGTGGGAAGCCACTCAGAGTGGTTGGGGCAACCCAGTCAGATGGATGTTGTATAATAACAACAACAACAACATTGAATAGGATGTCCCTATTTTATTGTAAAAATGTTGGTGGGTATGTGATTCCTGCATTGCAGGGGGTTGATCTAGATCAGGGGTCAGCAACCTCCGGCCCATGGGCTGGATCTGGCCCACAGAGACCGTTTTACTGGCCCACGAGCCGCCCCTGAACCGAGCTGCCCACTCGGCGAGTCCCCCGCGCACTGTGCTAAACCAGCACGGCGCAGGGACTCACCGAGCGCCGCCGGAAATCGCGCCTGCGCACGCGCAGATACGGGAAATCGCGTCTGCGCATGTCCAGACGCCGAAAATCGCTTCTGCGCAGGTGCGATTTTCGGCATCTGGGCATGTGCAGAAGCAATTTACGGCACCATGGACCTGCGCAGACGCAATTTTTGGCGTCGAGCTGCGCCAGTCTGGCCCACAGACGATCTCCGTGGGAGTAATCCAGCCCATGGCCGGTAATAATAATAATAATAATAATAATAATGATTTATTATTTGTACCCCGCCCATCTGGCCGGGTCTCCCCAGCCACTCTGGGCGGCTTCCAACAAATATCAAAATACATTAAAATATCACAGATTAAAAACTTCCCTAAATAATAATAATATTATTATTGCCGACCCCTGATCTAGATGATCCTTGCCGGTCGGTTCTCATTCTACCATTCTGTGAACTCCATTCCTTTCCTAAACCATCTCCATTTCAAAACGCACCCCTGGGCAAAGAGGGAAGGGGCCCCGAATCATCAGACGCAAACACAGAGCCCCCTTTCCTTCCAGCTACTACTAGGCTGCACCCCCCGCCCCAGTCCTCACAGAGAGTTCTGCAATAGAGAACCCCTCCGGGAAACCAGCCGATTCCTGCTCGGCTTGAACTGAGAAATAATATCCGCCGCAATTTTCTCCTGCCTCTCCTCCTAGGCCCTGCAGAATGCTTTGTTATCCCAGAATATCCCTGGAGCCCCAGAGCTTATTAGAAAGATTCTGGCCTTTCCATCCCCGAACCCATTTCTCTCCCGGCCCTGGACCACAGAGGAGAGCGCAGGGCGGCTCGGGAGAAGCAGGTTGCTTCGGAATTAAAAGTCATAATTTGCAGTTTGTTTTTTGCAGTTTTATCTTGTTTTTTAATTAACCCATGACATTAATGGAAGGAGAAATCCATCTGGGGGCTGGATATAATTTGAATTCTTTCCAGGCCCTGGATGGAGAGACTGGAGACTTGGAGGGCAGGCACCATACAAGGATCTTGCAAGGGGCAGGTTGCGATGTTCAGGGCTAGAGGGGATGGGAAAGAGCTTCATTTGTAGGTTGAGAGACATCGGCAACGGGGACCCAGTTCTGGGCGCCTTGCCTCAAAGAGGATAATGTAGCATTGGGAAAGGTTCAGAAAGGAGCCACCGAAATGGTCCAGGGGATAGGACAGACACCTGTATGATGGGCCAATTATAAATAATAAAATTATTATTCTTAATAATTAAAGGGACGTGGGTGGCACTGTGGGTTAAACCACTGAGCCTAGGGCTTGCCAATCAGAAGGTCGGCGGTTCGAATCCCCATGACGGGGTGAGCTCCCGTTGCTCGGTCCCTGCCATAGCTGTCAACTTTGGGATTTGAAAATAAGGGATTTTCCCAAACTTTCGGATTTGAAAATAAGGGATGCCGCAAGGGCGGTGAAATGGCGCCAAGTAGCCTCGCCACCCTGCGCTCCAGAGGCTACGCGCAAACGGGTGAGTGAAAGAGCGAGCGCGTAGACGGCAGGCAGGCTGTCTGTCTGGTTGGGCGTGAGGGTCTGGCTGCACAAGGCATGCAAGCTCCGCCCCCAGTCGGTCTCAGACTCCTGATTGGCAGCCGAGCAACGCAGCTGAGGAGCCTCCCTGGCTGGCAGGGAGGGAGAGGAGCTGCTTCCTTTGAAATCCGGGAAATTGAAGGGAGATCAACAATCCGGGATAGCAGCGGGAAACGGCATTGGAATAAGGGAGTTTCCCACCAAAAAAAGGGAGGGTTGACAGCTATGGTCCCTGCTCCTGCCAACCTAGCAGTTCGAAAGCACATCAAAGTGCAAGTAGATAAATAGGTACCGCTCTGGCGGGAAGGTAAACAGCGTTTCCGTGGGCTGCTCTGCTTCACCAGAAGCGGCTTAGTCATGCTGGCCACATGACCCAGAAGCTGTACGCCGGCTCTCGGCCAATAATGTGAGATGAGCGCCACAACCCCAGAGTCGTTCGTGACTGGACCTAATGGTCAGGGGTCCCTTTACCTTTACCTTTATTATTCTTAAAGATTGCAGCGTTTGGGACTTTTTCGTTCAAAGAAAGGGCAAAAAAAAAGAGACGACATGATAGGAAGCCTATAAAACGATGGTTAGCTAGAATTCGTGGGCAGATTCAAGGAAGGTCACACAGCCCAGAGTTAAACTATGGAACTCCCTGCCACAGGAGACAGGGATGGCCACCGATCTACATGGCTTGAAAAGAGGGTGGATCAAATTCATGGAGGAGGAGGAGACTATCAATGGCTACTAGCCAGGATGGTTCTGCTCTGCCTCCACGGCCTCTTCTGAATCCCAGTCGCTGCAAACCGCAGGAGAGGAGAGGGCTCTTGTGTTCGAATCCTGGTCGAGGGTTTCCCACAGCCATCTGGTTGACCACTGTGAGAACAGGATGCTGGACTAGATGGGGTCTTTGCTTATGTTCTTATGTTGGTGCTGACCTTTAAAGCCCTAAACGGCCTCAAAGGCCCAGTATACCTGAAGGAGCGTCTCCACCCCCATCGTTCAGCCCGGACACTGAGATCCAGCGCCGAGGGCCTTCTGGCGGTTCCCTCACTGCGAGAAGCAAAGCTACAGGGAACCAGGCAGAGGGCCTTCTCGGTAGAGGCACCCTCCCTGTGGAACACCCTCCCACCAGATGTCAAAGAGAACAACAACTACCTGACTTTTAGAAGACATCTGAAGGCAGCCCTGTTTAGGGAAGCTTTTAATGCTTAATAGACTATTGTATTTTAATGTTCTGTTGGAAGCTGCCTAGAGTGGCTGGGGAAACCCAGCCAGATGGGCGGGGTATAAATAATAAATTATTATTATTATTATTATTATTATTATTATTATTAGGCTGTACCCCTTTCCAGGAAGCCCTGACCCCCCCAATACCGTGGGTGCATGCTGCAACAAGGGAAATGCACTCTGCACATGCCCGCGCACGTGTTGTTTGCGAAATGGGAAAAGAGACAGGGATGTATATTATACATGACATGCACTTTCAAATCGAGGGCAGCGTTCGTCACATCATATTGGAGTTGTGGGAGGTGCAGAATGAAATTTTAGCAGCTTGGCTCCAAAATGCCCCACCTCTAGCTTGCTGTTCTGTTCTCCCTGTATCGTGAGGAAAGTGTCCTTCACAATCACACCCCGAGATTTAGAAAAAGGTGCAGGCGAAATAATACCTTGGCTCATGGCGCCCTCTGGTTTCCAGCACTAGAATCTCACTTGGAATTCAGAGTGGCAGGGATGTGCAAAAAACTGATTTGTATCATCTTTCCCAGCTCAGATTGATTTGCCCAGATTTAAACTGACTTATTTGGTGTGGGTTGGTGGGTGTTCAGAAAATTTCCACATGTGGATTCAAGGTAGATTCAGGAACAGTGCGGGGAAATGCAATTTATCCTTTTTGCAATCCATTTAAAAATATTTCATTGGCTAAAAAAACAATTCATCAAACAGACTTTGTAGAGGAACCTGCAGGGTGCTTCTAAGTGTTCCAACGATTTCACATACATTACCCTGTCGAAAATTATTTGTTTCCGGGATTCATACGGCACCTTTCAAAGGAAAGGTCGCTATCCGCATCATAAAAAACCCATACATTTTATAGCCAATATCTAAGCATTTTAAACTGAAACAGCAGTGTAAACAATTCACAGTCCAGACTCATAAAAGAATGTTTTAAACTTCAAAACAGAGAGCAATAATGCTTTAACAATCCATCCCATTTTTTAAAAAAGCCCCCTTAAAAGCAATTGGGGAAGGAAACAGGTGGGTGCCCACCCACCCCCACCCACCCCCGATGCAATCACCAAATTTAAAATGTGTGCACCATTTTTTGCTCTGCCCCCAGGAGTCTGATTCCCGAAGTTTGGTCCAGAACAAATTTTCAGTTCATTAATTTGGCCTCTAAAGCCATGTAAAGGCTAAGGGTTCTCGGTTACCAGCCAGAATGAATGACCACATAAGGCCCTAACATATACCGTAACAACTTACTAAACCGACCCCACTGCAGTGAGATTTGCAAAGCAATGTCAGACCCTTGCTGAATTAGAACTATTGTACACAAATCGGTATTTTGAGATAGCAATGCAGGCCGGTCTGATGAGATTTTAAAACGAACCTGTGCACAGGCAGACCTGGTCTTGGTTTTTCTTACCTGAGCCCAAGAAAGCAATATCAGCATTGTCCGATTATCAAGTTGAGCTCCAGATTTTCTGGGCTTCTGACGAAGGTTGCCTGGGAAATGATGGTTCCGCTGTGCAGGTAATATAGGAATGCCAAGTCACATAAAAAATATCTGGAGTCAACATCTCAAATTATGTATAATTTTCCCAGTTGTAGCCAGAGAGAGAGATACCCAAGCATCTAGTGTAAGATTATGGGCTGTTTTCCACTGAGTTGCAATTCCAACAAGGACAAATGTCAGGCTCTGCACTTAGGCAGGTAGAACCAGCTACACAAATATTAGATGGGGTAATATCTGGCTTGCCAGTAGTACACGTGAAAAAGATCTAGAGGTCTTGGTGGACCACAAGCTGAACATGAGGCAAAATATTATGCAGCAGCAGTAGCAGCAAAAAAAGAGAGAGTTAATGTCCAAACCACAGAGTCTAGGGCTTGCCGATCAGAAGGTCGGCGGTTCGAATCCCCGCCACGGGGTGAGCTCCCGTTGCTCAGTCCCTGCTCCTGCCCACCTAGCAGTTCGAAAGCACATCAAAGTGCAAGTAGACAAATAGGTACCGCTCCGGCGGGAAGGTAAATGGCGTTTCCGTGCGCTGCTCTAGTTTTGCCAGAAGTGGCTTAGTCATGCTGGCCACATGACCCGGAAGCTGTACGCCGGCTCTCGGCCAATAAAGCGAGATGAGCACCGCAACACGAGTCGTCCGTGACTGGACCTAATGGTCAGGGGTCCCTTTACCTTTACCTTTTAATGTTACTTGATGAAGTAAGCTTGTTTTCTGCCTCACCAGGAAGGATGACCCGAAGCAATGGATTCCAATTCGAGGAAAGGAGATTCTGACTAAACTTCAAACTTTCTGACAGCAAGAGCTGTTCAACAGTGGAGCAGACACCCTCAGAAGGTGGTGGACTCTCCTTCCTTGGAGGTTTATGAGCAGAGGTTGGATGGCTGTCCATCAGGGATGCTTTAGCTGAGATTCCTGCATTGCAGCGGCTTGGACTAGATAACACTTGGGGTCCCTTTCCAACTCTAGAATTCTATGATTCTGTGAACTCCCTCAAGATTTCCAGACCTTTGATCATCTCGGTTGCCCACCTCTGCACATGTTCCAGCTTGTCAACATCCTTCTTAAATTGTGGTGCCCAGAACTGGACACAGTATCCCAGGTGGGGTCTGGCCAAGGTAGAATAAAGTTTTTATTCCTTCCCTTGATCAGGACACCAGACTTTTGTTGATGCATCCTGGAATAGAATTTTCTCTTTTTGCTGCTGAGACACTGGCACCAGAGCCTGCAATAAACCCAGATGCCAACTTTGCTGCCACATACACCCAGACAACACCATTACTGGCCCCAACAACATCAAACATACCATCTCAGGACTACTTAATTGCTCATCATCTAACATTGTGTATGCCATCAAATGCCAACAGTGCCCTTCAGCTCTCTATATTGGACAAACAGGCCAAACCCTACGCCAAAGGATAAATGGACACAAATCTGACATCAGGAATCACAAGACAGAGAAACCAGTAGGAGAACACTTCAATCTCCCAGGACACTCTATACAAGATCTCAAAGTAGCTGTCTTATTGCAAAGGAATTTCAGAAATAGACTGGAAAGAGAAGTTGCTGAATTGCAACTCATTACCAAACTTAAAGCCATGGAGAGACCTGGTCTGAACAAAGACATTGGATTCATTATACATGATAAAGCTATTTTTAGCCATCTCACCCCTTGCTTTTTCCTGCAAGACCAATTGCAGTCGTTAATAGTCATCAACAGGTTCACCTCACCTATCAGGCAATCACCCATTCCCACCACCCTTCTGAGTAATACCCCTCCCCACCCTCTCACTACATATAAGGGTCTGGTGACTTCTGTTTCAGTGTATCTGAAGAAGTGTGCATGCACACAAAAGCTCATACCAAGAACAAACTCAGTTGGTCTCTAAGGTGCTACTGGAAGGAATTTTTTTATTTTTTATTTTGTTTTGACTATGGCAGACCAACACGGCTACCTACCTGTAAACGGTTAACTCTTGTCCAGCTTGAGGTCCACTAAGACCCCTAGATCCTTTTCACATGTACTACTGTCAAGCCAGATATTCCCCCATCCTAAATTTGTGCAGCTGGCTCTTCCTGCATTTGTCCCTACTGAAATTCAGCTTCTTAGTTGAGGCCCATTCTCCAATCAGTTAAGGTAATATTGAATCTCGATTAGCTTCTGCGGCATTAGCTACCCCTCCCAGATACGGGCATAAAATTGATTTAAACAAATACATTCTCCTAGTCAAAAGCCTTTTAACAAGCCCTCTCTTAAACCAGAGTTTTATGAGCTCATTCAGAGAGGAAAGTGAATGCCTTTGGAAATATAATAAAGGAGGTATGTAGAAAAACACCCTAGTCCTAGAATCATAGAATCAGAGTTGGAAGAGACCACAAGGGCCACCCAGTCCAACCCCCTGCCAAGCAGGAAACACCATCAAAGCATTCCTGACAGGTGGCTGTCAAGCCTCTGCTTAAAGACCTCCAAAGAAGGAGACTCTACCACACTCCTTGGCAGCAAATTCCACTGTCGAACAGCTCTTACTGTCAGCAAGTTCTTCCTAATGTTTAGCTGGAATCTTCTTTCTTGCAGTTTGAATCCATTGCTCCGTGTCTGCTTCTCTGGAGCAGCAGAAAACAACCTTTCTCCCTCCTCTATATGGCATCCTTTTATATATTTGAACATGGCTATCATATCACCCCTTAACCTTCTTTTCTCCAGGCTAAACATACCTAGCTCCCTAAGCCATTCCTCATAAGGCATCGTTTCCAGGCCTTTGACCATTTGGGTTGCCCTCCTCTGGACACGTTCCAGCTTGTCAGTATCCTTCTTGAACTGTGGTGCCCAGAACTGGACACAGTATTCCAGGTGAGGTCTGACCAGAGCGGAATACAGTGGTACTATTCCTTCCCTTGATCTAGATGCTATACTCCTATGGATGCTATACTCCTATTGTCCTCTCCAGCTAAAGATAAATGGGGATGCATTTCCCCTTACTAAGCACTAGAGGGCAATGCTTTTCTTTGCTGGGCTCCTAAACCGGAACTCGGTACCTATTAGAGATGTTCAAACCCCGTTGGTTCCATTGCCTCCCGAGTAGCATTTAAAAGGTGAAATTCCTTGCGAACAGAGATTTAAAAACTGGCATCTGTGCAAATGGCAGGCAGGTGTTACTGCTATTTCTCAGTTTTATTATTAATTCAAGCTGTTAGTCATCTTATACAGGGGGGTCTCCAGGCCAGCGTTTGGCAACTGGGTGCCATCGAGATGCTTTGGACTAGAACTCCCATCAGCTGGGGCACCCGGTTGCCAAATTCGCAAAGCAAGAGGGAGCGAGCGTCTCTGGGGCATGTGCAGAGTTCTCACGCAAACACACTCAAGGGTCCACAATCAGCCTTCGAACGCCTCCAGAAACTAAATGTGAAAGGGACCTCAACTAACATTCCAACTCTTCCCGTTCTCTCGCAGACTTTGAACAAGAGTTCACCCTGCACACTCCAACTTTCAAAACCTGACACACACACACACACACACACACACACACACACACACACACACACACACACACACTGAGCTGGCCGCTTTGCCCTTCCTGGCAGCAGATCCAGCCCTGCAGAATGGGTCGACGTTCCCGTTCAAGTCTCTAGTCCTCAGTGCTCGCCTGTCCTTTCCAAAGCCGGGAAAGGCACCAAAGGGTGCTGGGTTTTTGGGGTGGGTAGGGAGCAGTTGGAAGCTGGGATTCCACCGCAAGCTGCCATTCCTGCGTTGGCACACCACTCACCGCTGGATCCAAATCGAACGAGACAGGCCAAAAGCCCCTCCGGGATGCTGAGTTTCTGACAGCTGCCAATCAATCACCCACTGGAGCTGCCGCGCCGAGATCTTTGGAGTTGCAGGCCACTCCGTCCAATCGATGGCGCGCTAATTAAGACGCCGTGTTATCCATCTTCATCGGGGCCCAGCACCTGGCGCACAGAAACAGATCCCTTCGTTAACAGCTCTCGGCCATCGGGAATTAATTTGCAGTGATAAGTGTCCAAGCCTGGGACATCTGATGTGCAGCTAATCTCATGCCTCTCCCTCCCCGCCGCCCCCGAGACTTGCCACCCAGCAATTTCCCACCACACTGAAAGGTGCTTTCACATTCTAGCAACCCATGCATCTGTCCCAGGAGTCTCGCTTCCAAGCCCAAAGGGAAGGACTTCTGTACATGCTCTGGGGAACTCAGACACAGTGCTTAGAGTGTCGAGCAAGGTCCTAGGAGAGATCAGGGTTCAAATCTCCCCACTCGTGAGCTTGGGTCAGTTGTTCGTTCGCTGCCCAAGTCTACCTTGCAGGGTTGTGATACAGTTAAAAACTTTAAATTAAGACGAAGCATGCTGCCGTGAGCTCCTTGAGTGCATATCAGTGTAAAGATCCAGTTAATATTTCAGAGATTACCGGTAAAAGAACAAGATTTGTATCTTCATTGGGCTTCATTTTTGCCGCCGCCAGATAGAGTTGCCAACTTTTGAATTGGCCTCTGCGCCTATGCCTTTTATTATAGCTTTAATGTGGCTGTCTCTCTCCTTTAAAACACCAGCTTGATCTCAAGGAATTTAACCAGTGGTTGCGAGTAAGTTTATTTTTTTTTAAATGCCGCCAGCTGAAAACATTTATGTATCGAAAAACCTACCCAGATATTTAGAGAGTTGATGTGAGTTTTAATCTGCTTTTATTGTTATTTTAACTTTTCAAAAGTCTTAGGTCATTCTTGTTAATCTGTCTTTTTGACAAATCTATTGTCTTACGTTCTCTGTAAACCGCTTTGAGGGTTTATTTTTTAAACAATCAAGCAGTGTATGAATTTTATGGAACAAATAAAAATTAATGTCTCCAGCCAGGTTCTCCGAGCAGGTTTTACTGGCTGATTTTTCAGCAGGTCATATCCCTGAGAAAAGCTGCAGGAACTGGACGGGTTGTGGCAACAACTGAAGCAAGGGGTGGTATTAATTTATCATTCATTCATTAATTCATTGCATTTTTAGCCCACCTTTTTTCTCTAAGGTAGGCCAGGTTGAGAGGCACAAGGTCATCCAGTGAGCTTCATGGATGAGCGGGGATTCGAACCCTGGTCTCCCAGGTCCCAGTCCAACCCTCTACCCGCAATGCAACACTGCTCTTGAGCCAAATGCCACCACTAATACCAATTATTGAAGGCTCTTTATCACCTCCCGAACTCTGTGCTAATTTCCTCCACGGCTGCCACTGTAAAAGCTCCCAATCTTGCTTCGGGGGGGGGGGGGGGGTTCTCTTTTTTTTTTTTAACAGCCCTAATGGTCTTACAGCTTGTTATCAACAGTTCAAAAAGCATCTCAGCAGCCACAGTGTGTGAAATTGCAAGGTTTGTGCCGCACAGCAGCTCTGGAGTCATGCGCGTTACTTGACCGACATGAGAGCAGGGAACGAGAGGCATCCGTCTCGCCACTCTGAGATTTAACCTCGTAAGAACCCAGAATCGTAGGGTTGGGAGGGACCCCCAAGTCCAACCCCCTACAATGCAGGAAATCGCAGCTGAAAAATCCCTGACAGATGGCCCTCTGACCTTAAAAATATCCAGTGAAAGACCCTTTTTTCATGCAGGGCAGGGATTAAACTATGGAACTCCCTGCCACAGGAGGCAGCGAGGGCATGGCTTTTTGTCTCCAGGCCCCTTCTGATATTAGACTGCAAGCCTTTAGGGGCTGGCTGGGAAATTTGGACCAGGGGCTCCTCCATATGAGCTTTCATCCTGATTCGCTTTTAAAAAATGCACACTTGTTTTAATTGAAGCATAGAATCCTAGATTTGGAAGGGAACCCCTAAGAGCCATCTAGTCCAACCCCTCTACTGCTGGGACACGAACCGATGGATTCAAATGGCAAGAAAGGAGGTGCCAACTAAACATTAGGAATAATTTTCTGGCAGTAGGAGCCGTCGAGAGGCGATGGACTCTCCTGTTACCGGAATTTTTTAAATAAAGGTTGTTTCCAGTTAAAGGGGACACTGCACCCCCCAGACTGACACCATTCAATTTTGTAAAT
The DNA here is from genome assembly GCA_034642065.1 of Darevskia nairensis. Lineage (NCBI taxonomy): Eukaryota > Metazoa > Chordata > Lepidosauria > Squamata > Lacertidae > Darevskia > Darevskia nairensis. Next base: position 679,892 of record JAWWNI010000782.1, on the reverse strand, counting down.
ATCCCCATAAAAACCCGCCAGTTTTGCTACATGGTATCTTCTCCAAGCATTGCGCTTCCCTTGTGCACCAAAACCTTCAAATATTATTATAAAATCAGCCCTACGTCGGATCGATGCCATTCCAACTTCTCTTCGCTCAGGGAAAAGATGGCTACCGAAAGGGGAAGCCTGGGGAAAACAAAGACAGCCATAATCCCTGAAACCTGGGATCTCTACTCAGCAGCCTCTGAGTTATGCTGGGCGAGGGGACATGCTCACCGAGATCCCTGGGCATTGTACCCCCACTTCAAGGACCAGCCTATCTATCAACTCTTTCTATTGCTAGTCATCGTTTTGCTTTTATTAAAGCACGGTTTAATGTCTTCCCCTCAAACGTCCTTTTTCATAGATTTTCTAGGGGCCAAGTTTCGGTCTTATGTGCCTGTGATAACCATTCGATTGAATCTCTTCATCACATAGTGTTTGTCTGCCCCTTGTATTCTGCTGCCTGAAAGACTATTACTTCCATTATCCCAAAAATTATCGGGGTATTTGGAAGAGTCTTCTGTTGCAAGATTCAGACTCAATTATAACCCTACATATGGCAAAATTTCTGACATCAGTTCTGACACTTAAGAAACGCAATGGATTGTTATATACAGCTTGAAATTTTAATATAATTTTTATCATATTTTATTCAATCGAGTATCCCTTTTAATCTATTTTACTGTTAGCAATTGTAAACAATTGTAGTGGCGCCCGCCCTGTGGAACACCCTCCCATCCCATGTCAAAGAGATCAATAACTACCTGACATTTAGAAAACACCTGAAGGCAGCCCTGTTTAGGGAAGTTTTTAATGTGTGATATTTTAATGTATTTTAGTGTTTGTTGGAAGCCGGCCAGATGGGCGGGGTACAAATAATAAATTATTATTATTATTATTATTATTATTATTATTATTATTATTATTATTAACCAGACTGTGCTGTCTCTGTTTTTGGTTGTTATGTCTATGGGCTTAAAGCCGAAATAAAATGAGTTGAGTTCAGCCTCTTTTACAAGAGACAATCCCTGGCATCCTGACAGACGCCTGCCAATCATCCAATGGACAACAGCAGACCCACCAGGGATGGATTGGGCCATCTCAGGAGTGTAAAAGGGAAACCAGGAACTTGTAATTCCCGCCCTCCCTTCCCCCACAGGTGGGCGGGGTTTGTGGCACCGAGAGGGGTTTACCTGGACAGGTGCCACCCACCTGGTGAGGCTGGCCTTTGACCCGCCCTCGGCCAGGGAGGACAATGGACGGCCGGCCCCGGGGGGGGGGTGTCAAGGCCTATGAAAAGAGACTGAGCCTTTCGGCTAGGCCCTCTTTCGGTCTTGCATCCTTCCAGGACCAGGCCCGGATCCAGGAGCGTGTTCAGGCGGCAGGATTCAGGTAAGTACCGGCCTTTTGTATTTCCTTTGCTTCATGGCCCCACCGCCCGGCTAGGCCTCATTTTGAGGCCTTTTCGGCGTAGGCTTGGCGGCCCTGGTGGTAGGCCTCATGGCGGCCTTGTTGTGGCGGCTTTTCCACCGGCCTTTCCTCCGGGGGGTGGGGGCATGGGGCGGGCGTCCCCACAGCAGGCCGCCCCGGCTAAACCGAGGGGCCTTATTTCTGCCGGAAGCCGCTCACCCCCCAGCTTTTCCTACTAGGCCAAGTGGCGGCTGTTAGGCTCGGGGGTGGGGGGCATGTCCAGGCAGCCCTTGCGTAGGCCTCATGGTGGCTCGGGGGGGGGGGACTTGGCTAGGCCGCACGTGCGATGTCTCCCCCCTTCCCTGCTCGGGCCATGGGCCTCATGTGCGCCGCGCATGGTATCCTAGGAGGGTCCACTCCTCAGGATCTCATAGCATACAGGTGAAACTCGAAAAATTAGAATATTGTGGAAAAGTCCATTTATGTAAGCAATTGTTTTCATTAGCTACTGGAGTTTAATATATGAGATAGACTCATGACATGCCAAGCGAGATATGTCAAGGCTTTATTTGTTATAATTGTGATGATTATGGCGTACAGCGGATGAGAACCCCAACTTAAGAATTTCAACTTTGGGGGTTTCATCCGCTGTACGCCATAATCATCACAATTATAACAAATAAAGCCTTGACATATCTCGCTTGGCATGTCATGAGTCTATCTCATATATTCATTTCACCTTTTAAGTTGAATTACTGAAAGAAACGAACCTTTCCATGATATTCTAATTTTTCGAGTTTCACCTGTATATCAGGCATGTCCAACCAGTAGTTCGTGATCTACTGGTAGATCCCCGGCTGATCCTGGTAGATCGTGGGAACCTTTATCGATCGTGGAATTATATAAAGCAGGGGTGGCCAACCCCCAAGAGACTGCGATCTACTTACAGAGTTAAAAACTGGCAGTGATCTACCTCCTTTTTTGGGTTCAGGTCAAAGTTGTTGAGCTTTTTTAAGGGGGAGGAAGGCCCGTTTTTTAGGCATTCAGATCAAAGTTGTTGTTGAGCTTTTTTTTAGGGAGAAGGAAAGCCCCATTTTGGGGGGGGGTGCAGGGCAAAATAAATTGAGATTTATTTTTTTTAGGGGAGCCAAAGTTGTTGGGCTTCTTTGGGGGGAGCCAGTGATCTACCAATTATCTACCACAGGAGTCCAGTGATCTACCAGTAGATCACGATCTACCTGTTGGACGTGCCTGAAATAAAGTTTACTGAAAGTTAACAAATAAAAGCTGAAGAACTCTGGGCAATCCTACCCCCAAAAAAACTCAACAACTCTGAGCAATCCACCCACCCCAATGCACGCTCCTCTTCCCTGCAATGACAATGGGTAGATCACTGCCAGTTTTTTTATACTGGGAGTAGATCTCAAGTCTCTTGGAAGTTGGACGTGTCTGGCATATATATAAGGGTCTGGTGACTTCTGTTTCAGTGTATCTGAAGAAGTGTGCATGCACACGAAAGCTCATACCAAGAACAAACTTAATTGGTCTCTAAGGTGCTACTGGAAGGAATATTATTATTATTATTATTATTATTATTATTATTATCATTTTGTTTCGACTACAGCAGACCAACACGGCTACCTACCTGTAACTAGCAGATATATGGGTGTGAGTTAACTTGTTATTCCTTTTCCCCCCCACAGTCTTAGTGTGTGTGCGCAGTTAGGTTGGCTGGTTCTGTTGTTACCCCCCCCCCCCATCTGATTATTATTAAAAAAAACACCCTAGTAGAAAATAGCCAATATAGTAGCCTAAAAACCATCTGCCTATCTTACTCAGGTCTTTAGCAGTGCCAGTAGAGCTCGCTTCAAGGTGCATCATGTCACAAGCCACGGCCGCTGAACAAAAGGAAAGTTCCCCCACCCCTCTCACACATGAAGTCATAGTGGAGGGCACCCCCAAAGCCGCGGCGAAGGGCACCCCGAGCAACGCTGTAAAAGCAGCCAATAGGGTTAAAAAAAGGGCCTTGTCTTCCGGCAGGAAGGTCCCACCTATGAAGCTCGTAATAACTATGAAAAAGGTGAGGGATGATTATTTTGACGGCCCCTCCACTTCTGATGCCAGGCTCTACAGGGCCCACCCTAAGAAGAAAAGGCGTGTATCCCCAGAGAGCGATACTTTGTCCAGTGGGGACGATGTGCAGGAATTAGTTCGTACCCTGCAGCGTCGCCTGGCTCGGGATAAGGAGCATTTAGACAGGTCCAAGTCCCCTCGTCGATGCTCTCGCAAGGGTAGGCGCAGGCATAGGTCCCCTGTTTCCAGTTCACCCGACAGCTCCTCCAGCCCTGATTCGCGCAGAACACGACGCAGGAAGAAGAGGTCGCGCAGATCAAGGAAGCATAGGCGTAAGTGCAAGAGGGACACTTCGGATTCTTCGGATCTCTCAGGTACGTGCGATTCCTCCTGTGGCGAGTCGGAAGAACGCTGTAAGGGCTACTGGGTTACTACCCACAAGGCCCCTGGCCTTCCGAGTTGGATTTGGGAACGGCGCACCCGGCGCCATCGCCGCGCCTTCGGGGCCAGGGAGCCGTGCGGGGAGGATGGGTTGGACGCAAAAGGGAGGGTGCGGGCGTCTAATTTCAAGTGGGCGGATCAGCCACCTGGCATCCGGCTTAAAAAGAAAATTCGCAACCGCATCCTAAATGGGGAATTTGTAGATATCTTTTCTCTGCTCTCCCCGGCTTCTTCTTATACTTCCAAGTTTAAGCCGGAATCGCGTCGTAAAAAGGATAAGGCAGTGGACGTTGATAGGACATTCGATAATTGGTTAATCGCTTACACATCCTACATGGGGTTGGTGGTCGCTGCTTACCCTGATAGGGGTTGGCACCTGGCTAACTACCAAGGTATTATTTTAAAAGCCAGAAAAATGGCAGGGGACTCGGCGGCTTTAGCGTACGATGAGGAGTTCCGTGAGAGGGCTGCTGAAGACCCCAGGGCACGGTGGGACATCAAGGACATTGATATTTGGTCCGAAGTAGTGGCCCCACACTTCCAAAAAAGGGCTTTCGGGGAGAAATCAGGCAGCAACCCCTCCAAAGTACAGAGGGTGGCTACGTCAGCATCCTGGGAGTTTAATAATGGGTTGTGTAGCAGGGACAGATGCAGTTTCGACCGTGTGTGCGAGCGCTGCCTTGCAGCGGACTTTGGCAAACCTTTGGCCGCCGACGAGACCGAGGGCCCTTCTACGGTCCTTTCCGACTTGGGCATTGAACTGGACACACATCAGCAATCATTACGCCTCCCGCAGTCCAGACTCGAAACCTTAAAAGCGTTGCTGGAAACAATGCTGGGGGCTAGAAAGACCACCCTTCGCCAGGTTCAATCCCTAATGGGCCATCTCGATTTTGCATGTAGGGTAGTCGCGCCAGGCCGTGCCTTCTGTGCACGCTTGGCGCGGCTCACGGCCAGGGGGGTGGCCCCCCACCATCACATCAGGGTGACAAAGCAGATAAAGGAGGATTTGAAGATTTGGCTTGCATTCTTGCGGGATTATAATGGGGTCTCGTTTTGGCAAAAGACCCTCAATCCTGGGGTGGACTTCCAGGTCCATTCGGATGCTTCTGGCCGCTATGGTTTTGGCGTGTTCTTCAGGGGCCATTGGTGTGCCCAGCCGTGGCCATCCTCTTGGCATGCAGCAGGCATCACTCGCGATTTAACCTTCCTTGAGTTCTTCCCTATTCTAGTCGCCATTCGCATCTGGGGAACCTTCCTTTCGAACTCCAGGGTCTGCTTCTGGTCTGACAATCAAGCAGTGGTAAGAGTTATATCCAGGCAGTCGGCAAAGTCCGATAGGGTGATAAGGGTGCTGCGCCTGTTCGTGCTGGAATGCCTGCGGCACAATATTTCCTTCACAGCCCGTTTCATCCCTGGTCTTAACAACAACATTGCTGATGCATTGTCTCGTTTCCAGATGGAGCGTTTCCGCGAGCTGGCGCCAGAGGCAGCCCAGATCCCAGACGCCTTTCCAGACGATCTGTGGGAGATTGGAAGCGAGAAGTGAAGCAAGGAGTATCGCCATTAGATTAGATAAATTTATTGTCATTGTCCGTATATACACAGTATACACAACAACGAAAATCAAACACCCAAAGACCGGATTTACCGTACACATTTGCACATATCTCCAACACTCTCATCCTATTAAGACATAATCTATTAAAACATAACATAATCCAAACTATAACATAACCTATTAAAAGCATAACATAACCTAAAACCTATCTCATTCCTTACTACTCACTGCTTGCTATTTCTTACTACTGGCCCTGAGATCATTATTTAGTACAATCAGAGCTCTTGGATAGAAACTATTCAGAAGGCGTGTGGTTCGAGTTTTCATCGTCCTGTATCTTCTGCCTGAAGGCAACAGTTCAAAGAGGTTGTGAGCAGGGTGGGTGGGATCTCTCAGGATATTGTGTGACTTCTTCAAGCAGCGAGACATGAAGATCTCATCCAGGGTTGGTAGTTGGAGCCCAATAACATTCTGGGCAATTTTAATTATTCTCTGTAAAGCTTTTTTATCCATTACAGAGCTGCTCCCATACCACGATAATATACTATAGGTTAAGACACTCTCAATGGTACTGTGATAATAGGACAGAAGTAGGTGCTGAGATAGATTCAATCCCCTGAGCATTCTCAGGAAATACAACCTCCCCTGCACCTTCCTCACAACCATATTAATGTTTGCAGTCCATGAGAGGTCCTCAGAGATGTAAATGCCCATCATTAGCCCCTTTCACTAGGCGTTCTTATTCCAGGGCCTGGGACGCCTTTGGGCGTTTTCGTGGCTCCATAACGCAGCGCGCTTCCAGGGAGGAGGTGCTTCAATTCCTGGTTCTCCTAAAGCGCAAACTTTAATGCTTTACAAGGCAGCGATCTCCTTTTGTAAATTCCTTCGTTTGCTGAAATTTTCTTTACAGGCTAACATTTTGCGTTCTAGGTCAACCGGCGCTGCTGCGGTCATAAGATGGTTGCTGCATTCAGAACCGGGAAGGAATTTCCCCTGCATTGGCAGGTTTCGCCTTCCTCGTAGCATTTCGTCACAACTTTGGCGGTTTGAGGCCTTGGCAAGGTATCCTTTAGTCTATCATCAGGTTGGGGGGGGTGCTGTCATGCTCCCTTCCCATGCGGCGGCGCTTGCAGGGCCTGTTAAAGGGCAAAAACCAGGAGTCCGTGGCCCTAGAGGTGGCATGTAGGTCAAACTCCCGGGCCGAGGTTAGTGGGAGGGCATGCTGTGTAAGTTTGCGCTTTACAGTCCCCTCCCACTGTACCTCATCAGCCTGCATATCCTCAGCCACACAGGCTGAGAAGGTTACCTGCCAAGGCCTATGCCAAGTTTCCCACTTCTGAAGCTCAATAAAGCTGTGGCCAATTTGAACCCATACTCTGGTCTCTTGTCTCATTCTTTGGGGGAAGGGGTAGGAACCACAGCCAGGGTTTCGCACGTGTGTCCAATGCAATTCAAAAAGCATCTCAGCAGCCACAGTGTGAAATTGCAAGGTTTGTGCCGCACGTTCCTTGACCGACATGAGAGCAGGGAACGAGAGGAATCCGTCTCGCCACTGAAATTTAACCTGGTGAGAACCCAGAATCATAGGGTTGGGAGGGACCCCCGAGGGTTATGTAGTCCAACCCCCTGAAATGCAGGAAATTGCAGCTGAAAAATCCCTGACAGATGGCCCTCTGACCTTGAAAATATCCAGTGAAAGACCCTTTTTTCATGCAGGGCAAGGATTAAACAATGGAACTCCCTGCAACAGGAGTTTTTTTTGCCCTTTCTTTGAACGAAAAAGTCCCAAACGCTGCAATCTTTAAGAATAATAAAGGTAAAGGTAAAGGGACCCCTGACCATTAGGTCCAGTCACGAACGACTCTGGGGTTGTGGCGCTCATCTCACATTATTGGCCGAGAGCCGGCGTACAGCTTCTGGGTCATGTGGCCAGCATGACTAAGCCGCTTCTGGCGAACCAGAGCAGCGCACGGAAACGCCGTTTACCTTCCCGCCACAGTGGTACCTATTTATCTACTTGCACTTTGACGTGCTTTCGAACTGCTAGGTGGGCAGGAGCAGGGACCGAGCAACGGGAGCTCACCCCGTCGCGGGGATTCGAACCTTAGGTCCTCATGAAACCTCCATGTCCTGAAGCGGTCTACCTGGATCCCTCGGTTCTTAGGGGGTATTTGGCCCCTGCAAGAACAGGACTCTAGACTAGATGGGCCACTGGCCTGATCCAGCCAACCCTCCTTCGTTTTCTCGCTTGCTCGCTCTCCTTCCTGACAGGCACTCTGCTCTTTTCTGACAAGGCAAAAGGTCATCTGCCTGATTCGGTTTTCGCAGCACGGAGAAATGGAGAAAAAAAAAGTGATGTGGCAGTGGGGATCTTGGATCCCACCCCTTCCTATCCCCCTGCAGGCACCCCACACCTCGCCAGCCTGCTCTGCTGATTCTCTTCCTCCTCTCTTTCCAGCCCCCCCACCCTAGACCCTATCCCTTGAGCCCCAGAACGGCTGCAAATGTCTCCGCAGGAACGTTGTTCTTGTCGTTGGGTTCCCCCCCCCCGCCTGGCGGGGTTGCCTAGCAACCCCCAGGCTCAGAGCTCCCAGCCGAATGTGGGTCAGTGCGGAGTGGCCTGGGAGAGCGCATCCCACGGTTGCTAGGAAACCGCCGGGCTCTCCTGAATCCTTCCTGCCGCCAGAGGGCCAGCGGGGAGCGGGGAGCGGGGCGAGGAGGGAGCTGCCGGTAGGTCCAGGTTGGGGGGCAAAGGGACCCAGGTAGGTACCACATTGGGCACCACCAGGATGGGTGGGGGTGTCGGTTTATTATCTTGCGCAACTGCAAAGCAGGATCCGAGGCTGCCATCCCCGTTCAAAAGGGAGCCAGGATAATTCCCCGCATCATTTTCTGCCTCTCTCTCTAACACTTGTATGGTTATAGGGAATAAAATAAAACAACCCGTATTTGCATTTTGCATGTTTAATTTTATTTCAATCATTGCGTCTTCTTTCCTCCTTGTGTGTTACGGAAGTGTATGTCCTTCCTAAAATAAATATTTAAAAAATAGATTCTGAAGTTGGATGATGGATGATTTAGCTGAGACTCCTGCATTTCGGGGGCTGGACTAGAGGACCTTTGGGGTCCCTTCCAACTCTACAATTCTATGATTATATGAGGGGTGCCAAGGAGGAAAGTTCTTTAAAGAAAGGTTGTGTTGTTTTCTTTATCTGTATTTTAATGGATTTGGGAGTTCTTTATATTGCTTTAATTCGACTGCAGTTTAATTAGCATTTAACGGTTACCTTTTACATGGCGGCGGAGGTGTAGTGATTAGAGAATAGTTACAGGTAGGTAGCCGTTTTGGTCTGCCGTAGTCGAAACAAAAAAATAAAAAATAAATAAAATAAAAAATAAAATAAAATGATAAATAAATAAATTCCTTCCAGTAGAAGTGTGCATGCACACGAAAGCTCATACCAATAACAAACTTAGTTGGTATCTAAGGTGCTACTGGAAGGAATTTTTTTTATTTTTTATTTTGTTTTGATTAGAGAATGTCAGACTAGGGACTCCGCTCTACGGTAATAATAATAATAATAATAATAATAATAATAATAATAATAATTTATTATTTGTACCCCGCCCATCTGGCTGGGTCTCCCCAGCCACTCTGGGAGGCTTCCAGCAAACATTAAAATACATTAACACATTACAGATTAAAAACTTCCCTAAACAGGGCTGCCTTCAGGTGTTTTCGTTTTAAGTGTCTTTTTAGTGCAATATACAATGTGACAGTAGATGGCGACGGTGAGCCTTATGGGAAATTCAATGTATCTTAAAAAACTTGTTGTTTTTTAAAGCGTTTTCAGAATGTTTTTTATATGTACGTTTGTAGATTCCACCTAGGACCTGGGAGAGACCGGGGTTGGAATTCCCCCCCTTAACCATGCAGCTAACTTTGCAGGGTTGTTGTGGGAAATAAATGAGGACTAGGAGCTTGGAGAGTCCGGACTTCAAATTCCCCCAACCAGCCATGGAAGGGCAGACCTGGAGCTGGGGTTACTGAGCATGCACAGAGTGTCTTCCCACAGTAACCCACCACAGCAAAAACAGCCAGGGTTAGAGAGGGACACTGACTCCTGGAAGACCTCACACCTCTGCCCCCCCCCCCAAAATCACCTTTGAATTTGGAAATTAATAGCACTCAGGACCATTTTCCTTCCATGGTCTTCCAGGGCACCCTCTACCCCCTACTTGAGTGTAGGAATGTGGGGGAAGCATGAGGGGACAAGATGTACCAGACAAGGGGTTGCGTTGTGGGTCTGAATTTGACAGATGTGTCTCCTTCTCCCTCTGAGCACCTTAACAGATATTTTCATCGGAGTCTCCATGGCAACCGGCAGCGCTCACATCTTCCATGACATTGCAGTTTCTTGTGCTCCTGCTTCCTTGGAGAGGGAATGCGGGGATGGGGGGGCCAGCGAAGTGTCTGGGGGGTGGGGGTTCCTGAATCCGATCACAGAATCGGCGGTGGGGGCCCCCTAGGGTCATCTATTCCAACCCCCTGCAATGCGGGGATCGCCGATCGAGAATCCCTGCCAGCCGGCCGTCCAACTTGGATTGTCCGGCAGAAACGAACAGCAGTTTCCTATCGACATGCCACCCGGAGCTGACAGAAGTACTGTTTTGGGGGGACGGGGCGGGCAGGTGTGGGGGACTCCCTGGTCCTGAACGGGGTAACTGTGCCCCTGAAGGAGCAGGTGTGCAGCCTGGGAGTCATTTTGGACTCACAGCTGTCCATGGAGGCGCAGGTCCATTCTGTGTCCAGGGCGGCTGTCTACTAGCTCCATCTGGTACGCAGGATGAGACCCTCCCTGCCCGCAGACTGTCTCTCCAGAGTGGTGCATGCTCTAGTTATCTCCCGCTTGGACTACTGCAATGTGCTCTATGTGGGGCTACCTTTGAACGTGACCCGGAAACTACAACTAATCCAGAATGCAGCAGCCAGACTGGTGACTGGGAGTGGCCGCCGAGACCACATAACACCGGTCCTGAAAAACTTATATTGCCTCCCAGGATATTTCCGAGCACAATTCCAAGTGCTGGTGCTGACCTTTCAAGCCCTAAATGGCCTCAGCCCAGTAGACCTGAAGGAGCATCTCCACCCCCATCGTTCTGCCCGGACACTGAGGTCCAGCTCCGAGGGCCTTCTGGCGGTCCCCTCCCTGCGAGAAGTGAGGTTACAGGGAACCAGGCAGAGGGCCTTCTCAGTAGTGGCTCCTGCCCTGTGGAACGCCCTCCCATTAGATGTCAAGGAAATAAACACCTGACTTTTAGAAGATATCTGAAGGCAGCCCTGTTTAGGGAAGGTTTTAATGTTTGATGAAATAAATTAAAAAATTGTCCAGTAGCACCTTAGAGACCAACTAAGTTTGTTCTGGGTATGAGCTTTCGTGTGCATGCACACTTCTTCAGATACACCGAAACAGAAGTCTCCAGACCCTTATATATAGTGGGAGGGTGGGGTGGGGTTTTTCTCAGAAGGGTAGTAAGAGATGGGTGATTGACTCAATGGGCATGGTAAACCTGTTGACGACTGTTAATGTTTGATGTTTTATCATGTTTTTAATATTCTGTTTGGAGCTGCCCAGAGTGGCTGGGGAGACCCGGCCAGATGGGCGGGGTACAAATAATAAATTATTATTATTACTTATATATACTCCCGCCCATCTGGCCAGGCCTCCCCAGCCACTATAATAATAATAATAATAATAATAATAATAATAATAATAATAATAATAATAATAATATTATATTCATTCATTCATTAGAACTGGTGTCCAAAATAAGTTCTTAGATATCTCACAACCCCATCCAGGCACAGCCTGTCTCTCTCCACAAGGGACTGCTAAAAAATGAAAATATCAAGACGGGATAAGTGGAAGTAATCACTTGGGGGCAGTGACTTTGCAGGGGGTTGGGCTAGATGACCCTTCGAGGTCCCTTCCAACACTACAGTTCTACGATTCCACGGGGGGTGCTTACTCTCTGCCCTGCCTACGCCCTGCTGCTCCCTCAGGCTTTTCGAGTGTCCGAGGAGAACCATAGCGCCGTCAGAATCAGGGCGCCCATGAGCTTGCTAAGCGGCCTTTGCCTGGCTGAAAAATGCTTCCCCTGATGGGGAGAGACAGACGACACCCGGAGCAGCCGGGGAAACTATTGCATACCTCTTGCTGGCAGCTTGGAGGCGGCTGGCTTGTTGACAGCCCAAATCTCGACACTTCATGCAGGCACAGAGCGCCTATTATTGCACCCTCACGTCTCCCACCTCCCGTTTGCCTAGCCCAGGTGTTGATTTATTCCAGCATGAATCCATCTTTGAAAGTGGCGTATCCTGGCTCACGTCGGAGTTCAGCTAAACGGAAATCCATATACCTATTTTGCCAAGCCGAAAACCAAACCCTCCGGGGCGCTTGTTGCGGCCGCAGAGAAGCTGGAGAAACAACAGTTTAGTGTGTCTGTTTGACCCAGAAAGTAGGAAGCAAATCCTGAGGTCAAGTGTGCGGACGGCGGCTTTTGAAACCTTGCCTGGCTTCAGTCAACAGATAACAGATAATGGTCTTTGGGCTCAGCGGCAGAGATTACAGAATGCTTATGAGCATCCCAACTTCTCAGAAAGAAGGTCACTTTTTTAATAAGAAAACTCAGCACACATAAGCTGGATGGGCAGAAGGGCAGGAACGCACTCGGTAGAGGAGGGAGCAGGCCGTGTGCTTTGTGAGCAGCTCACACCTTGATGCGTCGGTCAAGGGGGTAATAAAGGTGTTGGGATTGAGGGGGGTCAGTCTGGATGACCCCATGGGGTCCCTTCCCGACCTGCAACCCTGTTAGCGGTGAGGTGAGAATCTACAAGAGGGAACCTGGTGAAGCGGTCAGGCTGGTTGCTTTATGAAGAGGCTGCTGGATCAGGCCAATGGCTCACCCAGTCCAGCATCAGTGGCCAGCCAGGTGCCCAATAGGAAAACCGAAAGCAGGATCCGACCACAACAGTAATACTCTCCTCACCTGTGGTTTGAAGGCCACCATCCTGGATGGCTTTGAAAGAGGATTGGACAAGTTCATGCAGGAAGCTATCTAGGACTACCACATCTCCCCCCCCCCCAACGTTTATCCAATGAAAATAGGGATATCCTATATAATAATAATAATAATAATAATAATAATAATAATAATAATAATCCTATATAATAAAGTGCAAGTGTCTCTGCGTGCCGTCCGTCCATCCGTGGGTTTGCGCTACTGCGCATGTCCCCCACGGACACAGGGATTGGACGACGCAGAGACACTTCGAGCGGCCGGCCGAAACTGCGCCGCCGCCATTGCCGTGTCCGCCTCCACCTCCTCCTCAGGCCGCCGCCGCCTCAACCCCGCCGGGCGGCTCGCCCGACGGAGGCTGAGGCGCCGCCGCGGACGACGATGACGGAGCCGTGGTCGCGGACACCGAGGAGGAAGAGGCTGGCAGGGGCGGGGGCGCCGTCGTTGCGAAGGAAGGAACAGGGAAGGAACAGGGAAAGAAGAACGGAAAAATGGAGGGAGGGAGGGAGGGAGAATAGAGAAAGGGAGGGAGGGAGGAAGGAAGGAAGGAAGGAAGGAAACATGGAAGGAAGAATGGGAAAATGTAGGGAGAGAGGAAGGAAGGAAGAACAGAGGGAGGGAGGGGGGAGGGAGAAACAGGGAAGGAAGAACGGATGTTCTAGCGCCCGTTAATTTAACGGGCTGAACGTCCACTAGTAATAATAATAATAAATAAACACCCTGTCCATCAGGCTGGGTTGCCCCAGCCACTCTGGGTTTCTTCCAACATATATAAAAAAACGTAGTAAAAGCTTCCCTGTGCCTTCTAAAGGTTGTACAGTGACTTATCTCCTTGGCTTGGGGCTCGTATAATAACTCCATGCCCTCCAACATTTCTCCCGTGGAAATGGGGATCTCACCGCCCCCACAGTGCCCACCTCTTTCCCCTTCCACGAGAAAGCATCGCTCTCTTCGCTCACCGTGTCCTTCAGGAAATACACCTGACTTCCAATACAGAGAAAACAGTTGTAAATAATCCTGCAGGTCTGAAAAATAAACTGCGCCAGTAAATCTGCCCGTCCTGGAGTCTATCGATGCTCACCTTTTTTCCTTTTCTTTCTTTGACAGCTGAATAATAAGCAGCCGAGCGGCTATTAATGCAGACTGATAATTATTTGCTGCAAAAAAACAACACAAAACCCCCCAATTAGGTTTGATTGCTAGGGGCTTTTTTATATACAAAAAGGTGGGCGGTGATCAATCATTTTTACTTTTCAAAGGAACAAAGGAGGGTTCAGGCGCCCGCCTCTGCGCCAAGGCAGGTTTGTGACCCATTGTTTATTGGGGGGATGCGGAGTATATATAGAGCCTGTACAACAGGCTGGAGAGGGGAATGGAGAAGAGCAATGACAGCCCTCTGTGAAGGGGGTTGGACTGGATGACCCTTGGGGTCCCTTCCAACTCTACGATTCTTGGAATACACTCACGGGCAACATTCCCACCCAGTTCAAATTCTGCACGATTCGATTAGAGCTCCTCAAGACATTTGGAAGCCGAGTTTAAAAGGGATTGCTCTGTGGCCCTGTCCTCCGCGACAAAGCTCCCAGCATGCTCTGTTTGGGTTCCCACCCACCGGCATGGCTTGCTCACTCGAGCTACCTAGATCTGCTTGCACCTGGCTGCTGGATTAGGCCAGTGGCCCATCTGGTACAGCATCCTGTTCTCACAATGGCCAACCAGATGCCCTAATTGTAGGGTAGCCATACGTCCAGGATTTCTTTTTTGGGGGTGCAGTCTTCCCCTCTGGGTGGATTTTTGCAATTTACATGAAATGTCGGGGGGATGTTGTTTTTTTAATTTTTTTTTATTTTCGGGGGATTTTGTGCTTTGGAATACAGCAACCCTACAAACGGGAAACCATCAAGCAGGACCCGAGCACAGAGCGACTCTCCCCTCCTGTGGTTATCTATTAATAATAATAATAATAATAATAATAATAATAATAATTTATTATTTATACCCCGCCCATCTGGCTGGGTTTCCCCAGCCACTCTGGGTGGCTTCCAACAGAGCATTAAAATACAATAATCTATAAAACATTAAAAGCCTCCCTAAACAGGGCTGCCTTCAGGTATTTCCTAAATGTTATGTAGTTGTTTATCGCTTTGACCTCTGATGGGAGGGCGTTCCACAGGGCAGGCGCCACTACCGAGAAGGCCCTCTGCCTGGTTCCCTGTAACTTGGCACACTTCTTCAGATACACGAAAGCTCATACCAAGAACAAACTTAGTTGGTTTCTAAGGTGCTACTGGAAGGAATTTTTTTATTTTGTTCAGAAGATCTAAGTTTCTCTAAGCCGGTTCAGCAAAGCCGCTGGACTCCCAATTTGAGCCTGAGCTGGCAAGCCCAGCATAGTTTATTGTCTTCCTTGGTCCTTTGCATTTATATTCCAGCTGCCAAAGCAATGAGGTTGGCTGGCCAGATATTTTTTCAGCTGCGATTCCTGCATTGTAGGGGGTTGGACTAGATGACCCTCTGGGGGTCCCTTCCAGCTCTACAGTTCCGTGTTTCTGTACAAATGCATCTGGGTAGTGGGAACTGTCTGCCTCCGGGGTCATTTTTCCTGAAAGTAGGTCAAAAGCTTGCAGGGCAGGCAGGACATTGCCAGCCAACTGCAGGTCGCCACCACGAGCCGCTCAGTGACCTGAATTTAAATCACAGGTGTCGGGGAAAGTGAGGGCTCAGTCTGACGCAAGATCCTAGGGCGGAGGAGGAGATAAGAGAAACTAGACCAGGGCTCAGACGCCTGGCCAGGCACTTTGGAGAGACGTGACCGTGGCAGGGTTCGTCCTCTTACCAGAAAATGCAGTTTGGTTTGAAGAAGGAATCCATCCACGTACGTGTAGCCAGCCGGCTTCCCCAGAAATTTTGGAGCTGAAAAGGAAACCCAAGGGTCATTTAGCCCAACCCGCCCTGCGATGCAGCGCCCTCTTCTCCCAGTGGCCAACCAGTTGCCTGTGGGAGCCCAGCAAGCAGGATTCGAGCACAAGAGCCCTCTCCCTTCCTGCGGTTTCCAGCATCTGGGATTCAGAAGCACGGCTGCCCAGACGGTGGAATTTAGCCTCCCTGAATTTTCAGGAAGGCAAGCAAGAGTGCGGATGAGCCCTTACTCAGAGTATGCCCTGTGGAGTTGAATGGAGCTTACTGCCAGGTGCCTTAAGGTTAGGATTCCAATCCTGGGGCGGGATCCAACCAGTGCAAGGATTTTTTCTTGCACATCAGGGATTTCTCCCTCCCCCTCCCTAGAAGGTGGGAAGAACCCCAGAACACACTTGGGGTCGGGGTTTGCAAGGTGAGGAAAGGAAGAAGAAGAGTTTGGATTTGATATCCTGCTTTATCACTACCCTAAGGAGTCTCACGGGTGGGACGAGGGTGGCGTTGTGGGTTAAACCACAGAGCCTAGGGCTTGCTGATCAGAAGGTTGGCGGTTCGAATCCCCGTGACGGGGTGAGCTCCCGTTGTTCGGTCCCAGCTCCTGCCCACCTAGCAGTTCAAAAGCACATCAAAGTGCAAGTAGATAAATAGGTACCGCTCCGGCGGGAAGGTAAATGACGTTTCTGTGACTGCTCTGGTTTGCCAGAAGCGGCTTAGTCATGCTGGCCACATGACCCGGAAGCTGTACGCCGGCTCCCTTGGCCAATAATGCGAGATGAGTGCCGCAACCCCAGAGTCAGGGGTCTCTTTACCTTTAAGGAGTCTCAAAGAAGCTAACAATCTCCTTTGCCTTCCTCCCCCACAACAAGCCCTCTGTGAGGTGAGTGGGGCTGAGAGACTTCAAAGAAGTGTGACTAGCCCAAGGTCACCCAGCAGCTGCATGTGGAGGAGCAGGGAATCGAACCCGGTTCACCAGATTATGAGTCCACTGCTCTTAACCACTACACCACACTGGCTCATTGCTCAAGCAGAAATATTTCCGCCGATGGGACGCATTTTTACAGCGCTACGTTGGATGCGATCCTGATTCTTTTCGGCATCACCCAGAGACGGTAGCGATGCTGCGATGACACCACTGTGTAAATGCAAGCAAGGGTCTTCTGGCCCCTTCCCTACGTGCGACAGAAGCGCGCGGAAAGCCGAGCCCATTTTTCTCAGTCGCACTTCATCAAAAGAGGCAGGTTTTAGTCACCAAACGTCTCTGCCGCAATAAATCTGCGGCTGCTTAAGGCTCCAGGGGGCTCTCAGTCGCTTCGAACTCCAGCCGTATTGATTTGGGTTCTGCTGTTTATATCTCTGCGGGAGCAGGGATGGAGATGCAGGATTAAATGCTTAATAACATAAGGAGAACCCTGCAGGATCAGGCCAATGGCCCATCCAGCCCAGCATCCTCTTCTCACCATGGCCAACCAGGTGCTCCAATGGGATCCAAGAGCCCTCTCCCCAACTGTGGTTCCTAGAAAATGGTATTCAGAAGCACTGCTAACCAGTAGCCATCAACAGCCCTCTCCTCCTCCTCTATGAATTCGTCCAATCCTCTTTTAAAGCCATCCTTCTTGGTGGCCATCACTGCCTCCTGTGGCAGGGAGTTCCAAAGTTTGCCTATGAAGAACTCTTTTCTTTGATCTGTCCTGAATCTGCTAACTTTGGGCTTCGTCAGATGTCTAGCGTCACAAGAGAATCCTAGAATCATAGAGTTGGAAGAGACCCAAAGGGCCATCCAGTCCAACAGGAAACACCATCAAAGCATTCCTGACAGGTGGCTGTCAAGCCTCTGCTTAAAGACCTACAAAGAAGGAGACTCCACCACACTCCTTGGCAGCAAATTCCACTGTCGAACAGCTCTTACTGTCAGGAAGTTCTTCCTAATGTTTAGGTGGAATCTTCTTTCTTGTAGTTTGAATCCATTGCTCCGTGTCCGCTTCTCTGGAGCAGCAGAAAACAACCTTTCTCCCTCCTCTATATGACATCCTTTTATATATTTGAACATGGCTATCATATCACCCCTTAACCTTCTCTTCTCCAGGCTAAACATACCCAGCTCCCTAAGCCGTTCCTCATAAGGCATCGTTTCCAGGCCTTTGACCATTTTGGTTGCCCTCCTCTGGACACGTTCCAGCTTGTCAGTATCCTTCTTGAACTCTGGTGCCCAGAACTGGACACAGTATTCCAGGTGAGGTCTGACCAGAGCGGAATACAGTGGTACTATTCCTTCCCTTGATCTAGATGCTATACTCCTATGGATGCAGCCCAGAATTGCATTGGCTTTTTTAGCTGCTGCATCACACTGTTGACTCATGTCAAGTTTGTGGTCTACCAAGACTCCTAGATCCTTTTCACATGTACTGCTCTCAAGCCAGGTGTCACCCATCCTGTATTTGTGCCTTTCAATTTTTTTGCCCAAGTGTAGTACTTTACATTTCTCCCTGTTAAAATTCATCTTGTTTGCTTTGGCCCAATTCTCTAATCTGTTAAGGTCATTTTGAAGTGTGATCCTGTCTTCTGGGGTATTAATCACCCCTCCCAATTTGGTGTCATCTGCAAACTTGATCAGGATGCCCTCAAGCCCATCATCCAAGTCATTGATAAAGATGTTGAGATAAAGACATTGATAAAGAAACATTTCCCCCTACCTGCATCATTTTATAAAGTTCCATCATGCCGCCTCCTACCGGTACTTGCCTTTTGATATTTTTATGCCTTTGCTGTCTTCTGCTTAGTGCAACCATAGAACCAGGGAACCAGGCAGAGGGCCTTCTCAGTGGTGGTGCCCTCCCTGTGGAACGCCCTCCCATCAGATGTCATGGAAATAAACAGCTGCCTGACTTTTAGAAGACATCTGAAGGCAGCCCTGCTTAGGGAAGTTTTTAATGTTTGATGTTCTATCGTGTTTTTGATATTCTGTTGGAAGCTGCCCAGGGTGGCTCGAGAGGCCCAGCCAGATGGGCGGGGTATAAATAAAAAATCATTATCATCATAGAGTTGGAAGGAACCCCGTGGGTCATCTAGCCCAGGGGCCGGCAAGGTTTACCAGCCATGGGCCGGATCACTCCCACGGAGATCATCCGTGGGCCGGACTGTTGCAACGCAATGCCGGAAATCGCGTCTGTGCATGTCCATGGCGCCAAAAATTGCTTCTGCGCATGCCCAGATGCCGGAAATCACGCCTGTGCAGAAGCGATTTTCAGCGTCTGGACATGCGCAGATGCGATTTCTAGTATCTGCGAGTGCGCAGACGCAATTTTCGGCGCCACTCGCGAGTCCCCCAGTTTAGCGCAACACGCGGGAGACTCACCAAGTGGGCGGCTTGGTTCATGGGTGGTTCGTGGACCGGTAAAACGGTCTCCGTGGGCCAAAGGTTGCCGACCCCTGATCTATCCCAACCCCCTGAAATGCAAGAATATTTTTGCCCAACGTGGGACTCGAACCCACAACCTTCTGATTAATAGTTTCAGGCTCTACTGACTGAGCTCATAAAGTCCTGTGCACATTTTTCTATAAGCCAGCCCACGAAACCCCCTTCCCGAACCACCGCCTCTCAGCCGTACCACCCTGGGGTGCTGCCTTTCAGCAGCCGAGCTCAAACCTGGCAAGACAGCCGGGATTTTTTTACTATTTGTCAGAGCCCTCCATTACATTTATTATTTGTTTAAAGCTTGTTTTATAGAGGCTGGCTGTGCTGCAAGCCTGCAACTGCTCCGTTGCCGCGCTGCCTTTGGGATCGGCTCCAAAACCAAATAAATGATGGGCCACATTAACTCCTGACACCGGGGGTAGGAGAGGGGGAAATGGGGGGAGCGGAGAACCCAGAGACTCTCCCCTGCCTTTCCACCACGCTGGAACGATCCCGCCTGTCAGCCCGGCTAATTCATCCAGACTGCTTGCGTTTTAAAGCCAGCCGAGTCGAAGGAGAGCTGCCACCTCTGGGAACCCCCCTCTCCCGCTCCCCACAGACCCCCTGGGGCTCTCCACCTGTCATGGCAAAGCTTTTTGTGGGGGCTCCGGCCCCCTTAGCTGCTCCATTGCCTTAGAATCACAAAGGCAGAAGCAGAAGCAGCGTGCGGGGGGGGGGGGGGGAGAGTAGGATGCAACTTCCATGCCCGGAGCAGGAATTATCCTTCAAAGCATCACGGGGTAGGAAGAGCTTAAAAGGGCCTGTGGACCAGCGGCGTGCGGTCCGTGCCAGGAAAACTCAGCCCCGGCTTCAAAATTCTGCCCAAAAGGAAAGAAAGCAAAGTCTCCGTGGTGGGAGAGGAAGAGAAGCTGGATCCTGTATTTACAGCAGTCAAAATGGAAGAATGCAAGAACTCTGGCCAGGCAGTAGATCAGTTTTTGAATCTTCAAACAGTTTTAATATTATGGTATTGCAACAAATTCCAGTTGAAATAAATTTCTGTTCCAGGACAAGGCCCTGTTTCGCTAGTTAGCTACTGTAGTTAGGCACACACAGAAGATACATGGGTACACTTTGACCATGAAGAATTAGCTGACGAAGAATTAGCGAAACAGGGCCTTGTCCTGGATACCATAATATTAAAACTGTTTGAAGATTCAAAAACTGATCTACTGCCTGGCCAGAGTTCTTGCATTCTTCAATTTTGACTGCTGTATATCTCCAAGAACTCCAATTTCTATAGGATCCTGTATTTACAGCAGCCTAATTTATTCTAAGGGGACGTGGGTGGCGCTGTGGGTTAAACCACAGAGCCTAGGGCTTGCCGATCGGAAGGTCGGCGGTTCGAATCCCTGCGACGGGGTGAGCTCCCGTTGCTCGGTCCCAGCTCCTGCCCACCTAGCAGTTCGAAAGCACACCAGTGCAAGTAGATAAATAGGTACCACTCTGGCGGGAAGGTAAACGGCGTTTCCGTGCGCTGCTCTGGTTCGCCAGAAGCGGCTTTGTCATGCTGGCCACATGGCCTGGAAGCTGTACGCCGGCACCCTCGGCCAATAATGCGAGATGAACGCCACAACCCCAGAGTCGTCCGCGGCTGGACCTAACGGTCAGGGGTCCCTTTACCTTTAATTCATTCTACTTCTCTTTCCCACCACTGCATAATTCTCTCTGCTTCCAGTAATCTTGGGGAGATGCGATTGCCAACCACTTTGCGATTGTCTCCACTTGGGAAAAACATATGTTTACATAATTCCCCCCTCCCCACATCTCCCGTTTTTCTCCAGAGAGCGTCAGAAGAGGCAGCTGTGGGATGTGAAACCTGGGAACATTCAAGTACAACATCCCTAGAGTGGATATAGAAGGGGATGTTTGGTCCAGCCAGTCGGAACTTCCTGTTTCTCCTGGGCTGGGACAAACTTCCTCTGCATGTGACTAGAGGTGGGCGTGGCCTCACCTGTGCAGGTAAAACAAAAGCACAGGGGCCAGACGCCATCTCCCTCTTTTGACTTCCCTCTTCAAGCAAGCAACATCTGCTTAGCTAAAGATGCAGAGGACAAAAGGAGCTATCTCCCCTATGGAATAGACTCCAGCAAGTATGTTACTTTTTCTAAGCTAAAGTCTGCCTTCTGGGATCCAATTGTGAACAGATGTATGTAAGTAAACTCTTTATGCTTTTATAGAAGACTGTGTCCTGTCTTATCTTTTAGGAGGGAATAAAGGGGAAAATACCAGGACAATATTATTATAGAGGTTCTAGCGAACCTGAGCAACGCATCCGCTGTGTGTGTTTAAAAAGGGGAATGTAAACTCTGCTGATATTGATGAACTTGTAAACACAAGTTGGAATAGGATATCTTAAACAATATATCCTCTCCTGCATCCCTGAACATTCCCACAGAGTTTCGGATACGGCCAGACACTTTTTGTGGAATCTCTGCAGCTCGGTTCATGTTATCCTTTTCTCGTTCTGGAAAGAAGCCACACAGACAAAGGGAGCTTCCCGGTGGCATCCCGTCCGTCGCTGGTTTCCAACTCTGTTTATTAGAAAATTGCGGAACACGGTTTAGAAAAACGGGAGCGAGCTTCGTACAAAAGAAAAACGGGGGTCCCACGAGTGAGAATCCAGTAGAAACAGCACATGGGAGAGACCTCGGCAAGCGCGGAGCCCACCTCTCCCACCCCGCGGGAGGCGTGAAGGGGGGTCCGGGGCGGGGGCTGCCGGCCCCACCCCTCAAATTGTGATGGGCAGCACCGTTGTGATGGGAGAGTGATGTGCAGTCCGGAAATTCAACCTGGGGAGGGAGAGAAAATAGGGAAAGGCCTTTAGATCCCTCGATGCTCCAAAATGCGGGCCAATATAACCGAAAGCAATTTTTGGGAGACAAGGTGAAAATCTTGCTGTCAGATTCTCTTATCGTTTGTTCAATAGTAAGACCAAGCCATCTTGTCTTTAAGTCTCTTTATTTTGTGCAAAGCTATTTAAAGTGCAGAGTTCAGTTTATCATGTCTGCTCAGTCACTAGCAGAATCCGGAAGTGCCTCCCTCCTGTTTTGGCGCCAACACCAAAGCCTCGGCATCCTAAATTGCCGCCTCCTCCTCCTACGCAAGATAGGCGCCGGATCTGACGCCTCTCCCTCCGATCGAGTCTGCTGGGTGGTGCCAGGTCCCTCAGCAACTCCCTGGACACCTGGCACTCCCTGGCTCCCAGCCACTAACTGCTCCTCCCCCGAAGAGGGGCTGCCAGATTCACTCGAAGATGAATCTGTCGTCAACACAGGCTGCGGGTCCCTGTATGCACTCAGAGCTGGACTGGCAGGGGTGGGCAGATCCCTGACACTTCCCCTATAAGAATCTGGGCTGGGAGCGTTCCCGACTCAGCCTGCACCCCCACAAGACCAGTGGCGTAGCAACAGGGGGGCGGTGTGCTCCCGGTGCCACGTGTCCAGGGGTGACAAGGCATGTGGTTTGCCGCCGGCGTCGCTCCAGCGCCGTACGGACGGTGCCGGGATCCTCTGCTCACGGCTAGCGCGCATGTGTGACGTCACTATGTACGACGCATGCATCGTACGTAGCGACGCTGCGCATGCACTCTACGTAGTGACGCCCCGCCCCCAGGTGCACGTCGCGTTTGCCACTCCGGGTGCCCGAGCGGCTTCCTACGCCACTGCACAAGACTTCTATCATATGCTCAGCTTGCAAGGGGTTGGCGTAAAGATAGGGTGATGGGGGGCACTTGCTGTGGCACCCGTCCCCCAAAGCTAAAGAATGGCATGACTGAGGAGCCTTTCTCTGGCTGTTTCCTAAGGACATGAAAGTAGAGTGTTCAGGATGAGCTCAATGGCCCCATCCAGTTCAGCATCCTATTCTCACAGATGCCTCCATGAGAAACCAGCAAGCAGGATTCGAACCCAAGAGGCAGCGCTCCCCCCCCCCCCGTGGTTTCCAGCAACTGGTATTCAGATGCGCTGCTGCCTCTGACTGTGGAGGTCAAGCATAGCCATGGTGGCTTCTAGCCATCAGGAACTCTCTCCTCCATGAATTCGTCTGATCCTCTTTTAAAGCCATCTGTGTCGGTGGCGGGGAGTTCCACAGTTTAACTCTGTGCTGCGTGAAGGACCTTCTTTCATGTGTCCCCAATCTCCCAACCCTCAGCTTCACTGGATGACCAGGAATTCTAGTGTTATGGAATCGTGGTTTGCAGAGTTGGAAGGGGGTCCCCCAGGGTCATCTAGTCCAGCCCCCTGCAATGCAGGAATCCTGCCCACAACCGTCCCTGGCTGGGCTTGAACCACCAACCTTTTAGTTAACAGCCAGATGCACTTAACCGTTGCGCCACCTGACAGAAGGAGGAAAACTTCTCTCTCCACTTTCTCCATGCCCTACATTCATTTTATACACAGTCTCCCTCGGGAGGTTGTGGCCTCTCCTTCCTTGGAGGTTTCTAAGCAGAGGTTGGATGGCCATCTGTCCTGGATGCTTTCGCTGAGATTCCTGCATTGCAGGGGGTTGGACTGGATGACCCCTGGGGGTCCCTTCCAACTATGATTCTATGATGCCACCTCGTCCTCACCTTTTCTCCAAACTAAGAAGTCCCAAACGCTTCAAACTTTATCTGTTTGCCTGCTTGCCTATTAAAATATAGCGCTATATCATTTAACAAAATATACCGGAGCAATTCAGAGCAACGAAAACCTAAAACCATGCAATAAAACCATTAAAAAGATAAAAACAAGTTTCTTCGTAAAGGAGTCGTTCCACTCCCTTTCCCCCCCCCCCCCGGTCGCCCTTTTCTGAACCTTTGCCAACTCCACAATATACTTTTTGAGATGAGGCGACCAGAACGTTGCTCTCCATATTATTTTGGGCTACTGTCAGCCCCAGCTGGCACTTGCCCCGAGGCATTGTGGGAAAAGAAACATGCCACGTAGCACAAGATGGCCGACAGAATAGTCAAAGCGGGCCCTGTGCTCCCTACCCACAATGCCATGGGGTGATGGTGGAACTCCTGGGGCGTTGCATTCGGGGCAGGCTTTGCACTCGGCACCCTAATAATAATAATAATAATAATAATAATAATAATAATAATAATAATCTTTTATTTATATCCCGCCCTTCGCAGCCAGGACCGGGCTCAGGGCGGCTAACAATTATAAAACCACACAACCATAGGACAAACAGTTAAAAATACAAATCTAAAGTACAGTTTAAAGCTTAAAAGTTTAAAAATTTAAAAGATTTAAAAGCCACTTCATTATAAGTAGCTCACCAATCACCACGAAATAGAAACGTCAGGGGTTACCCTCAAGTGAACCCAAAAGCCAGGCGAAACAGTTCCGTTTTACACGCCCTGCGGAAGGATGCAAGCTCTTGCAGGGCCCTCGTTTCTTGCGGCAGATCATTCCACCATGTCGGGGCCAGAACCGAGAAAGCCCTGGCCCTGGTAGCTGCCAGCCTGACATCCTTATAACCTGGGATCTCCAGAAAGTTATTATTTGAGGACCTTTAAATACGAGGGTCCTAGGCCGCGTAGGGCTTTAAAGGTCAAAACCAGCACCTTAAACCTGATCCTGTACTCCACCGGGAGCCAGTGCAGCTGATAAAGCACTGGATGAATGTGATCTCGCGGCAAAGACCCCGTAAGGAGCCTCGCTGCAGTATTCTGCACCCGCTGGAGTTTCTGGGTCAGCCTCAAGGGCAGCCCCGCGTAGAGCGAGTTACAATAATCTAGTCTGGAGGTGACCGTCGCATGGGTCATTTTATTTATACCCCGCCCTTCCCAGTCCAAAAACCGGGCTCAGGGTGGCTAACAACAAATACAAAACAATGATTAAAAACAACTTTAAAAACAGCTAAAAACAGCATAAAAAACAAACATCAGTGGGATCACCAGGGCTAACTGGCCGTTAGTCTTGCTAGGCTAGTAGGGAAGAATTTTAATTTGGGGACTCAGAAGGGTTTCTTCAGAAAAAAGGGAAGGGGAAAAAGGAATAGGGGATCAGGCTAGATTGAAGGCCAGGCGGAATAGCTGTGTCTTACAGGCCCTGTGGAGGGAGGTCAGGTCCCGCAGGGCCCTAGTCTCATGGGTCAGAGCATTCCACCAGGTCGGAGCCAACACTGAAAAGGCCCTGGCCCTGGATAACCTGGCTTCTTTGAGGCCCTTCTGTGTGGCACAGCTGCAGAATCACAGAGCACCCAGACAAACCGATGCCACATTTCGGAAACGGGACCCTTACTCACCTCCCAGCCTCTTTGCGTGGCCCCCCCTGGCAGCCCCAGCCCAGCCCCCGATCCGGTCCACGTAGGCAGGACTTTGCTCCTGCTGCTGATTCGCTGCCTGGCGAGAGGCCGGGAGGTTGGAGGGACGGGCAGGAGGGGTGAGCTGCAAGTCCCAGCTCCGATCTGAGGAGACAAAAAGAGAGAGCGGTTGTTTTAAACCCGGGAGTGGGGTGGTTAAAAATCCCCCTGGGAGACCGTTCCTCGAAAGCCATGTGCCCAGAACTGGCTACATTTACTTCTCAGTTAGGGAAAGGCACTTGGCACGTGCCCAGAGTTGCCCTAGAGTGGGACGGGACCCCCAAAAGTCATCTAGACCAACCCCGCTGCCATGGAGGTATCGCGGCTGAAGATTCCCTCTCTTAGAATTCTACCGTTCTGTGATTTGCTTGATTTACTGCAACAAAATCTTTGAAAAATCAATGAATATATTTTTTAAAAAATTGTTTTCCCCAAAGGATCCTGGAACTGCAGTTTACCCCCCGCAGGGCTATGATTCTCACCTTTCACAAAACTAGAATTCCCAGGATTCTTGGGAGGGAAACGATATGCTTTAAAAGCATGGCCATCCCATGCCAGCCTTGATTCGGTTTAGCTTTTAACCTGTTCTTCTCTCATGAGGCTCTATTCTATTATTTGGGTTATATGGGTAAGATTTAATTAAAAAATCCTTTTTTTCTTTTTCTTTTAAAGGCCTGTCTGCAGCAGGAAAAGAGCTGCCTGGAGGCAAGGCTTGCAACCAGCCCTGGCCTTCCATCCCTCAGCGAATACAGATGGCCGAAACCTTTTCCATGCCTGCTATATTCAATTACCCTGCAATAGCCCGTCCGCTATTGATTTAGAAGCCAAGAGCGGGGTTGGTCTCGCCACTGAAACTCATATATATATGAGGAGCGAGCGCAATTCTCCACGTACTCTTCTCTATGTGGACAAAATGGTGTCACCAACACACAATCGGGGGGGGGGGGGGCTAGCGGCATCAGCCTGCTTGGGGAAAAGAAACTCTGAAGCTTGCAGAAGTACAAAAGCATATTTTAGAGGGAGGAAACGGGGGGGGGGGGGTGGGGGGAGACCCTATAAACCAGGGGTAGGCAAACTAAGGCCCGGGGTCCGGATGCGGACCAATCGCCTTCTCAATCAGGCCCACGGACGGTCCAGGAATCAGCGTGTTTTTACATGAGTAGAAAGTGTCATTTTATTTAAAATGCGGCAGCTAGACTGGTGACTGGGAGCAGCCGCTGAGACCAGGGGCGTAGCAACGGGGGGGGCGGGGGGTCCGCCCCGGGTTCCACCCCAGAGGGGGGTGACACTTTAAAAAAAAAAATTATTATTATTTTTTAAATTTTATCTTCATTGAAAAAAAGAGATAATAGACACACACACAACCCCCCACACCTCACAAAGTGGCACCATCAGAGGGGGGTGACATTTTTTTAATTTTTTTAATTTTTTTTAATTTTTATCATTTTTTATTATTTTTTATTATTTTAACTTTATTGAAAAAAAAGAGATAATAGACTCGCACACACACACAAAACCCCCACACCTCGCAAAGTGGCACCATCAGAGGGGGGTGACAATTTTTAATTTTTTTTTAAAAAAAAATTAAATTAAAGTGGTGGGGGGCCTCTGGCCGAGACCACATAACACCGGTCTTGAAAGACCTACACTGGCTCCCAGTACGTTTCCGAGCACAATTCAAAGTGTTGGTGCTGACCTTTGAAGCCCTAAACGGCCTCAAAGGCCCAGTAGACCTGAAGGAGCGTCTCCACCCCCATCGTTCTGCCCGGACACTGAGATCCAGAGCCGAGGGCCTTCTGGCGGTTCCCTCATTGCGAGAAGAGAAGAGAAATTACAGGGAACCAGGCAGAGGGCCACCCGTGTCCCTCTATCTTAAAATATCCGAAGGGCTGTCACATGGAAAACAGACCCGAACCAATGGATTAAATTATGAGAAAGGAGATTCTGAATACACTGTAGGAACGACAGCTGTTCTGACAGCCGTTCGACGGTCAAGCACCCTCGGGAAGTGGCAGACTCTCCTTCACTGGAGATTTTTAAACAAGAGTTCTGGTGTCCGACTGCCAGGGATTATTTAGCTCTGATTCCTGCGTCGCAGGGGGGCTGGACTAGATGACCCTCAGGGTCCCCTCCAACTCTGCAGTTCTAGGATTCCAAAATGCATTAGCAGCAGCAGCTGCACACTGCTTGATCCTTTAGTCTGCATGCACAGACATGCCCCACTCTGAAATTCAACTTTGGAAGGCTCCAGGGGACTTGATATTGTTAAGAGAAGTGCTGAGATATTGCAAATGGAACGACGGCAACAGGATTTGGGTTGCGGGTGCTGTTGTTGAAAAGAACTTTATTGGATTTCCCCCAGCCAAGGGTAAATCCAGATTAAATCGGTAGAGAGGGAAAGATGGAAGCGTTGTCTATTATTATTGTCTTATTGCATTCCTGTCCCAACATTTCCCCCCCCCCCGAGTAGCTCAAGGTGATTTAACGTGGTTCTCTCTCTCCTCATTTTATCCCCATAACAACAACCCTGTGAGGTAGGCTAGGCTGAGAGGCATCAGCTGGACAAAGGGGGTGAATTTCATGGCTGAGGGGGGTGGGGTTTGAACCCTGGCCTCCCATGTCCTAGTCCAGGGGTCAGCAAACTTTTTCAGCAGGGGGCCGTTCCACTGTCCCTCAGACCATGGACTATATTTTGA
This sequence comes from Darevskia nairensis, assembly GCA_034642065.1. NCBI lineage: Eukaryota > Metazoa > Chordata > Lepidosauria > Squamata > Lacertidae > Darevskia > Darevskia nairensis. The sequence goes on along the minus strand of JAWWNI010000782.1, from coordinate 651,946 downwards.
AAAAAAAAATGAACGAATTCCTATGCCCCACAAATAACCCAGAGATGTGTTTTAACTAAAAGCACACATTCTACTCATGTAAAAACACGCTGATTCCCGGACCGTCCGCAGGCCGAATTTAGAAGGCAATTGGGCTAGATCCGGCCCCCGAGCCTTAGTTTGCCTACCCATGTTCTAGTTCAGGGGTCAGCAAGGTTTTACCGGCCATGGGCCGGATGACTCCCATGGAGCTGGAAAGTGCTTCTGCGCATGCCCAGACGCTGGAAATCACGCCTGCGCAGAAGCATTTTTTCGGCATCTGGACATTCGCAGACACAATTTCGGTATCTGCACATGCGCAGGCACGATTTCCGGCGCCACTCGGCGAGTCCCCCCATCGCGCTGGGGGGGGGATGATTTAAATCAAGTCTTACTGACTAGTGATTTAAAACATGATTTAAATTGATTTGATTTAAATCAAATCCACCCTTCTGGCAAGTAGCCTTTGATAGCCCTGATCCTCTATTCAAGCCAGCCAGCTGGTGGCCATCGCTGTCTCCTGGGGCAGGGAGTTCCACAGTCCAACTACACTCTGCAATTTCCTCTGCAGTGGCGGATGGGATGCGGGGTGGGGGGAGAGCTTCCCACCTCAGGCTCCGGTCTAGCCATGCCTTGTTCCCACTGGGGGCCCCCAAACGGAGCTCAGATCTTGACGTCGGTCCATTCGCCGCCATTCTTCCTCTCACCAGCAGGTGCATCAGCTGGGATCTGCACAGAACAGAGACAACGGGGGGGGGGTGTTAGAGGAGAGGCCTTGGGTGCCCCCCTTTGAAGGGTGCTCCTCTGATGGGTGCCGGGCAGGTCGGCATTGATACGGAAATTACGGGGGGCGGGGCAATCTTTAAAGTTTCTAAATATTACAAATATTTCAATGGCATTTTGCAACTCTGGTCTATGACCCACAAGGCACTGGGTCTCCTCCATAATCCCCTGAGTGGAGCATCACGTACACACCCGGTGCCCCAGGATGTGCCCCACCTGGGTAATCTCCTCTCAAGTACCCATCCTCTGATTTCCTATGTGCCAGACAACTCCCAATGTTTCCCATTGTTCTCCCTGGGTAGATATTCAGGATGTATTTAAACCCACTCAACTGCTATTCACATGCTCCTAAAACCCATCACTGTATGTTAATCCTGTTTACCTATATGTTAATCATGTTTGACCCTCCTTCTCTCCACCCTTTTTCTGACGTTTTCCCCATGTAATAGTGATGTAGTTATGATGCTTCCGAACTGTATCTTGGGACAAGGCAGGAAGTTTTAAAAGTCCTTGTCACCCTGTGTTCAGGGTTCAGTCTCTGTTACTCAAACCTGTTGCGCAATAAAGTGAGTTTGTCCTTTGCTCCAGTTGCTGGTTGGTTTCATAGAATCATAGAATCCTAGAGTTGGAAGAGACCCCAAGGGCCATCCAGTCCAACCCCCTGCCAAGCAGGAAACACCATCCAAGCATTCCTGACAGGTGGCTGTCAAGCCTCTGCTTCAAGACCTCCAAAGAAGGAGACTCCACCACCCTCCTTGGCAGCAAATTTCATCTTTAGCTCCGTAGTACCACGGACCTCCTGTCCGAAGGGCCAGGTTGCTGAGAGGACTCATGCCTGGGATTTTTCCGTAATAGCATTGTTGAACTTCTTCCTGCCTTACAGCCATTGAAGATTCAAGAAAGCTCTTCAAGCCAGAAAGCCGTTCTGTGCCACACAAACGTCAAGTTTCTAGTCCATAAGCCCCTCCCAAAGTCCCGAGGGTCTCTCCCACCCTCGTCTATCCTTCTCACTTCTTCCATCCCTGGCCAAAGAGTCACATCCCATTTTCTCTCTGCCTCCCACCCCACCCCTAATTCTACACTTTGCAATCATTTCAATCAGCTCCAGTTTTCATTAAACTGGAACCACCAGCGCCTACTTTGGGGGTGGCTTACCCTCTCCACAAGCAGAACTGCATCGCTTCTAGAAATTCAGTTCTGTGAAATCCTCAAACCAGCAGCAGGTATTTAAAATCACAACGGAAAAGCAAAACTGTTCAGATTTTGCACGTGATTTTTTTTTTCCAAATGCAAATGTGCAAATGCAAATGCTTGAGAGGCTTGGACTTGCAGGCCTCTCGTGAATAGTTTGGGCAGGATTCGCATATAAAACCTTGCACGCTGTTGGGTGTTCAAATTCCGGATGCCATTGCATGTCAGTCATCAAAAAAAAAAAAAAGAAAGAAAGAAACCCAATTCAAATGCAGCCATCAAAAACTGAGTGGATGCCTTTCCCACAGCAGTGCCTGGAAGGTCTGAAGAATGGGGAAAGGGGAAGAAGGAAAGTGTAAAAGGAAAGGGAGCACTCATATTCCACATCTCCACTTGTAGACAGTCGTTCAAAACCACTTGCCTTGGGACCATGGGAAGAGAGCAATTCAGAGAGGGCCAAATTTTGGGCAGAGCCTGCTGGTTGCCAACCCCCTGAACCAAGAAAGAATCGTGTGAGAGGCAGAGTGACTCCTCTCCTGTCACGGGAGAGTGCCGGTCAGCAACCGCACAGTTCAAAGATGGAGTTAACTCTTTATTAGCAAATATATATATATATATCCGCAGACTTGGTTGAATGTCAGGCCTAATGAGCAGAGCAGTTCATTCGCCCATGAAAATCAGCTGCCGATAGTGAAAGTCCCTGCCTCCCCACAGCCATCTAAGTCCCCTCCTCTCCGGGGCTTTCGCCAAGCAAGCGGAGACTGTGCCTGCATGGAGCCAACCTCTCCTCCGCTCTCTTCATGCCTCTCATGGTTCTGGGAGACAAGTGGAGGGGGTGTAGGAGGGGGAGGCACCTTTGACTTTCCCCCAGCCAGACTCATCCCTGCCTCTTGGCCTCTCTCCTCTCCAGCTTCTGCTTCTGCCTCTGATTCTGGACTTCTCTCTCCCACAGACTCTCTCTGCTCACTAAGTCCTGTTGCCCTTTCATGTCCTCCTCCCCATCTTCTCCCTCTTACCACTCATTTTCATCCCACCACCATTCCCCGGGCTCTGAGCCTTCTTCCTTTGGGGGCTCCCCAGCTGGTTCATCCCACCATTTCTCTGCATCCTGTGGGCATTTATATATATAATAAGGTAAAGGACCCCTGGACGGTTAAGTCCAGTCCAAGGCGACTATGGGGTGCGGCCCTCATCTCGCTTTTCAGGCCAAGGGAGCCGGCATCTGTCCGCAGATAGTTTTCCAGGTCATGTGGCCAGCAGGACTAAACCGCTTCTGGCGCATAAACACCGTGACGGAAACCAGAGCGCACGGAAACGCCGTTGAGTGCTATACAGGTGGACGCATCGATCGCTGCATCGCCAACAATTCAGGAATTACTGTCGGACAACAATGACAGAGTTACTTTAGCGGTGGCTGAGTTTTTGTGCCGGGTTTATTCAGAAAGAGCGGGCCACTGCGGAGGCGTTCAGGGGCTGCTTATTGAAAATTAACATATTGTTTTAAATATAGAACTAATGAAGATGTATTTTAATATCAGGAAGTTTACTAATTGAAGGCTATTTTTAATGCTGTACTTATGCTCCTGAATTTGTGGCTTCAGGAAGTTTATAAAGTGATTGTTTTGTTTTTTTAATAACCCTGCTCTTAAGCATCTGAATTTGATATGCCAATAAAGGTTATGGAATTGGAATTGGAAACGCGTTTATCTTCCCGCTGCAGTGGTACCTATTTATCTACTTGCCCTGGCATGCTTTCGAACTGCTAGGTTGGCAGGAGCTGGGACAGAGCAACCGGAGCTCACCCCGTTGTGCGGATTCGAACCGCCAACCTTCCGATCAGCAAGCCCAAGAGGCTCAGTGGTTTAGACCACAGCGCCACCCGCATCCTGTGGGCATTTACAACGCAGTCAAACCAACAATGCACATTTGCTAGATAGGCCCAGGACAGGAGCTGAAGCTCACAGCTTTTCCCGTAAGTTTGCTAGAGGGAATTCTGTGAGAGTGTCCCTGACAGGAGGAGGGCATGGCTATCTCTATTTTCTTACCTGTCTTCTCTTCTCTTACTCTTCACCAAATCATCAAGCCAGACGTGTGAGAACAACTGCTAAGGCTCAGCCTCCATCTTAAGCAAGATTAAAGCATGTCTTTGGAACTGAATGGCCATTTTAAGCTTACCCGAAATGAGCTGCTGCATCTGTTACTCTCCAACAAGTATTCTGAGTGAGCAAATGTTATTTTTACCTTCTGCACGGCTGTTGGTGCACTTGTTGTTCTAAGGGGGAGGAAAGGTGTGTGTGGAGAGACCAGGAAAATCCAGCCTGCCTTAGAGTTGCCATATTTCAAGAAGTAAAAAAATCCGGACACAAAAAGTTATTGAGCAGGGGGATGGACACGCAGGGGGATGTTACTGCAGCCAGGAGGAGTTCCTGTCACACCTGGTCTAGAGCATCCTCCCCCTGCATGTGAGCAGGTAGATGGGTGTGTGACGCTGAGAGACCCCATGGTCACGCAGCCATCTGTCTTCTCTTGAAGCTCTTGATGCCATTTCTTCTCCTGATGTTCTTGCTGTCTGCTGGCTCTCAGCCAGCAGTACGTGGGCTCAATCCCCATATAGGATAAACTCACACTCTCTTCTGTAACTACAAGCTAAAGCCTGCCTTCAGGATCCTACTGTGAACTGAATGTAAGTAAACTCCTCATCATTACTTTTAAAGAAGACTGTTGTGTCCTTATTGTTTTTAAGAGGGAATAAAGGGGAATTTACCAGGAATAATCCAATCTGGACAAGCCAAACTGGATTGCGTAACTCGAGAGATTCAAACGAACCTACCAAGTAGCTTCCAGCAATATACAGGGGAATGTACTCTGCTACCAGCTCACTGGCATGAGTGAGGAAGGATAATATGTCATCAACATATCCTCTCCTACTATCCACAACATTCCCACATGGCAAATATAGCATCCTGGGTTTCATAAAGGCTAAAACTATCCTATGCAAGGGTATGGGTGGCACTGTGGTCTAAACCACAGAGCCTAGGGCTTGCCGATCAGAAGTTTGGCGGTTCGAATCCCCGCGACGGGGTGAGCTCCCGTTGCTCGCTCCCTGCTCCTGACAACCTAGCAGTTCGAAAGCAGTTCCCGCTTCGGCGGGAAGGTAAACAGCGTTCCCGTGCGCTGCTCTGGTTCCCCAGAAGCGACTGTCATCCTGGCCACATGACCTGGAAGCTGTCTGCGGACAAACGCCGGCTCCCTCGGCCTATAGAGCGAGATGAGTGCGCAGCCCCAGAGTCGTCCGCGACTGGACCTAATGGTCAGGGGTCCCTTTACCTTTATATCCTATGCAAGCTTCCCTTTTAAGCTGAAAAGCGATGTGCCCTGCGGAACTCACAAGTGCAAGGAAGGAAGGATAATATCCAAGAAATAGATCCTTTCCTGGCACCTATTCACATCCCTACACGTCTAACAATACCGTGACAGCAGCCCAGTGAAGAACGTCTTGCTGCCTTAATGTCACTGCTGATACAGATAACACCCCCACTGCCTGCTCCTTGCTCAGAAAGGCCGTGTCGTGGCCTGCCCTGAACCCGCAACCCTCTTCCCTGTGGGATGTGATCCATGAGAGGCAGTCAGGTACAACATTCATTGTAATGCTAGAGAAAACATGCAAGGGGATGTTTGGTCCAGCCAGTCAAAACTGTTCCTCCTGGCTGGAGCATCCTTCCTTTTGCATGTGATAGGTGGGCGTGACCTAACCTGTCCAGGTAACAAAAGGATGAGTCACGCAGCACCCCTCTCTCTTTTTCCCATCTTCCTTTCGTCCTGCGAACTTCCTGGAATGAACTGCTGGCTGCCAGCCAAGCAGTCCCTCAGGTCATCTCCCTTATGGGGTAAACCTGTTTTTATACGTTTGTAACTTTAAGCAAACCTACCCATTCTGAAGGAAATCAGCCCTGAGTGCTCCCTGCAGATGAGGCTCCAGTACTTTGGCCACCTCATGAGAAGAGAAGACTCCCTGGAAAAGACCCTGATGTTGGGAGAGATGGAGGGCACAAGGAGAAGGGGACGACAGAGGACGAGATGGTTGGACAGTGTTCTCGAAGCTACTAACATGAGTTTGGCCAAACTGTGGGAGGCAGTGGAAGACAGGAGTGCCTGGCATGCTCTGGTCCATGGGGTCACGAAGAGTCGGACACGACTAATAACTAATAAACGACTAAACAACAAACTTTAAGGCTAAAGCCTGCCTTCAGGGATCACACTGTGCTCTGCCTGATCGTGAGTAAATGTTGTTTTTATTGCTTATGAGTAAGACTGTGGTGTCTTTATTCTTTTAAGAGGGATTCGAGGGAACTTACCAGGAACGTACAATTCAATCTGAGACAGACGGAATTGTATAATAGTGAGAGGCTCACACGAGCCTGCAACCAGCTATCTGCTGCGCTTGTAAAAAGGGGAATGTAAACTCTGCTAAGTAAAGGAACTTGCTAGCGGAATATATCCTCTCCTGCCACCCTGGACATTCCCACATTCCTGACCCGCTTACCTTGCTCTTCTGCTCTGGACACCTCAGCCCCGGACCCAGAGGGGTTGCTATGGAGGTCCACATTAGTCCGTGACCACCTCCTTCTCCGGGGAGATGGCGCCTCCTCGGCCCCCGTCTCCGGGGGGTGGCTCCTGGGGCCTTTCTCGCCGTCCTTGCCCAAGGCCACCACGCTGCAGTCCCTCCGCACCCGGGCGGCCCCTGAGCCGTCCGAGACCCCCCACCCCTCGGGTCTGGAGGCCGAACAGGGCAGGCCGGCTGCGTGGGGCTGGTTCCCGTTGGTCTGCGAGTAGACGTTGCTGACTTTGGCTTTCTTGTGCTCCTCCTGCCCGCTGTAGACTTTGTAGCGGATCATGAGGATGATGATGAAGACCAGGACGGAGGCCACGATGATGCCCCCGATGATGATGATCATGGTGCCCCCCAGGAACTGGGTGTGCAGCGAGTGGCACTGGGGGGCATCTTGAGGGGTGCTGAATTGCACGCAGCCCAGGCTGCGGGTGGCCGTCAGAGACGTCACCCCGTCGTTGTAGACCGCCAGGACGCAGAGGTTGTAGTCCCGCCCGGAGGCCAGGTCCTTCACCAGGAAGGCTTTGCTGGACGAGGGGATCATCCTGGCATGGGGAGAGAGAGAGTTGTCAGGGCTCATCCAAGCTTACCTTTTGCCCCACGCTGTCTAAGCACAAGTCCGCACTTTCCTGGTTTGTGTCTGAGCGTTGTTGTTTTTACATTCGAAACAAAATTAAAAAATTCCTTCTAGTAGCACCTTAGAGACCAACTGAGTTTGTTATTGGCATGAGCTTTCGGGTGCATGCACACTTCTTCAGATACAGTGGTACCTCTGGTTATGTACTTAATTTGTTCCGGAGGTCCGTTCTTAACCTGAAAACGTTCTTAACCTGAAGCACCACTTTAGCTAATGGGGCCTCCCGCTGCCGCTGCGCCGCCAGAGCACAATTTCTGTTCTCATCCTAAAGCAAAGTTCTTAACCCGAGGTAATATTTCTGGGTTAGCAGAGTCTGTAACCTGAAGCGTATGCAACCTGAAGCGTATGTAACCCGAGGTACCACTGTACACTGAAACAGAAGTCACCAGACCCTTATATATAGTGAGAGGGTGGGGAGGGATATTACTCAGATGGGTGATTGGCTGATAGGTGTGGTAAACCTGTTGACGACTGACTGCAATTGGTCTTACAGGAAAAAACAAGGTGGGAGATGGCTATCATGTATAATGAGATAAGAATCCAATGTCTCTATTCGGACCAGGTCTCTCCATGGTTTTAAGTTTGGTAATAAGTTGCTGAATTACAACAGGTTTACCTCACCTATCAGCCAATCACCCATTCCCACCACCCTTCTGAGTAATACCCCTCCCCACCCTCTCACTATATATAAGGGTCTGGTGACTTCTGTTTCAGTGTATCTGAAGAAGCGTGCATGCACACGAAAGCTCATACCAAGAACAAACTTAGTTGGTCTCTAAGGTGCTACTGGAAGGAATTTATTTTGTTTCGACTATGGCAGACCAACACGGCTACCTACCTGTAACTGTTTTTATATTATTATTATTTTCAAAAATAGACAAACAGACAGACATTTGACAATCTCACATACATAAACACAAATGAGGGGAAAAGAAAATAACACACTCTTGTGACTTCCCTCTCCCACAGCTCATCGTCTCTTAGAGTTCTGATTTTACGTTGCATCTTATATATCTTAACCTTAATGTTCTTAATATAGTTACATTTTTCTTATTTTCCTTTGCAAGCTTAATCCATACATACCAGCATGTTGTCCTTAGACCAGTGTTTAGTCATGTACTCTTCATAGCATTTCCATTCTGCCCTCAGTTTCTGATTAGTCTGGTACCTTATGGCTGATGTTAGTCTCGCCATATCAATGAATTCAGATAATTTACAAATCCAGTCCTCTTTTGTGGGTATGGTGTTTCCGTTCCAATTCTTTGCAAGTACAAGTCTGGCTGTGGCTGTTGCCTACAAAAATAACCTTTTCTTACCTTGTTGTTGTTGTTATTGTTGTTGTTAAACCATCACTTTCCCCAGGAAAACCTGCTCTTTAGCGCTGAATTGGAGCAAAGGGCAATTCAGGTTTCTCTGCAGGTTGCTGAGAGAGTTAAAGAGCGGCTGACTGGAAAACTCAGGAACCAAGAGGACAAAAACTTTACAAAAGAATGGGGGAAATTTATAACTTATCTAAGAGACCACTGTAAGCAGATGGAAACATTGGCAAGATGTTGATTTCACTTGCAAACAATTACCATGGAAAATATGGATTGATATAAAAGTTAAGAGTGTGGAAAAAGATGTGGTTTTAAATGTTTAAAATGGGACTCCTCTTTGTCCTGGGATTCAGAGAAATCTCTGTATGTTGTTATATATTTGGATTTTTATGACTTTGTATTGGAAAAATCAAAGACAAATGATTTCGGGGGGGGGGGAGCGGCTTTTTGCGGGGAAAGTGATGGGAACAGCAACAACAACCACACACGGAAGTGGTTTTGCTGTTTTGCTTGTAATTATTTACTTGTTTTTATCCTGTATTTTATTCTGTGAACTGTCCTGAGATCTTTTGATGAAATCTCATAAATAAATAGAATAAATGAAGCTCTGGCTTGTACCTAGAAACACAGCACAAAAGGAAGTTGGATGGAGAGAGGGGGGGGGAGGGAGGGAGGGAGGGAGGCGAAGTGAGGTGGTGATTTATTCATCTGGTTTTATTTAGGTTTCTTTATAAAATTATGTGTGGCATGGAGAAAGTAGAGAAAGAGCAGGATGCTGGGCTAGATGGGCCCCTGGCCTGATCCAGCAGGCTCTTTATGTCCTTACATTAAGAAAGCCAACCCCCAGGCAGGCCTGAAATCTCTTGTCGCTCAGATATTTGGGTTTGCGTGCAAAAGTAGTGAGCTAGACGGAGAGGGGTCTGATTCAATCGAAGGCAGCGTCCTCTGCTCCTTCATGTCTTTGCTTCTGAGCTTCCCGTAAACAGCTGGTTGGAAAAGACGGCGCTGGACCAGACAGGGCTTGGCTCTGATCCAGCCGGTTTCTTACTGATACGCCCCAGCATCCATCCTCTGAGGAATTTTGAGGGATCCTGGGTTGCATCCCTAAGATGGTCCAGCACGTCTGTGCGTGGGAAGCAAAATGGCCCCGGTCAGTAGAAATGGTTAGTCCAGCTAAGAACCTAAGAAGAGCCTGCAGGATCAGGCCAATGGCCCACCCAGTCGAGCATCCTGTTCTCAAATGCGCCAACCAGCTGCCCATTATGGGAAACTTGCAAACAGGATCCGAACACAGAGCAAATCTCTCCTCCTGCAGTTTCCAGCATTGCTGTCCTCCATGAATTTATCCACAGGTGCATAGTAAGGGGGTGGGGGGCGGTCCACCCTGGATGTCATCCCTGAGGGGGGTGACAAAATCCCCCCTGGGCAGATCGCTGCGCCAAATGCCCCCCTGGGACGATTGCTGCTCACCGTGGGCGGCGCCCCCCACCCCCACAGGTGCACCGCTCTGGGTGCTGGAGCAGCTAGCTCCACCTCTGTTTCTCCAATCTCCAAGCGAGTTCCATAGTTCAACTTCCTTTTATTTCTCCCGAATCTTCCGACATTCAACTTCATTGGACATCCGCCAGTTTCTGGTGTTATTACGAGAGAGGGAGAAAGACCTTTCTCTGCCCATTTTCTTCATGCCATCCATCGTTTCATAAACTTATCCTTTGGTGTAGGGTTTGGCCTGTTTGTCCAATATAGAGAGCTGAAGGGCACTGTTGGCATTTGATGGCATACACAATGTTAGACGATGAGCAATTAAATAGTCCTGAGATGGTATGTTTGATGTTGTTGGGGCCAGTAATGGTGTTGTCCGGGTGTATGTGGCAGCAAAGTTGGCATCTGGGTTTATTGCAGGCTCTGGTGCCAGTGTCCGTGTTAAGTCTGGTTGTAGTATTGTTGTGGGTGAGGAGTTGTTTAAGATTGGGTGACTGTCTGTAGGTGATGAAAGGTCTTCCTCCCAGAGCTTGAGAAAGAGAACTGTCATTGTCTAGGAGAGGTTGTAGATCTCTGATGATCCATTGTACTGTTTTAACTTGGGAGCTGTATGTGATTGCTAGTGGTGTTCTGCTGTTTTCTTTTTTGGGTCTGTCTTGCAGCAAGTTCTCTCTGGGTATCAGTCTGGCTCTGTTGATCTGTTGTTTAACTTCATCCGGTGGGTATTTTAGTTCTAAAAAGGTTTGCTGTAGATCTCTTAGGTGAGAGTCTCTGTCTGTAGAGTTGGAACAGATGCGGCTGTAACGTAGGGCCTGGCTATACACAATGGATTGTTTGGTATGTTTGGGATGGTAGCTAGAAGCATGTAGATATGTTTGTCAGTCAGTAGGTTTACGGTATAAGGTGGTTTCTATGCGCCCATCCTGTATTTTTACAGTAGTGTCCAAAAAATGTATTTCTTGCATAGATTGGTTCATTGTTAGGTTGATGGTGGGGTGAAAGTCATTGAATGTCTGGTGGAAGGTGTCCAGGGTCTGTTGACCATGTGTCCAGATAATAAAAATATCGTCAATATATCGCAGGTACAAGAGAGGTTTGAGTGGATAGGAGTTTAGGAAGCGTTGTTCTAAATCTGCCATGAAGATGTTGGCATACTGTGGGGCCATGCGGGTGCCCATTGCTGTGCCACTGATCTGGAGGAACAGGTCATCACCAAAGTTTGGTAGCAAAGTCCGCTGTGGTTTTATCTGAAATGGTGTTCCTTATAGCTTGTAAACCATCATTGTGTGGGATGTTGGTATACGTGTACCAGGGGGTGAGACAAGCTAGAGCCATCGACATCTCTCTAAGCCCTCGTGCATCTTGTGGCAGAGAGAGCCACAAATCCATTGTATCCTGTTCATCGACTCTCCTGCCAGGATGCCCGCGTTGGTGTCTTGCTTCACAAGAGAGGACGGGAATGACTTCTCCCTGGAGCTTTTCCAACTCCACACAATGTCCATTTCTGAGGCCGGGCGACCGGGTCTCCCCCATTCCTGGCCTGCCTTCCTCCCCACTGCCTCGCATCAGCACAGCCTCCGGAGTTCTGCGTTCCCACGCCTGCAACCGGGACTTGGAGAGGCGCACAGGCAACATGGCTGCGTTCCGCATCGTAAGTAGGTCACTTAACATTAGCCGTTTCTTTCCGGCCAGCCAGGCAGACAGGCTAGTTCTGGGCCATCTGCCAGGGCGCAAGGGGAGGGGGGCACAGGGCTACCCAGGGGACAGGTTCTGACAGCCTCTCTGCCTCCTTGCAAATAAGAAGAGCAACTCAGCATCTTCGAGGTGGGGGGCAGTGCGTGCGGGAAGAAGGAAAAACAGAAGAGGAGGGCGGTGCAGGGAGGCGGGGTGGAATATTCCACGAAAGTCTGGGCAGAGGCACCCTGTTTGCTCGGTGGGAGAGCGCACCTGCCTCGCATGCAGAACGCCCCGGGTCCAATCCCTGCCGGCAGCATCTAGCTCCTGGTCTGGAATCCTAGGCAACCACTCTCAGTCCTTGCAGTCGGTACTGGAACAACAGAGTGGCTTGCCCTGTTCCTCTCAATTTGTCCCTTTATCCAGAATCATGAGGAATGGGGTCTTGGGGATCGTTTAAGGAAAGGGCCGTAGATCCAGGTGGGTTTGGGAGGGGCTCCCCTTCGGAAACCCTGGAGATCTGCTGCCAGCCAGGGCAGGCAATATAGAGCTCCAGGTGGGTTTGGGGGGGACGACTCCCCTTCAGAAACCCTCTGCTGCCAGCCCGGGCAGGCAATATAGAGCTCCAGGTGGGTTTGGGAGGGACCAGAGCAAAAAGAAAACACCAGCATCTTGCCATCAGAATGAAATGTGCCGCTGAAGAGCTGAAGGTTTTCTTTCCAGCCCCAGAGCTGATCTGAAGTCACAGTCCTTTCGCGAACAAAAACAAAAACCCACCCCTGTTTACCTGCCTTCATTGCAGCAGCCGCATTTAAGGGAGGAAAATAAGCTTCATTGCTTGCTGCTAAACAGCTAGGAGTCAAACACCTGCCAAATGACTGCTAGGACAGCACACCAGATGTTTGGAACTACAACTCCCATCAGGCTCAGCAGCAGCATCCCTGGCACATTTCAATGAATACCAAAGCAGGCAGTGCCTCTGGGCATAAGCAGAACGCACTGCTCCTCCCCACTCCCTGGCCACAGCCCTGATGCACGCTGTCCAATTTTCTGACCGCTGCCTGCCTCCTGACATTCAGAGCCTAATCCTATGAGAACGTAAATGCATTAGAGGAGGCTGCAGGATCAGGCCCATGGCCCACCTAGTCCGGCCTCCTGTTTTCACAGGGGCTGAACAGTTGCCTGTGGGAAACCCAAGTGCAGGATCTGAGCACAAGAGCAACACTCTCCTCTCCTGTGGCGCCTAAAGGTGTATAATGAAGGCGCCAGGCAAACTTCCCTGGGGAGAGCATTCCACAAAAGGGGAGCCACTGCAGAGAAGGCCCCGTTCTCATGTTGCCACCCTCCGGACCTCTCAAGGAGGCGGCACATGAAGGAGGGCCTCGGAAGATGATCTCAGGGCCCAGGTAGGTTCATATGGAACGAGGCAGCCCTTGAGGTATTGTGGTCCTGAGCCATTTGACATGCGCCGGCCCCCCAATTTTGGGGACAACCCGGCACCTCTGCCTCCATGAATTTGCCCGGCTCTTTATAAAGCTATCCATATTGCTGGCCATCCCTGCCTCCTGTGGAAGCGAGTTCCTCAGGTTAACTATACGTCGCATGAAGAAGCCCTTCCTTTCCTCTGTCCTGAATCCTGCAACGTAACATCCAGGGGTTCTGGTGCCACGAGAGAGGAATAAAAGTGGCTCTTTCCTCATTCCAGGCATATCCAGCTGAGAAACGACTGAGTTATCGGCGTCACGGAATCGCTCCATCACTCTCAAAGGAGACGGAACGAGCCACCTGTTGGGTCTCTGACTGAGTCACTGTTCCTGTCAGGAGGCACATCCAGACAGGTGACTCACACAGACAGAGGGGGTGGGCCGCTCTGGGGAGAAGTTGTTTTCGTCCTCACACACGCCAAAAGCAACCAGTTTCGGGTTTTAAGGGTGACGAGGGACCGGTAATTTCAACGCAGGGTAGATCAATTCCCACGCCGCTATCTGAAGTTCGGGGAATGCTACCTGAAATGACTCCATGCTGGCGATCGTTAGAAAAGGGACTGAAATTAAAACTGCCAGTATCATAATGCCATTGTACAAATCTCCAGTGTGACTGCATTTGGAAAACTTTGCACATAATTCTGGTCGCTTCCCTTCAGAAAGGATATTCTAGAGTTGGGAAAGTTTCAGAAAAGGGCGACCAAAATGATGGAGGGGATGGAGCGATTCCTCTGTGAAGAACAGTTGTAGCATTTGGGACTTTTAATGAGGGCGAAAGAGGAGAGCGCAAAATATCGTCTGAAGCTCAACATCAAAAAAACTAAGATCATGGCCACTGGTCCCATCACCTCCTGGCAAATAGAAGGGGAAGAAATGGAGGCAGTGAGAGATTTCACTTTCTTGGGCTCCATGATCACTGCAGATGGTGACAGCAGTCACGAAATTAGAAGACGCCTGCTTCTTGGGAGAAAAGCAATGACAAACCTAGACAGCATCTTAAAAAGCAGAGACATCACCTTGCCGACAAAGGTCCGTATAGTTAAGGCTGTGGTTTTCCCAGTAGTGATGTATGGAAGTGAGAGCTGGACCATAAAGAAGGCTGATCGCCGAGAATTGATGCTTTTGAATTCTGGTGCTGGAGGAGACTCTTGAGAGTCCCATGGACTGCAAGAAGATCAAACCGATCCATTCTGAAGGAAATCAGCCCGGAGTGCTCACTGGAAGGACAGATCCTGAAGCTGAGGCTCCAATACTTTGGCCACCTCATGAGAAGAGAAGACTCCCTGGAAAAGACCCTGACGTTGGAAAAGATGGAGGGCACAAGGAGAAGGGGACGACAGAGGACGAGATGGTTGGACAGTGTTCTCGAAGCTACCAACATGAGTCTGACCAAACTGCGGGAGGCAGTGGAAGACAGGAGTGCCTGGCGTGCTGTGGTCCAGGGGGTCACGAAGAGTCGGACATGACTAAACGATTAAACAACAACAAAGTTTAGAGAAAAGGAGAAGAGGCGACACGATGGAAGTCTATAAATCATGGCTGGAGCAGAGAAAGTGGAGAGAGGCATTTTCCTCTCTCCTATAGAGGATGTGCAATGAAGCTGAATGCTGAAATATTCAGGACAGATAGCACAAAGGACTTCTTCATGGAGCACAAACTATGGAACTCACTGCCACAGGAGGCAGTGACGGCCACCGACCTGTATAGCTTTAGAAAAGAATTAGACATGTTCATAGAGGGAGGGGGCTATCGATGGCCACTAGCCAGGATGACTCTGTTCTGTTTCCACAAGTGGAGACAACTATGCTTCTGAACACGAGTTGCTGGGAACCAAAGAGGAGAGGGCTGTTGTGCTCAAATATTGTTTAAGGGTTTCCCACTAGATGGGCCATTGACTCAATCAAATACCGAGACTCTTCTTATGGAACCTCCAGCTCCAGAGGCAGTCTATCTAGATTCCTAGGTTCTTTGGGGTATTTGGCCCCCAGGAGAACAGGATGCTGGACTGATCCAGTACCCAGGGCTGTCTTATGTTCTTATGGAACTTCCATGTGCAGAGGCAGTCTATCAACATTCCTAGATTCTTAGATGTATTAGGTCACTGGATGCTGGACCAGACGGGCCCTTGGCCTGATCCAGCAGGCTTTTCTTATCTTCTTATCTTATCTTAACCTCCCACTATACATTTTCTCTGTTCCTGCAGAGCTGCCTTCATCCTATATAATAAAGTGCCTGTGTCCGTCCGTAGCTTTCCGTGTGTCAGTGGAATTCGCTACTGAGCATGCTCTCCACTGACGCAGGGATTGGAGGGAGCAGGGAGAGAGGTGGGAAAGGGGGTGGAGTCACAAGGGAGAGGGAGATAGGAAAAGGGAAGAGTGACAACATGCACGAACACTCAGAGGTAAATAGTGATGGGTTCTGGGTAGGGAAAGGGCTATAAGGGAGGATAGAGGTAGGAAAAGGGTAGAGGGGACAGAGGTAGAAAAGGAGTAGAGGAACCTCAGAGGTAGGAAAGGAGTAGAGGTGCCACAGTGGTAAGAAAGGGGTACATGGGCCACAGAGGTAGGAAAGGGGTAGTGGGACCTCAGTCTGCTTTTACAAATGTTTCACCACATATCTTCTAGCGCCCGTTAATTTAACGGGCTGAACGTCCACTAGTAATTTAATAAGCCTCCGTCGTGTGCTCCCTGCCTGCCCCGATCAATGCAGCCTCCCCTTGCAAGGAGCAAGGAGACCCTGTTCCAATTAGTTTATTTAAGAGCTGGGCTATTATCAGGACCGATCGCAGCAGCTGCTTGTCTCTGATACGCTCTTCTCTCTCTCGGCTGCTGAAATCCGCTTTTTTGTGGGGCATCTGTTTTATTTACGTTTATTCCTCTTCTAATGTTTACCGTCCTATTGTTTCCCCCCAACCATCTCTCTAAGTCACCTTGAAGACTTTTTTGCACACTGTCAGAAGTAAAGGGAGCAGGCTCCACAACTTGGCCAGGAGAGTCGACACGGGAAGCTAGGGAGATGCTTCATACTGAGTCAGAACGCTGGTCCATAAAGCCCAATACTGCCAACACGGGCTGGCAGAAGCTGTCCAGGATTTCAGGAAGGAGCCTCTGCCATCATTACCAGGAGATTCCAGCAGGAATTGAACTTGGAACCTTCCTGCTCGCAAGACAAGATACAGTACTCTGCCACTGAGCTACAGCTCTTCTCACCGGTGCCCTGGGTGTGATTGTACGTGTGTGTTCAGCAATTTTCTAGAAGCCGCGATCAAATTCCATGCCCAAATCCAGCACTGTGATGAAGCTTGATACGGTGACCTGCATTAAAATCGTGCAAATCAAGGCCCTGATTGCCTTTGCATGAATTATCCCTCATTTTCTTCTTGGCTTCTTTGCATAATTCATTCTGCCTCTGAAGCACTAGGAGAAGGAGCCGAGAACCGAACCGCAGTCTCCTGACCCCCAACCAGGAAGCTTACATAAACAGCTCCTCCTCAGGACCTCTGGGATTCAAAGCCTGCTTCTGCAAACCTAAGGACTAGAAGCTTCGTGGGTTATTTTTAAAGGGACAGAGATCCTTCGGAAACCAAACTGCTGCATTTGCCCCTCAAACCTTGGCATATGCCAACAGCATAAGAACATGGGTAAAGCCTGTATGCTGGATCAGGCCAACGGCCCATCTCGTCCAGCATCCTGTTCTCACAATTGCCAAATACCCTTAAGAACCAAGAGATCCCAGATAGACTGCCTCAACGCCTGGAGGTTCCATAAGAACCTAAGAAGAGTCTGATTGCTAGCTCAGGCCAAGGGCCCATCTAGTGCAACATCCTTTTCCGGTGGCAGAGTTGGTTAGAGCGCGGTGCTGATAACGCCAAGGTTGCAGGTTCAATCCCTGTATGTGTGGGATGTAATATCACAGAAAGCAGTCAAATTCAACACTTCCTGTTTGCCCTGTCTGTTTGTGGACAGACAGGGGAATGTTGCTCCAGCCAGGAGGAGTTCCTGCCACACCTGGTCTGGAGCATCCTCCCTCTGCATGTGACCAGGTAGATGGGCGTGACCCTTGCAGACCCTATAAAAAGTCTAGTCATTCAGCCATCTTACTCTCTCACACTGTTGACTAGGCATCCCCAAACTCAGCCCTCCAGATATTTTGGGACTACAACTCCCATCATCCCTAGCTAACAGGGCCAGTATTCGAGGATGATGGGAATTGTAGTCCCAAAACATCTGGAGGGCTGAGTTTGGGGGTGCCTGCTGTTGACTATCTTGACGCCATTTAGCACATGGCCTCATCCCTCACAAGAGGATGAACCCACACTTTTCTCTGTAACTGTAACTACAAGCTCAAGCCTGCCTTCAGGACCATACTGTGAACTGAATGTAAGTAAACCTTGTCATTACTTTCTAAAAGAAGACTGTGGTGTCATTTTTGTTTTTAAGAGGGGATTTGCCAGGAACAATCCAGACTAGAATGCTTAACTCAAATGGTTCTAACGAATCCATCAACTAGCTTCCAGCAATATACAAGGGAATGTGCTCTGCTACCAGCTCCCTAGCGTGAGTGAGGAAGGATAATATTTAATCAATATATCCTCTCCTACTATCCTCAACATTCCCACAGTATGGGGCAGCTGCATATTCCTGCATTGCAGGGGGTTGGACTAGATGATCAGTGTGACGTAGTGGTTAAGAGCGGTAGACTCGTAATCTGGTGAACCGGGTTCGCGTCTCCGCTCCTCCGCATGCAGCTGCTGGGTGACCTTGGGCTAGTCCTACTTCTCTGAAGTCTCTCAGCCTAACTCACCTCACAGAGTGTTTGTTGTGGGGCAGGAAGGGAAAGGAGATTGTTAGCTGCTTTGAGACTCCTTCGGGTAGTGATAAAGCGGGATATCAAATCCAAACTCTTCTTCTTCTTCTTCTTCATCATCATCATCATCAGGGTCCCTTCCAACTCTGCAATTCTGTGATTCTATAACTCATGGTTATTTCAGTGGCAAAATACCCCAAAGAACCTAGGGATCTTTTTATATATATATATATATATATATATATATATATATATATATATATATATATATATATTGATTGATTATTTGTTGTAACATGTACAATTCAGAATTGTACAAGAACCTAGGGATCTAGATAGACTGCCTCTAGACCAGTGTTTCCCAACCTAATCTAGGCAACGGCACACTTGAATCAATGAAAAAATCTCGCGGCACACCGCTCCTCCCCCACCCGGCTGCGCCGGGTCTCCTGACCCAGAGTTACCTCTGGGATCAGCTGTAGCGCGGCGCGCACGAGGCTTCCGGTCGGGATTCTCGCGCGAGGCTGCTGTTGCTGCTGCTGCAGCAGCCAAGGGAGCAGCGCCGCCCTGGCTTCCGCTTCGCCGCCGGGCTCCAGCAGCGCCGCCGCCACGGTCCTGTGCAGCCCTGGGCTGCAGGTCCCTTTTTCCGCAGCACATCAGCCGGTGTCTCGCGGCACACTAGTGTGCTGCGGCACACCGGTTGGGAAACGCTGCTCTAGACCTGGAGGTTCCGTAAGGAAATTATAAAAAGCCTGGCTGCTAGATCAGGCTAATGGCCCATCTAGTCCAGCATCCTGTTCTCACAGGGGCCAAACGGATGCCCCAAAGGAGAGCCCGCAAGCAGGATCCGAGCACAGGAACACTCTCCTCTCCTGCGGTTTCCAGAAACTGGCATTCAGAAGTGTTGCTGTGCGGAGGCGCAGCGTAGCCCTGTCCACAGTCCTTGGCATTTGCTGGATCCTTTCAGTGCTGACCGAAGCCAAAAAAATCCATCTCGCTGACCGGACAACCTGCCCTTTCCCTCCGGCAAGGATAAACCATCACAAACACGGAGATGTCTTTGAGATGAAAAGGACCCTGGAGCTCCCCCGCTACCGGATTTCCACTGATCGCAGCGTGGTTCCTCTGCTCCGGCAGCTTATGAATTATTCTCCTTCAGCCTCCAGAGGGGAGGATTTCAGAAGGTAAAACAGCAACTTTATCTGAGGCCTACTTCAAAAGGCAGGAGCTGGGCACCCAAAGCATGACGGGTACTCGTTGCGCTCGTTCTCAGGCTGCCGCGATCGGGAGAGCCAAGGTGAAATCGCACAAGGCGGAAAGGGAAAAGTCATGTTTCGGAGCTGGGGAGATTTAGCCAGCGTGGGGCACCCACAGGTTCTGACTGCGTGCCAGCTTTTTCGCCAGCAACGGCTTCTGTGCCTCTAAGCCAGGGGTCAGCAACCTTTTTCAGCCGTGGGCCGGTCCACCGTCCCTCAGACCATGTGGTGGGCTGGACTATATTTGGGGGGGAAATGAACGAATTCCTATGCCCCACAAATAACCCAGAGATGCATTTTAAATAAAAGGACACATTCTACTCATGTAAAAACACGCTGATTCCCGGACTGTCCGCGGGCTGGATTGAGAAGGCGATTGGGCCGCATCCAGCCCACGGGCCTTAGGTTGCCTACCCCTGCTCTAAGCAGAAACCTGGCAAGAGAAGGAGCCGGGGCTTTACGCTGCAAAAAGTGTCACCTTGAATAAGATTCGGGACAGGTGAAAGAAGCAGCCTGTTCATGCAGCGCAGAGTTAAACCGTGGAACTCACTGCCACAGCAAGCAGGGGTGGCCACCCACTTGGATGGCTTTAAAAGAGGATGGGGCAAGTTCATGGAGGAGGAGAGAGTGATCGATGGCTCCTGGCCAGGATGTCTCTGCTCCCTGCCTCCACAGTCGGAGGCAGCGATGCTCTTGAACACCCATTGCTGGAAACCGCAGGAGGGGAGAGGGCTCCTGTGCTCGCATCCTGCTTCCGAGTTTCCCATCTAGGCATCTGGCTGGCCCCTGTGAGAACAGGATGCTGAGTTAGGTGGGCCCTTGGCTTGATCCTGCAGGCTGCTCTCATGTTCTTATGTCACTGCTGAAGAAGATTCCTGCTGGATCAGACCAAAGGGCATTTGCCTAGCCCAGCACCTCGTTTTATCTTTATTTATTGCTTTTAGGTCTTGGTGGTATGTTGATATATCATCCCAAACCAGTTTGAAGTCCGTATTGTGATATCGGTTTCGTAATTTTTGACCTGGCAATATATCACGAATCATGGTCTCTCTCTCTCTCTCTCTCTCTCTCTCTCTCTCTCTCTCTCTCTCTCTCTCTCTGTGTGTGTGTGTGTGTCCTATGCAAAAATCACAGTGTGGGGGAAACTGTGAAGCCAGCCAATGCTTCTCTCGATTCCTGCGACCCCTGTTAACTCTGCCGATTCAGCTCTGCCCTGCCTCTTGCAAGGGGCAGAGAATCACAACAGCAGGCGCCGGAAAAAATCACGATGCAAGAAAAACCATGAAGCCAGCCAATGCCTCTACATAGCTCCATCATTTCGTACCTCCAGTTACGAACGGAATCCGTTCCGGAGGTCTGGCCATATCCCAAAAATTTCGTAACCGGAGGACCGTTTCTGCACGCATGCGCGGCGCCACAGAATGCTTCTGCGCATGCAAGAGTATCAAACCCACTTCCGGGTTTACCGCATTCACAACCCAAAGATTGCGTTTCCCGAAGATAACGTAAAAGCAATAATCACACTCACGTTGTTTTGTGAAGAAATAAAAGTAGTATTTACTTACATAATCTAGGTCTCGAAGCAAGTTGTTTCAGTAGCAAAATGAAGGCAGGTTTATAACCGAAGGTAACGTAACCCAAGGGTCAACTGTATATTGGTATATATCGCTATATCCTACCATTTTTTCTCTAAGGAACTCAACGTGGCCTAGTAGTGCATGGTTCTCCGCCGCCCTCATTTAATCCTCACAACAACCCTGTGAGGGAGCTCAGACTGAGAGGCAAGGACCTGAGAGGCTTCATGGCCAAGTGGGGGATTTGAACCCTGGTCCGCCAGGCCCTAGACCAGCACACTAACTGCTACCCCACACTGTGGGACATTATTGCAGTCAAACCAACAGTTCATGTTTTGCCAGACAGGCGCATGAACGGGCTGGAGCTCACAGAGCTTTCCTGTAAAGGACTCTATGAATGGAAAACAGAGACACTATAGGTACCTTTGTTATCCATGAAAATCTTTCAGTAAAAGCACATATACCGTATTTTACCGTCTATAAGACGCCCCCATGTATAAGACACCCCCTATTTTGGGGGACTCAGGTTTAAGAAAATGGGGGGAGATGAATCGGTGTATAAGACGCCCCCTAATTTTTGACATTAATTTTTAGGGGGGAAACCTTGTCTTATACACGAAAAAATACGGTATATCTCCTCCCCTGCTTGGCAGGGGGTTGGACTGGATGGCCCTTGTGGTCTCTTCCAACTCTATGATTCTATGATTCTCCTAGTGTCTAAATCCTCTCACTTGTATGTTGCCTCTCCTCATTTAATGCCAGAGATTTCGCACAACTCTCAACAGGAACTGCCGCTTTCCGGGATGCTCACCTGTACACTAAGGTATCGTCCGAGGAGCTGTTGTATTGGATCTGGTACATCCGAATGCCGGGCACGTGCCACTGGGGGTACCAGCGGATCAGCACCGAGGAGGCTGACACCTCCGAGGCTGCCACCCCCTTGTCCTGAGAGGCCCCCGTCTCATTGGCGCCGGCGGGGAGGGCGCCCTTAGCCGGAGTCAGGATGTCCGAGGGCCCCGCCGCCTGGGGGACCTTGGGGGCCGTGCCGTTGGCGAGGTACGGCAAAGGGTTGACCACCAGCTCGATGGAGGTGGTGGCCTCCCCAGCGGCATTGGAGGCGATGCAGGTGAAGGCCCCGGTGTCCTGGATGGTGGCGATGAGCAGCTCGAGTGTCCCGTTCTCGTAGGAGGTGGTCCGGGAGGTGTTGGCCACCACTTTGCCTTCCGGCGAGACCCAGTGGATGGAAGGTTCGGGGTCCCCCACGCCGCGGCACCGGAGAACCGCCTCCTCGCCTTCCGTCACCACCAGCCGGCCGGTGTAGCGGGTGATGACCGGCGGCTCGCAGATGAACTCCTCTTCGGGGATGGTCCAGAAGTATTTCCCCAGGAGGTCCGGCGGAGAGGCGCACGTCTCCAGGTCATCCTCTCGGGTTAGCCTCCGCAGCCACAGCAGCTCGCAGTTGCAGTGCAGAGGGTTCCCGCCGAAGCTGAGGACCAGCGAGGAGAGAGGCGACCCCTTGGACTTGGCGTAGACGGGGATGCGGAGGAAGAGAGGGTCCGGCGGGATCTTCTTGAGCTTGTTGGAGGTCATGTCCAGGCGGGCCAGCTTGAGGAGGTTGGTGAAGACCCCCTCAGGGACGTAGTCGATCAAGTTGTGGTCCAAGTTGAGGGAGTTGACATTGTTGAGCCGGCGGATGGTGTCCCAGGGGACCTGCGCCAGGTTGTTGTAGGAGAGGTCCAGGTCTTCTAGGGTGCCGGCGAAGTCGTCGAAGGCACCGGGAGCGATGTCCTGGAGCTGGTTGTTGCTGAGGATGAGGTGGCGCAGGTTGGGCAGACCCTTCAGCTGCTCGGCGCCAATCAGCAGCAGGCGGTTGTTGTCCAGGTGCAGCGCGCGGAGGCTGCGGAGGTCGGCGAAGGCGTAGGGCAGGATCTGGCTGATGGTGTTGCGGGAGAGGGTGAGGTGGACCAGGCTGGTCATGTTGGAGAAGTCCTTGCGGCGGATGACGGTGATGAAGTTGTCCGTCAGGCGAAGCTCCACCGTCCGCCGGTCGATGACGGTGGGGACAAAGAGGAGGCCCGTCCGGGTGCAGAGGATGGCCAGGGAGGGAGAGAGGTTCTGGCACATGCAGCGCTTGGGGCACACCTGGGCACGGGCCAGGCTGGTGCTGAGCACCACCAGGACACAGAGCAGGAGCCGCTCCATGGCGCTGCTGTCAGAGGGAGGAACTGCGGAGAAAACAGAGGGGGGGGGAGAGAGGGGAGAAGTTAGAAGGGGTCGTCACTATGGCAGCTCACAGGACTTTAGAAGGAAGGGAGCTCAGCTGGGTCACATAATTAATAATAATAATAATAATAATAATAATAATAATAATAATAATATCAACAACAACAATTTATTATTTATACCCTGCCCATTTGGCTGGGTTTCCCCAGCCACTCTGGGCAGCTCCCAACAGAATATTAAAAACACGATAAAACATCAGACATTAAAAACTTCCCTAAACAGGGCTGCCTTCAGATGTCTTCTAAAAGTCAGATAGTTGTTTATTTCCTTGACACCTGATGGGAGGGCGTTCCACAGGGCGGGTGCCACCACCAAGAAGGCCCTCTGCCTGGTTCCCTGAAACCTCACTTCTCGCAGTAAGGGAACCGCCAGAAGGCCCTCGGAGCTGGACCTCAGTTTCCAGGCTGAGGGATGGGGGGGGAGACACTCCTTCAGTATTCCAGAGTTTTAGGGGTGAATAGAGTCATCTATTTGAACCTCCTGCAATGCATGAATCACAGCTATAGGTTCCCTCCAATGATTTGTAGAATCGTATGGTTGGAAGGGACCCCAAGCGTCATCTAGTCTGACCCCTTGCAATGTGGGAATCAAAGCCGAAGAATCCTATCCATCCAAGCTCTGCTTAAAAACCTGCAACAAATCATAGAATTGCACAGTTGAAAGGGACCCAAAGGCCATCTATTCAACCCACTGCAAAGCAAGCAGCACAGCTAATCACAGTCAGGTCAAAAACTGGGAGCCTCTCAGTGGAAAACAGCCCCAAATCTTACAGTAGGTGCTTGTTATCACTCACTCTGGAATATAGCTATAATGGATTATTTGATGTTTCAACAGGGACTAGAAAATGGGAAAGTTCTTCCTGATATTTACAGTGCTACCTTGGTTCTCAAACGCCTTGGTACTCAATCAACTTGGAACCCAAACACTGCAAACCCAGAAGTAAATGTTCCAGTTTGTGAACTTCTTCGGAAGCAGAACATGCTCTGTTTTGAGAGTTATGCTTCCGATTTGAGTGACCCCCACTTCCATTTTGAGTTTTACTCTTCCAATTTGAATGTTACGCTTCCAATTTGAGTGCCACACTTCTGTTTTGAGTGTTACGCTGAGGTCTCTCTGTTTTTGCAATCTATTTTGCATTTTTGTGGGTTTTTGTTTTGTTTTTGTGACTGTGTGGAACCCAGTTCAGCTACTGATTGATTGATTGTATGACTGCAGTACATAGAATCATAGAATCCTAGAGTTGGAAGAGACCCCAAGGGCCATCCAGTCCAACCCCCTGCCAAGCAGGAAACACCATCAAAGCATTCCTGACAGGTGGCTGTCAAGCCTCTGCTTAAAGACCTCCAAAGAAGGAGACTCCACCACACTCCTTGGCAGCAAATTCCACTGTCGAACAGCTCTTACTGTCAGGAAATTCTTCCTAATGTTTAGGTGGAATCTTCCTTCTTGTAGTTTGAATCCATTGCTCCGTGTCCATTTATTGCTTTCATTTTATGGATCAATGGTCTCATTAGATAGTAAAATCCATGCTAAATTGCTGTTTTAGGGGTTGTTTTTAAAAGTCTGTAACGGATTAACCCATTTTGCATTACTTTCTGTGGGAAAGCGTGCCTTGGTTTTGGAACACTTTGGTTTTGGAGCGGACTTCTGGAACGGATTAAGTTTGAGAACCAAGGTACCTCTGTAGTCGGAATCTCGTTTCTTACTCTACCTTCCACATGGCAGCCCTTCAGATATTTGAAGGCAGCTATCCCAGCCATCATTCATGGATCACTGCCTTGTCGTAGCGAAAGGGCTTGAATAACTCAGAGAAGCTATGAGCTATGCCAGGGGTAGGCAACCTAAGGCCTGTGGGTCAGATGCGGCCCAATTGTCTTCTCAATCCGGTCCATGGACAGTCCAGGAATCAGTGTGTTTTTACACAAGTAGAATGTGTCATTTTATTTAAAATGCATCTCTGGGTTATTTGTGGGGCCTGCCTGGTGTTTTACATGTGGAGCATAGGAATTCATTCATATATTTTTTTTCAAAATATAGTCCGGCCCACCACATGGTCTGAGGGATGGTGGACCGGCCCACGGCTGAAAAAGGTTGCTGACCCCTGAGCTATGCCATGCAGGGCCACCCAAGATGGAAAGGTCATAGTGTAGAGTTTTGACTAAAGGTGATCCACCTGGAGCAGGAACTGGCAAGCCACTCCAGTATCCCTGACAAGAAAACTCCATGGAGAAAGACAACAGGCATATAAATACAGGTATGTTGGAAAAGATGGAGGGCACAAGGAGAAGGGGACGACAGAGGACCAGATGGTTGGACAGTGTTCTCGAAGCTACCAACATGAAATTCCAGGAGGCAACATCTTAAAAAGCAGAGATATCACCTTGCCGACAAAGGTCCGTATAGTTAAAGCTATGGTTTTCCCAGTAGTGATGTATGGAAGTGAGAGCTGGACCATAAAGAAGGCTGATAGCCGAAGAATTGATGCTTTTGAATTATGGTGCTGGAGGAGACTCTTGAGAGTCCCATGGACTGCAAGAAGACCAAACCTCTCCATTCTGAAGGAAATCAGCCCTGAGTGCTCACTGGAAGGACAGATCCTGAAGCTGAGGCTCCAAGACTTTGGCCACCTCATGAGAAGAGAAGACTCCCTGGAAAAGACCCTGATGTTGGGAAAGATGGAGGGCACAAGGAGAAGGGGACGACAGAGGACGAGATGGTGGGACAGTGTTCTCGAAGCTACCAACATGAGTTTGACCATACTGCGGAAGGCCGTGGAAGACAGGAGTGCCTGGCATGCTCTGGTCCATGGGGTCACGAAGAGTCGGACATGACTAAATGACTAAACAACAACAACATCCCAGCCATCTTCTGTCCCTGGAGCGTTCTGCATGCCAAGCAGCTGCTCCACCGTGGAGAAAGGCAGGGAAG
Source organism: Darevskia nairensis (assembly GCA_034642065.1). NCBI lineage: Eukaryota > Metazoa > Chordata > Lepidosauria > Squamata > Lacertidae > Darevskia > Darevskia nairensis. The sequence continues at coordinate 625,902 of JAWWNI010000782.1, read as the reverse complement.
GGGCGGGGGAGGTTTTCCTGCACTTCCATCCCAGACATCCTTTTAGCTGCTCTCTCTTTTTCGTTCCCAAGAAGCTGCGTAATCCTTTTCTAAAGCCATGGGAGCTAGAGGCCATCGTCACATCTTGTCATAATGGAATCCCGTAACTTAATTACGTGTCGGGTGGAGAAATTCTTCTTTATGCCTGTCCTGAACCCGCCGTCGCATCGGCTCTGCCGCGTGACCCCGAGGTCTAGCATTATCAAAGAGGGAGAGAGAAAATTTCCTTCTACTCCACATCATTTACAATCCGACAAAGCTCTCATCTGCGGCTTTTTATATCTTTCCACTCCCCCCACCCACCCACCCTGACGCTTCCTCTAGCCCGCTTTTCTGAATTGCTAAATTGGATTTCAAGATTCACTCCTATTGACACTGCTCTCCATTCAAAACGTTTGTTTATCCCGCGACGCTCATTCCTCTCATCCCATCTGCAGGGCCTTGACATCTTTGGCAACGCTTTTCAAACCGGCAAACAGCGGAGCGCAAACAAAGGCGCGTGGAACAATCCCCAGGTGTGACCTTCGCCGATCGATTCCCCGGCACACCCCTCGCGCAACGCCCAGTGCAATTGTTCGGCTGCCTTCCCCTCCCTCCCTCCCTCCCGCCATAAACTCCTCCTTTGTAGAGCTCCCCAGTTAACTGCTCCAATTTCTAAGCAACTCGAACCAACAGGAGATGGTTCTCGTTGGGACTTGGAGGGTGTGAGGCAGGAGGCCGACAGCAGGGGGAGCCAGAGCTAATGCCCAGAAGCACCAGAACATAAGAGCCAAGGCTCCATTAAGTCCAGCACCCTGTTCTCCGGGTGGCGAAATACCCCTAATGTCAGGGACTGGCTGGATGATGATGATGATGATGATGAAGAGTTTGGATTTGATATCCCGCTTTATCACCACCCGAAGGAGTCTCAAAGCGGCTCACAGAGCCAGTGTGGTGTAGTGGTTAAGAGCGGTAGACTTGTAATCTGGTGAACTGGGTTCGCGTCTCCGCTCCTCCACATGCAGCTGCTGGGTGACCTTGGGCTAGTCCCACTTCTCTGAAGTCTCTCAGCCCCACTCACCTCACAGAATGTTTGTTGTGGGGGAGGAAGGGAAAGGAGAATGTGAGCCGCTTTGAGACTCCTGAAGGGGAGTGATAAAGCGGGGTATCAAATACAAACTCTTCTTCTTCCTTTCCCAGATTATGAGACTACTACTCTTAACCACTACACCACATGAAGAAGAGGGGTGGGAGCCCCCAAGGGAGGACACAGAAGGAAGGGAGGATCATAAATCGTAGAGTTGGAAAGGGACCCCGAGGGTCATCCAGTCCAACCCCCTGCAATGCAGGAATCTCAGCGAAAGCATCCATGACTGATGGCCACCCAACCTCTGCCTAGAAACCTCCAAGGAAGGAGAGTCCCCCACATCCCAAGGGAGTCCGTTCCACTGCCAGACAGCTGGGAGGTGCTAGAAGCGGGGGGGGGGGGTTTAAGCGATCAAGGGAGGGTGGCACCCGGAGCGCACCGCCCCCAACACACACCCCTTGCTCCGCCCCTGGGGGAAGCGCAGGGCCTGTGGTCAGTTTCAGTGCCCAGAAGAGAAACCTGCTTCAACATATTAGAATCATAGAATGGTAGAGTCGGGAGGGACTCCCAGGGGTCATCTAGTCCAACCCCCTGCAATGCCAAATTCCTGCCCACAGCCATCCCTGGGTGGACTCGAACCACCAACCTCCTGGTTAACAGCCAGACACACTGAGCCACTGCACAGATATTGAAGCCAAGGGTCCCGTCAGCCAGCAGCTCCAGAAGTTTCTAAGAAGGCCGCTTGCCTGAACGTACCTTAACTTCATTTCTTTTCTTTTCGGGTTTTATCTGATTTGTTCGCAAATTGGCAAGGTGCAATTTCCCTGCAAATCTACGCATCCTGCGCCTTAATTGGATAACCCATTTGTCTCTTTCCACGATAACAAAAACAGATTATCCAAAAGCGGCTCCGACTTCGCAAATAGGTATATAAATAACCCCGAGGAAATTTAAAGGACACCCAAGATCACGGCGGCTTTATCCCAGCTGCTGGAATAGTTGTGGTTAAGGACATAGGAAGAGCCTGGCTGCTGGATCAGGCCAAAGGGGGTCCATCTAGGCCAGCATCCTGTCCTCACAGGGGCCAACCCAGATGCCCATTATGGGAAACCTGCAAGCAGGACCCGAGTGCGAGAGCAGCTCTCCTCAGTTGCGATTCCCAGCAACTGCCCTTCAGAGGCATACAACTTCGGACGGTGGAGGAATAATATAGCCATCATGGCAAGTGAGGTAGAAATTCTGAAACATCCACTTTTCACATACACAAGGGTACCCCGCTTGGCCGCAAAACTGGTGAGAGTCGGTTTTAGCAGGAGCCTAACGCTGAATGCTAGAGCAGGGGGCAAAAAATTCCGCTAAGGTGCAAGGAGGGCTCTGCACGTACAGAAAAAAACTTGGGTTGGGTAAGGTGGAATCTAGACACATGATAAAAACGCTACAAAAAATATGAAAAATATCTTGAAAAATATCTTGAATTTGCCATGAGCTCACAATCGCCACCTAGTGTCACATTTGTATAACACACCTAAAACCGTTCTATTTTCAGCTGTATGGCTGAGTCCTAAGTGTTTTCAAGGACTATGGTTGGATGGAGGTGGTGAGATGCTCAGGTGGCAGAAGGAGCAGGTGGCAGAAGGAGGCCAGGCAGAGAATAAACAGCCAAGATGAGGTATGTATTCCTATTGGGCCATCTCTGCAATGGGTCCCCATCTGTGGAATGCACTCCCCAGGGAAGTTCGCCTGTCGCCTTCATTATACACCTTTAGGCGCCAGGCAAAAAATGTTCCTTTTTAACCAGGCCACAGTGTGTGGTGGCGCTGTGGTCTAAACCACTGAGCCTAGGGCTTGCCGATCAGAAGGTCGGCGGTTCAAATCCCCGCGACGGGGTGAACTCCCGTTGCTTGGTCCCTGCTCCTGCCCACCTAGCAGTTCGAAAGCACGTCAAAGTGCAAGTAGATAAATAGGTACCACTCCAGCAGGAAGGTAAACAACGTTTCCGTGTGCGCTGCTCTGGTTCGCCAGAAGCAGCTTAGTCATGCTGGCCACATGACCTGGAAGCTGTACTCCGGCTCCCTCGGCCAGTAAAGCGAGATGAGCGCTGCAACCCCAGAGTCGTCCGTGACTGGACCTAACGGTCAGGGGTCCCTTTACCTTTACCTTTGGTTGATCCAATTTACATCCTATGCCCCTTTAAAATGGGGGGGGTATTGGGTTGTTGTTTTTATTTTTATTAGGTATTTTGAGGTTTTATATCTTGATTTTATTCTGTGAACCACCCAGAGACTCTCCATGTATAGGGCGGTATATAAATTCAATCAATCAGTCAATATGTTTATTTAGAGCAGGGGTCGGCAACGTGCGGCCCATGGGCCGGATGCTGCCCACGAAGACCGTTTTACTGGCCCACGAGCTACCCCCGAACCAAGCCTCCCACTCAGCGAGTCCCCTCACACACTGCGCTAAACCGGTGCAGTGCGGCGCAAGGACTCGCTGAGCGGCGTCGGAAATCGCGTCTGTGCACATGCAGATACTGGAAATCGCGTCTGCACATGTCCAGATGCCGAAAATCGCTTCTGCACAGGCGCGATTTCCGGTGCCTGGGCATGTGCAGAAGTGATTTCCAGCGCCACGGACATGCACAGGCGCGATTTCCGGCGTTGCGCTGCGCCAGTCCGGCCCATGGACAATCTTCACTGGATTGAACTGGCCAGTAAGCCTTGCTGACCCCTGATTAGGAGCATGGGTAGGCAAACTAAGGCCAGGGGGCTGGATCTGGCCCAATCACCTTCTAAATCCGGCCCGCAGACCGTCTGGGAATCAGTGTGTTTTTACATGAGTAGAATGTGTCCTTTTATTTAAAATGCATCTCTGGGTTATTTGGGGGCATAGGAATTCGTTCATATTTTTTTTCCAAAATATAGTCCGGCCCCCCCATAAGGTCTGAGGGACAGTGGACCGACCCCCTGCTGAAAATTCTTGCTGACCCCTGATTTAGAGGCTCCAACCAGATTCCCAATTAGACTATGCTCTCACAGACCCTTCTGGACGCTGCCCTAGAATGCATTACTGAATTAAATGTCTGTTTGGAGCCTCCGTAGCAAACCCACCAGTGTTCCAGTTTGTGAACTTTTTCGGAAGCCGAACATGCTCTGTTTTGAGAGCTATGCTTCCGATTTGAGTGCCACACTTCTGTTTTGAGTGTTACGCTGAGGTCTCTCTGTTTTTGCGATTTATTTTGCGTTTTTGTGGCTTTTTTGTTTTTGTTTTTGTGATTGTGTGGAACCCAGTTCAGCTACTGATTGATTGATTGTGTGACTGCAGTACAACGTTTATTGCTTTCATTTTATGGATCAATGGTCTCGTTAGATAGTAAAATCCATGTTAAATTGATGTTTTGTGGATTGTTTTTAAAAGTCTGGGACGGATTAATCCATTTTGCATTGCTTTCTATGGGAAAGCGCGACTTGGTTTTGGAACGCTTTGGTTTTGGAACGGACATCCGGAACGGATTGAATCATAGAATCATAGAATCGTAGAGTTGGAAGAGACCCCAAGGGCCATCCAGTCCAACCCCCTGCCATGCAGGAAACACCATCAGAGCATTCCTGACAGGTGGCTGTCAAGCCTCTGCAAGTTTGAGTTTGAGAACCAAGGGACCACCGTATTCCGGCTGGGGAAACCCAGCCAGATGGGCGGGGTATAAATAATAAATTATTATTATTATTATTATTATTATTATTATTATTATTATTATTATTCTGTTGGGAGCCACCCAGAGTGGGCGGGGTATAAATAAATTTATTATTATTATTATTATTATTATTATTATTATTATTATTATTATTATTATTTCCACCAACAGGTATCCAGTTCCCAGCATCTAAGCAGGCCTTGAAAGTCTCTCCCAAGCCACAAAATCATTAAAAAAAAATCCGCCATCGCAGAGCAACAAACATCAAGCCAGAAAACATCCAGCGAGATTACTATTTCATGACCAAACACGCAGAGAACAAACACGAGAGGAGGAATCTAGCAAATACCCATTATCAATTTAATTAATCTCAAATTACCAAATGTCAAATATTTATTTATTTATTTTTAAAGATCAAACTCTGCCCCCCGACGTTGTCTAAGTACATAGAACAGCATTTGCACACTCAATGACATTTGCTCTGCCTGTCCCTCTGTATTCTCCTCCTAGTCAAAGTTTTATTTACGCCTGGTTTGAGTTTCTTTAAAAACGCAATTACAAAGAAAGGATTGTACCACCCCCTCATTCCTTTGGAAGTCCTACCCACTCCCTGTATCCGAGATCATCACACACTTTTCATAAATACATATTCTGCACTAGAAGTAACCATATATATTTTTATTTGTTGCACTTAGATCCCACATCCAAGGAGCTCAAGAGGAGGGGACACAGTCCTCCCTCTCCCCACTCCTCATTTAATCCCCACAACGACCCTGCGAGGTAGGCTAGGCTGAGAGGCAGTGACTGGCACCCAAGGTCACCCGGCGAGCTTCATGGCCGAGTGGCGCGATTTGAACCCTAGTGTCTGGAGATGGAGTCAGGCGTGGGTCAGCAATAGAACAATAAAACGCCCCATGCCCGTGAAGTTAACTCTTTATTCAAAGAAACTGAACAGCTCGGTCCTGGTGGTCACAGCAGCCCTTCCCAGTAGGGTTAGGGTTAGGGTTAGGGTTAGGGTTAGGGTTAGGGTTAGGGTTAGGGTTAGGGTTAGGGTTAGGGTTAGGCAAAACAAAATAAAAAAATTCCTTCCAGTAGCACCTTAGAGACCAACTAAGTTTGTTCTTGGTATGAGCTTTCGTGTGCATGCACACGAAAGCTCATACCAAGAACAAACTTAGTTGGTCTCTAAGGTGCTACTGGAAGGAATTTTTTTATTTTGTTTTGACTATGACAGACCAACACGGCTATCTACCTGTAACTGGTTAGGGTTAGGGTTAGGGTTAGGGTTAGGGTTAGGGTTAGGGTGAGGCAGTTGGGGGGTGCTGGGGGGTCCTTGCCTTCCCACTGCTCTCCAAGACTCCTCCTCCTCTGGGTCCTTCCCAATCTGAGACTTCTTTGCCTTGTCTGTCTCTGCTCCGCCCTCTTCATACCTCTTCTAGTTCTGGGAGACCAGGAGGGAGGGGAGCTGGTCGCAGCAGGAGGGGGAGACTCCCTGGATTCTTCAGCAGAGATGCCTCATCAGCCCCTCAGCCTCTTCCTGCTCACTGAATCCTGCCGTCCCGCAGCGAGAATGTTAATAGCGCAAAAATGGAAACAAGAACACCGACAAAAGAAGAATGGATTGTGAAACTAACGGAATATGCAGAATTGGACAAGATGACGGGGAGAATCCGCGAACAGCGGAAACCAGAAGTTCATCAAAGAATGAACTAAATTTACAGACTATTTAAAGGAAAATTGTATTCAATTGAATACATTGGTAGGATTGCAAGAGGCTTTGTAGAGTAAGGAAGAAATATTGTTGTTAATACGAAGATATAGTGATTAATTTTAGAAAGTACTAATATAAAACAATGATTGACTTTGGAAATATAGATATAAGGTATAGATATTAGAATATCATACGGAAGGTTTGACGGAAGTCACGGCCATAAAAAGATGTGAAGATAAATGGGTGAATTTATTATTGCATTCTTATAAAACCAATAAAAAATGATTATATATATATATATATATAAAGAATCCTGCCGCCCCTTTGGCTTCCAACACCTGCTGCTCCCTCTGACCCCCTTCATCGTCATCCCACCACCAATCCCCTGGCTCTGAGCCTTCTTCCCCTGGGGGTTTCCCAGCTCTCCCACCGCTCCTCTGCATCCAGCCAGTGCTGGTCTCTCCCAAGAGCACTCTAACCACTGCACCACACTGTCTCCCTCTGTTGCTTCATCATGCTTCTTTCAAGCCTCTCCAACTCTTATGCAGCCTGTACAAATTTGCCATAATGGCATTTTCCAAGGATGGGCAGCCACTCGCCCCCTGGACAGGAACCAGCCTTACACCGAGGAAGAACACTGGTTCATCTCGCTCAGTACTGTCCACACTGACTGGCAGCAGCTGGTTGCAGGCAGGCCAACTCTACCTGAAGATGTCTGGGGTTGAACCCAGGACCATTTGCATGCAAGCCAGGTGCTCTACGGCCCTCACCCCATCCCACCCCAGATTACAATTCCCATCCTCCTGGACCACGTTTCCAGGCACCCCCAAACTCAGCCCTCCACATGTTTTGGGACTACAACTCCCATCATCCCTAGCTAACAGGACCATAGAATCATAGAATCATAGAATCATAGAGTTGGAAGAGACCCCAAGGGCCATCCAGTCCAACCCCCTGCAAAGCAGGAAACACCATCAAAGCATTCCTGACAGGTGGCTGTCAAGCCTCTGCTTAAAGACCTCCAAAGAAGGAGACTCCACCACACTCCTTGGCAGCAAATTCCACTACCAAACAGCTCTTACTGTCAGGAAGTTCTTTCTGATGTTTAGGTGGAATCTTCTTTCTTGTAGTTTGAATCCATTGCTCCGTGTCCGCTTCTCTGGAGCAGCAGAAAACAACCTTTCTCCCTCCTCTATATGACATCCTTTTATATATTTGAACATGGCTATCATATCACCCCTTAACCTTCTCTTCTCCAGGCTAAACATACCCAGCTCCCTAAGCCGTTCCGCATAAGGCATCGTTTCCAGGCCTTTGACCATTTTGGTTGCCCTCCTCTGGACACGTTCCAGCTTGTCAGTATCCTTCTTGAACTGTGGTGCCCAGAACTGGACACAGTATTCCAGGTGAGGTCTGACCAGAGCGGAATACAGTGGTACTATTACTTCCCTTGATCTAGATGCTATACTCCTATTGATGCAGCCCAGAGGTCAGGGATGATGGAAGTTGTAGTCCCAAAACATCTGGAGGGCCGAGTTTGGGGGTGCCTGACATTTACTAAGGTGGATGAGAGATACAGGTTTCCACAACTCTGATTCCGGCCCAACAGGGATGCTAGGCTCTCTCCAATATTTTGCGTAACAAGAGTCAGGTGGCAACGGCCCCAGACAATATTAGTTCTCTCGAAATGCACAGATGCTGTCTTTGCGTGAGTCGATAAGACCAAGATTGATTCACATTCGCAGCCCCGGCATCCATCGTCTAAATTCATATGAATCATGTGGAGATTCTCCGGCGTCATGTACCATCTAGCGATTATCACTTTGAGGCGGCTTCTTTTGGTAGCCTAGCCTACGATGAAAAATTATGCCCGTTTCCCAACATACTCTCAGATCACCGAACAACTATGGATACTCCCGAGATCAGGTCTCCGAAAGCAGGAGACATTTTCTACAGAAGGAAGGAGGCAAGCACTCGATGCACCAATAGGGCTGCCAAACTTCCAGGTCTGACCCGGAGCGCTTGAATTTCCGGATGAGCAAATATATATACAGAAAAGAATGATTCCCACACAGCTTGCAAGCTTTAGCTCAGTGGGAGCCAGCTGCAAATTACAGCATAGACTCTCTGAGGGTCTGCCCTTCTCTACTACCCTCTCCCAATTAATTTCCATCACCACTGGGGGGTCCTCATCACATCACCAGGGGCTGCCCCTAGGCCTCAGGGTTGGTCCCTGAAATCTCAGGATCTGGGCAGTGGCAGGCTTTGGGCGTCGAAATTTCAGCAGCACCCAGTGCGACACCTGACCTGCGACACCTCCCATCTGATGCCCTGAATAAATCGGGAGATTTGAGAGGTCTGGGCGGCCCCCGCAGTACCCTCTGGACTCGGCAAACCAGTCATGCTCCCCAAAATCCACATCCGATCTGAGTTGCTCCTGTCCTGGCAACCCTCCCAACCTCAGCAAACCAAAAGAAGTCTCTGGCTCCTAGCAGCCTACAGTCTGTATTCCGCTCTGGTCAGACCTCACCTGGAATACTGTGTCCAGTTCTGGGCACCACAGTTCAAGAAGGATACTGACAAGCTGGAACGTGTCCAGAGGAGGGCAACCAAAATGGTCCAAGGCCTGGAAATGATGCCTTATGAGGAACGGCTTAGGGAGCTGGGTATGTTTAGCCTGGAGAAGAGAAGGTTAAGGGGTGATATGATAGCCATGTTCAAATACATAAAAGGATGTCATATAGAGGAGGGAGAAAGGTTGTTTTCTGCTGCTCCTGAGAAGCGGACACGGAGCAATGGATTCAAACTACAAGAAAGAAGATTCCACCTAGACATTAGAAAGAACTTCCTGACAGTAAGAGCTGTTTGAATGCTTTGATGGTGTTTCCTGTTTGGCAGAGGGTTGGACTGGATGGCCCTTGGGGTCTCTTCCAACTCTAGGATTCTATGATTCTACAGTCACCATTTAGAACTGTGGTTTCCCAAGGGGATGGTACCATTCCCTTGCAGGGTCGTGATTCCCTAGTGGGGCATCAAAGCCGGGGGGCAGTAGGGGAGTGCCAGAGATGTAAATAACTATCAGACTTTGAAAAGCTGGCATCGCTGGAGCGACCTCATCAGTTCTGCTGAATCAAGGAAGCTAGTTTCAATTGGATTTTGAATACACGTCCGATTAATTGTTACCGCTTTGAATTTTGTCGCGTTGTTATCTTCCTTGGTGAGTCATGCAAACTGCTGGTCTAAATAATGCTTTTTATAGGGTCGGGGGCATTGAGGACGGAGGGGGTGGTGGCGCCCCAAACTCCTGGTTCAGACTGAGAACATGAAAGCATTAATGGCAGCAGAGGAATGAGAGCTGCTGCAGGTATCTATCTCGCTTTTGTTACCGGCAACGAGGGCGAAAGGCCAAGGTTTTCGCAGAAAGGAGGGGAGACTTGAATCTGCCTGTTGGCACGTGATGCCCAACAGTGAGTGGCACCCTCATCTCTCCCCCCCCTCCACCACAGCGGGGGGCTGAGTCACCAGCTCTCTTCGCGAAGAGGCCTCCCCCTTCCTGCCTTGGCCTCCCTCCGCCGCCAGCCTCCGCCGCCACCACTGGCGATGCAACGCACCACAAGTATGCAGAAGAAAGACAAAGAGGGCAGGGAGACACGTGAGAGCATCTGGAGCAAAAGGCACAGGCGCTCACATGCCAAGGCCGCCGTCACTGCGGTCCAAGAAGAATTGCACAACTGCCTAGGAGGACCCGGCAGGTGGACTGCACTCTGCACGAGCCCCAGAAAATCTGGATCCAATGATGCAATGAAGCCGAAGGGAGGGAGGAATTATTTACGCAGCGCATAGTTGAACTGTGGAACTCCCTCCCACAGGAGGCAGGGGTGGCCAACAGCTTGGACCCCTTAAGAAGGGGATTTGACACATTTATGGAGAGCTATCAAAGGTTTAGTGATGTATGGAAGTGAGAGCTGGACCATAAAGAAGGCTGATTGCCGAAGAATTGATGCTTTTGAATTCTGGTGCTGGAGGAGACTCTTGAGAGTCCCATGGACTGCAAGAAGATCAAACCTCTCCATTCTGAAGGAAATCAGCCCTGAGTGCTCACTGGAAGGACAGATCCTGAAGCTGAGGCTCCAAGACTTTGGCCACCTCAGGAGAAGAGAAGACTCCCTGGATGCTGGGAAAGATGGAGGGCACAAGGAGAAGGGGACGGCAGAGGACGAGGTGGTTGGACAGGGTTCTCGAAGCTACCAACATGAGTCTGACTAAACAGCGGGAGGCAGTGGAAGACAGGAGTGCCTGGCGTGCTCTGGTCCATGGGGTCACGAAGAGTCGGACATGACTAAACGGCTAAATAACAATCAAAGGTTATGCTCTGTTCTCACTTGCTGGTTTCCCCAAAGGCATCTAGTTGGCCACTGTGAAAACAAGATGCTGGAATAGACAGGCCCCCTTTGGCCTGATCCAGCAGGCATTTCTTATGCAGATTAAATGAACATCCTCTTGGCTATTTTTTCACAGTTTATTAGTCTCAAGGTGGGCAAACCGCTAGCTGCTGGGATTCCTGTTATTCCCCTCGGCCAGCTTTTTGAGACTGGTCCCAATCTTATTTTGGCAGTCATAAGGACTTTAGAATCATAGAACTGGAGAGTTGGAAGGGACCCTGTGGATATCTAGTCCAACCCCCTGCAATAGAAGGAATATGCAGCTGTTCCTTATGGGAACCGAACCTGTGACCTTGGCATTATCAGCAGCACGCTCTAACCAACTGAGCTATCCAGCTGGATCTTAGAATAAGAGATTCTCGAGTTTCTGTATTCCCCAACCAATAGCGCAAGGGCACATGCAGAGAACCTCGCCAGAAAATAACTGCAATATCTGGGAGTAAGGCACAGGATTTATAGATCATATTGTGAGAGCGCTGGCAGGCATGAGCTCAGCAAACCCTCCTGAGTGCTTGGGGGAGGCTGTGCATTGAAATCCTTGCAGATATCAATGACACAAGCGTCTTCTTTTGGCGCCACTGCTATCTGACGTGACATATTTAATGAGGACTAGCTCCCCAGAGGGGCTGAGGAAACACTGGAGATGGCCTGCGGAGATGGGGGAAACGCCACCCGGAGGCTGCTGGGAGTAGCCAGCGGCTGGCATCCTGCTCAGGCATATCTTGCAGCCCAAAGTAGCATCCATCTGGGCTTTTTAGCCCCTGAACCTGTTTCAGCCAGAGGACTGAACTCCAGAACGGATGAAGCCGCCACAGCAATAAAGGCTGTCATCCGATTAAATAATTTCCAGCAGATTTATATCGAGATCCTTCCGCACAATCGCCCGATATTTCATATTTTGGCGCATTACCAGAGCTCAATCTAGCTAATGAGAAGTGTTGACTGAAAAAGCAATATCCTTTCGAAACAAAAAAAACTATTTTGTTTTTAAATAGCCTCTTTCGTTATTCCATGGGGGCTTCCAGATGAAGTAGGGGAGGGAGAGAGCAGCATTTCGATTTCCCCCAGAAAGGGGCAAATCTAGATTTTAAAAGGGTGGATACAGGCTGGAATTTTGATGCCAAGGATATTAGGAAGTTGCATGCACGAGATATATTTAAGGAGGAATGCAAGCTTACCCTGAGGGCCCCCGGATCGTTGAAAGGTTCAGGATGGAGAAAATAAAGCCCCTTTTCCATGCAGGGCATAGTTAAACTGTGGAACTCCCTCCTGCAGGAGGCAGTGATGGCCACCAATTTGCACAGCTTTAGAAAAGGATTAGACAAATTCGTGGAGGGCTATCAATGGCTAGTAGCCAGGATCCAAAGCTGAGTGCAGCAATGCTTCTGAAAGCCAGATGCTGGAAACCACAGGAGGAGAGAGGGCTCGTGTTCGAATCCTGCTTTCAGACTTTGCATTGGGGCATCTGGGTGGTCACTGTAAGAACAGGTTGCTGGACTATGATTCCTGCATCGACTATGCAGATTTCTGCAGCACTAGAATTCCCGCATTGCATGGGGGGTTGGACTAGATGGCCCCTGGGGGGTCCCTTCCAACTCCATGATTCTATGACTAGAAGATGGACCCTTGGCCTGATCCAGCAATCCCACACAAAACACCCACTCGAAAGCCGCCGCTCCCCGCCCACCATATTAGAGTAATGGAGAAAAAATTAGGAGGGAATTAAAGCCCCACAAATTAACAAGTGTCTTCACTGGAAATGACAGCCTATTGATTAAACGCTGCTCCCCAATGTGTTATGTCGATAAGCAGCGTACTTACATGCTCAGGCCGCTTCGCAAAGACATGGTATCAGCTTAACAACAGCCCTGCAGGGTAGGTCAGCCTTGAGGTCCACTAAGGGCGGCCGGGAAAGCAAAGAAAATAAAAAAATGGATTGCTTGCCTAATGCTGCCTAAAGATTTAATAGCTGGCAAGGCATGAAAACCCAGGGTCTCTGCCCTGGCTTTGTAATATGTGGGAGCCTCTGAGCATGTGCAAAGGGCTTTTGCAAAATGACCATAACCTCCACGCACAAACACACTTCCAACTCTATGGTTCTAAGATCCTGTAGTTCAGGCACCCCCCAAACTCGGCCCTCCAGCTGTTTTGGGACTACAACTCCCATCATCCCTAGCTAACAGGACCAGTGGTCAGGGATGATGGGAGTTGTAGTCCCAAAACATCTGGAGGGCCGAGTTTGGGGGTGCCTGCTGTAGTTCCTTCTCGCCTGAAACAAAACAATAATTATGGGAGTCGAAATAAGCCTTGGGTTAGGCTCCTGGCTGAACGCTGAGCTTTTCCCCCACACACACCAGGGACGCGGGTGGCGCTGTGGGTTAAACCACAGAGCCTACGGCTTGCCGATCAGAAGGTCGGCGGTTCGAATCCCCGCGATGGGGTGAGCTCCCGTTGCTCGGTCCCAGCTCCTTCCCACCTAGCAGTTCGAAAGCACGTCAAAGTGCAAGTAGATAAATAGGTACCGCTCCGGCGGGAAGGTAAACGGCGTTTCTGTGCGCCGCTTGGACTACTGCAATGCACTCTACGTGGGGCTACCTTTGAAGGTGACCCGGAAACTGCAACTAATCCAGAATGCGGCAGCTAGACTGCGGACTGGGAGCGGCCGCCGAGACCACATAACACCGGTCCTGAGAGATCTACATTGGCTCCCAGTACGTTTCCGAGCACAATTCAAAGTGTTGGTGCTGACCTTTAAAGCCCTAAACGGCCTCAGTCCTGTATACCTGAAGGAGCGTCTCCACCCCCACCATTCTGCCCGGACACTGAGATCCAGCGCCGAGGGCCTTCTGGCGGTTCCCTCCCTGCGAGAAGCAAAGCTACAGGGAACCAGGCAGAGGGCCTTCTCGGTGGTGGCACCTGCCCTGTGGAACGCCCTCCCAGCAGAGGTCAAAGAGATAAACAACTATCTGACATTCAGGAAATACCTGGAGGCAGCCCTGTTTAGGGAAGTTTTTAACCTGTGATCTTTTAATGTATTTTAATATCTGTTGGAGGCCGCCCAGAGTGGCTGGGGGGACCCAGCCAGATGGGCGAGGTACAAATAAATTATTATTATTATTATTATTATTATTAGGGACCCAGGTGGCGCTGTGGGTTAAACCACAGAGTCTAGGGCTTGCTGATCAGAAGGTTGCCGGTTCGAATCCCTGCGATGGGGTGAGCTCCCGTTGCTCGGTCCCTGCTCCTGCCCACCTAGCAGTTCTAAAGCACGTCAAAGTGCAAGTAGATAAATAGGTACCGCTCCGGCGGGAAGGTAAACGGCGTTTCCGTGCACTGCTCTGGTTCGCCAGAAGCAGCTTTGTCATGCTGGCCACATGACCTGGAAGCTGTCTGCGGACAAACGCCGGCTCCCTCGGCCTATAGAGCGAGATGAGCGCACAACCCCAGAGTCGGACACGACTGGACCTGATGGTCAGGGGTCCCTTTACCTTTACCAGGAAGAGAAAGACAATTGAGATGGATCACCTCGGAGCTTTCCCTGTCTCATCTGAGTCTGCTCTTTGCAAAGCTGACTTTGTTAAAATAAGGGGCACTAAGAGTGCAGAGGTCACAGCTGCAATCTCATCCGGTCCAGACATGCAGCGGTTAATAGATCCGTCTCGCTGGAGTGTCCAGAGCAGAGAGCGATGCTTCCAGAAGGGAAAATTACTTTGGTGCTTTTCTTCCGCATAGTTTGTTACAATTAAGAGCAACGAGGTAGGGAATTAAATCCGGGGGTGGATGGCAAGCTACCTCCAGCCATCACCAGCTAATTAATAAATGAAGAGCATAATTAGGAGCTATTTTGCTTTCGCTGACGGCCTGGGAATCAAAAAGTTCAATAGAAGTTAAAGCAAAGAGGCAGGTTTTTTCCCTTTGTTAAGTCGATTTGCTCCAACCTACACATGCAAACGTTTTCTAAAATGATGGGATTCAAGACCACTGGGGAAAAGAATAATTATGGTCACATAAAAATTAAAAAAAACGTTGAGATTTCAACTCTGGGGAAACCGCCAAGCAGTCTGGGGGAAGAATATCAGGAGATCTTAAACCAGGGTTCAAGTATACTTCTTAGTTCTGGCCGAAGTCCAAAAAAGAAAGTCTGTGATTGGGTGTGTGCGTGACCTTTATTGTATAAAGACTGTCCCTCGGTGTGTCTTTCTCTCTCTATCACACACCAGTGCCGGATGTACATATAAGCTAAACAAGCTATAGCTCAGGGCCCCACTCTCTTGGGGGGCCCCCAAAAAAAATTAAGGGAAAAAAAACTGGATGTA
This sequence comes from Darevskia nairensis, assembly GCA_034642065.1. NCBI lineage: Eukaryota > Metazoa > Chordata > Lepidosauria > Squamata > Lacertidae > Darevskia > Darevskia nairensis. The sequence goes on along the minus strand of JAWWNI010000782.1, from coordinate 610,637 downwards.
CATTTCCAAAATATAAGATAAAAAACAAATAAAATAAAACATACATACAGCAACAGTGTTTTGTGTTGTGTAGGCTCCTATTTCTGATGTGCAAATGGCTTTATATACCTATGAGGTCCATCAATGACCATATAGCATATATTCAACACAAAAAACAGTGACCATTTGTTGTTGACGAAGGACAGCTGGACATATCAAGGGCCCCATTGCCTTCAGGAGCTGAGGGCCTCATCAAACCTCAATCCGGCCCTGACACACACACATACCCATCAAAATCCAGCATGAATTTTTGCAGAGGCTAAGGAGGTAAGAGAGAGTGTTTTCATCACAGTTCACGAAGACTAGGAACTTAAGTGGAAGGGAAAGGCAGAGAGGTTGGATTTTGCCTCGAGCTCTCTGTCCCAGCACAGCCCGAACCTGAGATAAAGAGGTTGAGGTTCCACACTATGGGGGGCACACCGGCTTGTATTTTCATGCAGTAACACAAGCTTTTAAAACAGGCCAATTGTTTCCCACCTTCTCCTGTGTCCAGAGAATGGCAGTGTACCCGATAATGCATCACCTGGAGGAGCTAGATTTCTGGGGGAGGGGAGCTCCTTTTCATAGAACAAAAACCCAGGGAGGACATGAGTTCACCGTCAACAACAGTGCATTGCAGGGCCAGGGGTTGGACTAGATGGCCCTTGGGGTTCCTTCCGACCCTACAGTTCCAAGACTCTATTATCCTAACACAGAACCGTGTTCTGCTTGCTACTAGCATGTTTTTGCAAGGCGCAGCAATTTTCCAAACCCATTTGCCGCATCCGTGCATGCAAACCATTCTTAGGAGTCGCGTCTGAAGTGGACTTTGGGGGGAGGGTTGGAAGCACAGTCACTCCCCCCCCCCAACGGCAAAAGGGGTCGCTCCTCATAAGGCTTGGTTTCTGGGCCCTTGATCATCTTGGTCACCCTCCTCTGCATATGTTCCAGCTCATCAACATCCTTCTTATATTGTGGTGCCCAGAATTGGACACAGTATTCCAGGTATGGTCTGACCAAGGCAGAACAGAGTGGGACTATTACTTCCTTCAATCTGGACACTAGACTTCTGCTGATGCAGCCTAGAATAGCATTCGCTTTTTGGGCTGCTGCATCACACTGTTGACTCATGTTAAGCTTGTGGTCTACTAAGACCCCTAGATCCTTTTCACATGTATTACTGGCAAGCCAGGTGTCTCCCATCTTATATTGGTGCAGATGGTTCTTCCTGCCTAAGTTCAGAACCTGACATTTGTCCCTATTGAAATTCATTCTATTAGTTTGGGCCCAGTTCTTCAATCTGTTAAGGTCATTTTGAATTCTGATTCTGTCTTCTGTGGCATTAGCTACCCCTCCCAGTTTGGTGTCACCTGCAAATTTGATGGGCATCCTCTCAATTACTTCATCCAAGTCATTTATAAAGACATTGAACAACAACAGGCCCAGGACAGAACCTTGCGGCACCCCTCTTGTCACTTTTTTCCAGGATGACGAGGAACCATTAATGAGTCCCTTTGGGTTTGGTCAGTCAACCAGCTCCAAAGCCAACTAACAGTTACCTCATTCAACCCACATTTTACCAGCTTCCTTGTGAGAATATCATGGGGGACTTTGTCAAAAGCCTTACTGAAATCAAGATACACTACATCCACAGCATTTCCCTGATCCACCAAGCTTGTAACTATCAAAAAAAGAAATGAGATTCGTCTGGAAACCCATGCTGGGTCTTAATAATCACAGCTCCTTTTCTAAATGTTCACAGATGGACTGTTTAATTATCCATTCTAGGACTTTTCCTGGTATCAACACCAAGCTGACTAGTCAGTAGTTACCTGGGTCTCCTTTTTCTCATTTTCTGAAGATGGGGACAACATTTACCTGCCTCCAGTCTGCAGGGACCTCACGTATTCCCCAAGAATTCTCAAATATTATACACAGAGGTTTCAAGATTATATCCGCAAGCTCCTTTATTACCCTTGGGTAATAAAGGCCCTGGTGGTTTGAATTCACTTAAAGTAGCTTGGTAGTAACCAACAGCATAGAGAAAGTCTTTCTTAAGACAGGAACACGTAGCTACCCAATGAAGCTGAATGCTGGGAGATTCGAGCCCGATAAAGGGGGACCCTCCACACAGCTGAACTGTGGAACTCGCTCCCTCAGGAGGCAGCAATTGCTACCAACCTAGATGGCTTTAAAAGGGAATTAGAGAAATTCAGGGAGGAGGAGAGGGCTATCGATGGCTACCAACCATAAGGACTATACCCTGCCTCTATGGTCAGAGGCAGAAATACTTCTTAAGATCAGCAGCTGGAAACAGCTGGGGAGAGAGGAGAGAACACAATGCTGGACTAGGTGGGCATCTTGCCTGATCCAACAAGGTCTTGTGTTTTTGTTTGGTCGTTTAGTCGTGTCCGCCTCTTCGTGACCCCATGGACCAGAGCACGCCAGGCACTCCTATCTTCCACTGCCTCCCGCAGTTTGGTCAGACTCTTGTTGGTAGCTTCGAGAACACTGTCCCACCATCTCGTCCTCTGTCATCCCCTTCTCCTTGTGCCCTCCATCTTTCCCAACATCAGGGTCTTTTCCAGGGAGTCTTCTCTTCTCCTGTGGTGGCCAAGTATTGGATCCTCAGCTTCAGAATCTGTCCTTCCAGTGAGCACTCAGGGCTGATTTCCTTCAGAATGGATAGGATTGATCTTCTTGCAGTCCATGGGACTCTCAAGAGTCTCCTCCAGCACCAGAATTCAAAAGCATCCATTCTTCAGCGATCAGCCTTCTTGATGTCCAGCTCTCACTTCCGTACATCACTACTGGGAAAACCAGAGCTTGAACTATACGGACCTTTGTCAGCAAGGTGATGTCTCTGCTTTGTAAGATGCTGTCTAGGTTTGTCATTGCTTTCCTCCCAAGAAGCAGGCGTCTTCTAATTTCGTGACTGCTGTCACCATCTGCAGTGATCATGGAGCCCAAGAAAGTGAAATCTCTCACTGCCTCCATTTCTTCATGCCCCCTGTAACTGATCCCATTCGGAGGTCTGGCTGTCGCTTTCTGGAGGAGCTGGAGTTCTTGAACACTTTTCAAAGACAGCCCGCTCCCCCCCCCCCCAAGCGTATTATAGTAGCCCAGCTGGGAGGTAACTAAGGCATGCGTCACCATGGCCAGATCCAACATCTGCTTGGGTGGGTGGGCAGGCAGGGGGCAAGCCCTATGGATGTGGCGCTTTGGTGCATCTGGAACCAAACACCAACCCACGTCGTGGGCACCCCATTGAGCCAGGCCAAGGCTGGGGCTCATCGTGGAGGGAGAGAGCTGAGTCAACTGGCATTAAGGCCCACTGCTCTCCTCCTCCTCCTCTTCCTCCTCCCCTGGTAGAAAAATTGCTTTTGCCAGGATCCAAGCGCTTCGTTTTGGAGGCTGGATGCCTGCCCTTTCCCCCACCCGCACCCCCACCTGCTGGCATTAATTTCAGAGCCAATAGGCACCATTATGAGCAATGCCTCAAGCTACAGACGGCCTGTTCTGATGACTCGAGCCTCGCGGGCAAAAGCGAGATGAGGGGAGGCTAAAGGGGGGATGACACACAATTAGGTTCAGAATTAGGGCACACCCCTCCTTGCTTTTTTTGCACTTTAGGCCTCCTCCTCCTCCTATTTGGGAGCTGTGAGGGATTAAAGGCCATCTGATCAATCATAGAATTCTAGACTTGGGGAAAAAACACCCAAAGGTCATCTGTTTAAACACCTGTTTCTTGAGCGATCGTCCTGATTTCCTTGCACCATGCCCAGCCTTCATGACTCGTTGGTTCTAATTTAATCATATAATTGAAGAGGTGGAAGGGACTCCCGGGGGTCATCTAGTCCAACCCCCTGCAATGCAGGAATCCCAGCTAATGGCAAACGGCCAGCCAGCCTCCAATGAAAGAGACTACACCAACTTCCTAAGGGATCTCTCAAATGGCTTTTGCTCTCAGAAACTAAGTTTAGTCGGGATCATCATCATCATCCCATCTGGCTGGATTTCCCCAACCACTCTGGGCAGCTCCCAACAGATTAAAAACAGAATAAAATATCAAATATTAAAAAACGTCCCTAAACAGGGCTGCCTTCAGATGTCTTCTAAAAGTCAGATAGTTGTTTATTTCCTTGACATCTGATGGGAGGGCATTCCACAGGGCAGAAGGGTTACCAAATGCATGGATGAGTTGAAGGATGGCACTCAGGGGGCACCCTCCAGCTACTGCTGAACTACAATTCCCATCAGCCCCAGCATGCACGGCCAATCGCCATGGGAGTTGTAGTTCAGCAACATCCAGAGGGCCAAAAGTTCACCGTGCCCTATCTAATCCAGCCTCCTTCTCTCCCCAAAACTCTTTTGGGGCTTCAGAGAGTAGATACGAATTTAATTGGTTATTACTGACAATTGTCAGTTTATCTATCCAGGGCAGCTGTTGAGAACGTAGATTTGAAGCGAATCGTTTTGCCTGCCTCCTTTAAAATTTTATGCGCCAGATGTCAAGGCCTGTTGGTGGATATTTAGTTTGCCACTTTTGATGTACGGTTGGCTGATAACTTGAGAAGTGCTGACCTTAATGTGCCCTTCATTTATTTTTATTTTATTTTTACAGGTTTGCTGTGTTTTCTAAAGTTGCATTAAGCAACTGATGAAGACCTCCTGCGAAAGAAAGCTGGTCTGGCTCACACGGAAACACCTTGCGTAAAATGTGGCCTATCCCAGATCTGTTAACAGGATGCTTGAATAAATATATGATATTTATAAAGAGTTTTGTATTCTCTGTGCATTTTTGTCTTTCGTTGATGAGATAACTCGAGCAAGTAAGCCAAACCGCAAGGCAGGGGGGAAATAAAGCACGACTCTCTCTTTGGGTCTGTTGCGCAAAATGAGGCGCAGAGCTTGCTCAAAGCTCCACTGAGGAAAACAACTTGAGGGTTTCTGGATCCATAATGCATATGCTACACTCGGATTTCTGCTCAGAGAAAGTCCAGATTCGCTCCGCTCCAACTAATTTATGCAGAACAGCATTAATTTACATGATGTATTAATATTGCAAAGCTTTGGGCTTGTTTGTTTGTTGCAGAATTTATTTAGCTCACATTAGCAAGCGAAACAAGGGCATGGGACAAGGGGGGGGGGCAGGAGAAGCAAACACACACAAAAAAAAGAGGGTCGGGGAAGGGTTCGAAATGCCCCACCCCTTTACCACTTGAATGTTTCTGCCTGCCTCTGGCAGAATGACTATTTCTGGTGCAGAGTCAAAATGGGGGGGGCACACAAACACTTTGGGGAAAAGTTCACATGTTCTGCGAAAAAGGTTCCAAGTCCGTGCTCAGTGCAGACCCCTAAACTTCTTTCTGCCTTTCTTGAGGACTAGAGACTTGAGAAAGAAAAGGAAAGAGAAACACATGGATATTCCCTATCCACTCCATTGGTAGCCAAGCTAGGGCCCTTCGGATATTCCGGACTACAATTCCCATCAGCCTGTGGCTAATTGTCAGGGTGATGGGAGCCCACAACATCTGGAGAGGATCGCTGCTGGATACCCCCAGATTCCCAACTCATGGTGTGCTGCAGCCCAGAACGAAGATGTTTGGATTGTGTCCCTATACAAGTGCTTCTCATACTTGGGTCTCTGGCTGTTTTTGGACTACAACTCCCATCATCCCTACCTAGCAAGAGCGGTGGTCAGGGATGATGGGAATTGTAGTCCCCAAACAGCTGGAGACCCCAAGTTTGGGAAACGCTGCCGTATACCCCCTTGCCCCTGTCAGAGGAAAGAACCAGGCAGCCTCTTCCCTTAACCCATCACTTGCCAACCTGGCGCCCTCCAGATGTTGTGCGCTACAACTCCCAGCAGTTTATAGTTGTTGCCCAGAACATCTGGATGGCAGCAGATTAGCAAAGTCTTCCTTAAACTAGCTGCTCAACAACATACATTCCCAAAATACTTACAGCCCAAGATTCTTGCCCTCTACTTGTAGGAAATTTGGGGTGGGGGTTGAAAATTGCAAGCCCCTTCGCCCTGGCTTTTGACACTTGGGGTGGGTATATTTTTAGGACCCACCTGATTTTTGTGATTGCAAGTTTATTATTATTATTTATTTGTTGGTTGCATTTATATCCTTTTTCTCCCACGAGTTCAAGATGATGCAATATATGGTTCTCCTCTTTATTTAACAACCCTGTGCAGGAGGGTCAGCTGAGAGGCAGTGACTGCCCCCCTCCCAAGGTCACAGCCACTCATTTCCTAGTGGGAGATTTGAACCCTGGTCTCCCAGCTCCTATTCCAACACACTAACCACTACACCCCACTGTTTTAAATATTGTTTTTTATCGTTGCAACCCATCCTGAGACTTTAGGAGGAAGGGTGGGTAAATAATAATAATAATAATGCAAAAATCACCAGGTCCCAAATGGCTGAAATTATTTATAAAAAAAAATCAGTGTTTGTGGGAGAAATAGAGTTGGAGCCATCCAAACGAAGCTGCGAGATGGAAACCTGGGCTCAGGAACGGGGCGGGGGGGGGACCCTTTCAGACACTTGCCACACCTTATATCACACAGATAGAGACAGCACCCTCACGATATCTCGTAAATTTCCTTTATCTTGCTCGTTGGCTCAGCTCTCCTAGCAACTCCGGCAAGAGTGGGCAGCGAATTTCGGGGTGCCAGGAAGGGCAAGGCGCAAAGAGACACATACACACGTCACTCCCACACTGCAAGGGTTTTGGGGGTTCACCTTTCGGAAGGGGGGGTGGGAGGGGGCAGTGCAATCTCAAAGTCCGGAGGAAGCGATGTTCCCTCTCGCTTGTTTTAAAAGGGGGTAAAGCAACTTCTCTCCGCGAGCGCACGCAGGGCGAGGCAGGCACAAAAAGGGGAGATCATTTTATTATGAATCACTGTGCGCTCCCGTCTCCTCGCTCAAAGGGCTTTGAAGGAATGATCTCACAACAAAACCCAGGAGTTCAATAATTAAAACCCCCATTTTACTGCGTGGGGGGGGGGCGGATGTCTAAAGCATCTTAATCACTCCTCTTTGTTAAGAAGACAGTCGCTGCGAAGCACTTGGGCATTTGCAAATAACACCCCATAGTAATCGATAGCAGTATCATCCTCGGGAGCCAAGGGTCTGATGGCCATTTGGAGAGTTCTTATTTGTGTCTTATTTTATTTTATTTTAATCTCCACTGATCCGTCTCCTTAGTGTGTGACACACACACACACACACACACATCCATCACGAAAGAGGAATAGGTTAGAATAATTCTGTTTTAATGAACAGGGCAGGAAGGGGGGTGGATTGCGAAAAGAAAATCTAGGCAACAGGGATGAGCTGGTATAGGACTTCCCCATCACTTCCCATGCCCCTTGCAAAGATTACTGAGCAGTGATGGGGAAAGGCACTCTGCACATGCTCTATTTCTTCTTCCTCATCTTAAAGGTGTTTTTTTTAATGGCCAAAGTCGGGCGAGGCCTCAGTGGGTACAGGAATTCAGTGGCAAAGCAAACGCACTCTGTACATGCTCGGAAAACCACCTTTATCTGGTTAAAATCCGGATTCTTCCTCCAACTCCTCAAAAAACAAAAAAACAAGTCTATCACAAATCCACCCCCAAAAATGTTTCTAGCCGATGGGTGCAACTGAGAGCTCTTTAGCAACATAGATTTATTTTTGGGCAAGGTTTTGTAAGACCCACAAGGCAGAGCAAGCTACAAATATATGTAATTTTTATTTTTTACAACCGTGTCTCCAGAGCCAATACCCCACCCAGCTCCCTCGGGATTCCAGACAAGTCGCCTTGCGCCCCAAATCTCCAGAGGGGTCTCTGGAGCCCCGACAGTCTAGCAACATACCTTTCTCTGCAGCTCCAGGGACCCATAGGCGGGGGGGCTCACTCCCCACGGCGGCCGGTTCCTAGGGTAGCTGCTCCACCATCCATACCTGTTCCTCCAAGTCCCTAAAACTGGCAGACCGGCTCCCATCGGGGAAACCGATGTGCCCGTTCGGAGGAGAGGGCTGCGCCGCCAGGGATGCCAGGCAGCGTGCCCATTGGCACCCCGGTTGGCCCAAATCCCCTGCGATGAAATAGGATCTGTAGAGCTTACAGAGCGGGGAGAGGGGAGTTCGAAGCCCACCACGACAGCCTCGCTCCCTCGGCCAGGCTCTCGGTGCAAAAGATGGGCTGGAGGTCCCCAGCCAGCGGTCTTCTAGCCACCGCCGCTGCTGCGCCAGGAGAGGTGCCCGTCGCTTCACATCCTGAAATGATGCTGTCCAGAACAAAGAGGAAAGCCCATCTCCTTCCTGCAAGATCTCCCTAGGTTCTCCTTTCGGAAGCGATCCTCAAGCGCTGGGAACCATCCGACAGAGGGGATCCTTTCTGCTTTCCTTCAGCTGGTCTCCAATGAGGAAGACGGGGGTGGGGGAGGGGATCTCTCTCTCTCTCTCTCTCTCTCTCTCTCTCTCTCTCCACCAGGGCGTGGAGCTTGCAAAACTGCCCAGAGGTTTCTCCTCGCAAAGGCAGCGGCCATCCAGGACCCCAGAAAACACCTTTTTCTCGTTAGGTTACCAGCCCCGGATAGCTGATACACGTTTAGATAGAAGATATACGTTTAATGTATAATAAAATCAGCCAGCGGCGACCACCATCTCTTCTGCCTGCAGTCCCTCCGCGGCGGCGGACAAAGAGTTAATGTTGCATGGGGTGCGCGTCCCCCGGGGGGCTCTCCTGTCCTCTGCCCCCCCCCACGCCACCCACACAGCGCCGCTCCTCTATCGCCCTTGCAGATCTCTCTAGAAGCCAAAGAGGGCGGCTTGGGGGCTGCTGGGCAGGAACACTGCTCCGCTGGGGGATGGGCGGCCGGGGCCCACGCCCACCGTGGGCATCATAGCTTGGAGCGGGGTGAGGAGCGGCGAGCCCCTCTCAGCCGGGCGGCGCTGCACGTGAAAAAAGCCCCCCGAGGAGGGAAGAGGAAAAAGTCCGGCGGTTCTAGGGCTCGAGGTCGGCGGGGCAAGAGCGGAGCAGCCGCAGAGGATGGAGGATGCAGGTTGCCAGGCGATGGGTACCAGACGCAGGGGATGGAGAGAGGGATGCAGGGAGCGCGCCGGCAGGATGGCCCCGCCGAGGGCAGATGAAGAACGCCGGAGCCGGCAGCCTGCAAGACCCGGCGCGGGCTCCCTGGCCCAGGCTGCCCGGCGCCAGCAGCCGCGCCTTCGGGGAGCGCCTCCTTCTGGCTTGCGCCGGCGAAGAAGCAGGGCGGCTTCTGGGCTCCGGACCAGGCACCGGGCGCCCCGCCCCGCAGGCTCTTAAAGGCGCAGCAGAAACCCCACCCAGGTTAGAGGGCTCTGCCGTGATGGTGGCTCGCTCGCTTGCACGCTCACACATCATTGGCACCCAGGGCAGGGTGGTTGCTGCATTTCTTCTCCCTAAGGTCCCAGCTTTAGAAGAAGAAGAGTTTAGATTTGATATCCCGCTTTATCACTACCCGAAGGAGTCTCAAAGCGGCTCACATTCTCCTTTCCCTTCCTCCCCCACAACAAACACTCTGTGGGGTGAGTGGGGCTGAGAGACTTCAAAGAAGTGTGACTAGCCCAAGGTCACCCAGCAGCTGCAGGTGGAGGAGCGGAGACGCAAACCCGGTTCACCAGATTACGAGGCCACTACTCTTAACCACTACACCATACTACCAGCCATGGCTTTCCCAGTAGTGATGTATGGAAGTGAGAGCTGGACCATCAAGAAGGCTGATCGCCGAAGAAGGGGACGACAGAGAAGGGGAGAAGGGGACGACAGAGGACGAGATGGTTGGACAGTGTTCTCGAAGCTACCAACATGAGTCTGACCAAACTGCGGGAGGCAGTGGAAGACAGGAGTGCCCGGCGTGCTCTGGTCCAGGGGGTCACGAAGAGCCAGACACGACTGAATGACTAAACAACAACAACTAGGGGTCATCTAGTCCAACCCCCTGCAGTGCAAAAATCTCAACACATGGTCTCCCATCCAACTTGAAACCATACCGGACCCTGCTTAGCTTTGCAAATGTGCTAGCATGAGGACCATTAGGAACAATTTAACTTACATAAGAACATGATATAAGTAGATGGATCAGCATCCTGGTCTCAACTAGATAGAGATACCTTTGAGCAGAACATGAGCACAAGAACCTGCAGCCATTGAATTATCCCCCCTTTTCCTCCAAGGAGCTCAAGGTAGCTTGCATGGTTCTCTTCATTTAATCTCCACAATGACCCTGTTTGTGTCACCTCCCGTCGAGTGGCGGGATTTGAACTCTGGCCTCTCCCAGGCCCTAGACCAACACTGGAACCATTACACTACACTGGCTCTTTCTATGCAAAAATTCACCCAGGCTAGGCTTGCCATTCCTGACATGTCTTGGTTTTCTGTGTAAAAATGGCATCAAGAAGGGATTTTGCCAAACTGACAAAATGTCAGGGGGAACCCGGATGTATGTCAATGCGATGGAAAAAGCAGCGGAAACAGCTTAAAACAGGGGTCAGCAAACTTTTTCAGCAGGGGGCCCGGTCCACTGTCCCTCAGACCTTGTGGGGGGCAGGACTTTATTTTGAAAAAGAAAATGAACGAAT